>JAJIBD010023193.1:0-173900 GCA_021461705.1 Cryptotis parvus | reverse complement strand
TGAACACAGATGCTAAGATCTTCAACAAAATACTAGCAAACAGAATCCAAAGACTCATCAAAAAGATCATACATCATGACCAAGTAGGATTCATCCCGGAATGCAAGGATGGTTCAACATTCGCAAATCAATCAACATAATACATCATATCAATAAGAGAAAAATAAAACCATATGGTCCTATCGATAGATGCAGAAAAAGCATTTGACAAGATCCAGCACCCATTCATGATTAAAACCCTCCAGAAAATGGGAATTGAAGGAAGCTTCCTCAAGATAGTCAAAGCCATCTACCAAAAGCCCACAGCGAGTATCATTCTCAATGGGGAAAATTGAAAGCCTTCCCTAAGATCAGGAACACGACAAGGTTGCCCCTCTCTCACCTCTTTATTCAATATAGTACTGGAGGTACTCGCCATAGCAATCAGAGAAGAAAAGGACATTAAGGGCACCCAGATAGGCAAGGAAGAAATCAAGCTATCATTATTTGCAGATGACATGATATTATACTTAGAGAACCCTAAACTCTCGACCCAAAAACTCTTAGAAACAATAGATATGTATAGTAGAGTGGCAGGGTACAAAATCAATACCCAAAAGTCGGTGGCTTTCCTATACACAAATAACGAAAAGAAGAAAGGGATATTAAGAAATCGATTCCATTCACAATTGTGCCACAGAAAATCAAATACCTAGGAATCAGCTTAACCAAGTGTTAAAGGACCTATACAAAGAGAACTACAAGACACTGCTTCAAGAAATAAAAGAGGACACGAGGAAATGGAAACACATTCCCTGCTCATGGATGGGGAGAATTAACATTGTCAAGATGGTAATACTCCCTAGAGCTTTGTACAGATTCAATGCGGTTCCTATAAGGATTCCACATGACATTCTTTAAAGAAATTGACCAAACACTCCTGAAATTGTATGGAATAATAAACCCCCACGGATAGCTAAAGCAATCCTTGGGAAAGAAGAAGATGGGAGGCATCACCTTTCCCAACCTCAAACTGTACTACAAAAGCAGCAGTAATTAAAACAGCGTGGTACTGGAATAAAAACAGACCTGTGGACCTATGGAATAGAGTTGGAGTATCCTGGACACCCACCCTCAAAGACATGATCAGTTAATCTTTGATAAAGGTGCAAAAGAGTCCAAACTGGAGTAAGGGAAAGCCTCTTCAACAAGTGGTGCTGGGAAAACTGGACAGCTACATGTAAAAAATGAATTTGGACCTGTGTCTAACACCTTGCACAAAAATCAGATCAAAATGGATTAAAGATCTCAATATCAGACCTGAATCCATAAAGTACGTTGAAGAAAATATAGGAAAAACCCTCCACGACATTGAAGCTAAAGACATCTTCAAAGGTGAAACACCATTAACAAAGCAACTAGAAGAAAATATAAATATATGGGACTACATGAAACTGAAGAGCTTCTGCACCTCGAAAGAAACAGTGACCAAGATAGAAAGACAGTCCACAGAATGGGAAAGAATATTCACCCAATACCCATCTGATAAGGGGTTAATATCCAGGATATATCAGGCACTGGTACAGCTATATAAGAAAAAAAGCCAACCCCATTAGAAAATGGGGAGAAGAGATGAACAGAAACTTTGACAAGGAAGAAATTGAATGGCCAAAAGGCATATGAAAAAATGCTCATCATCACTAATCATCAGAGAGATGCAAATCAAAACAACAATGAGATATCACCTCACACCACAGAGACTGGCCCATATCCAAAAGGGTAAAAGCAACAAGTGCTGGCGTGGATGCGGGAAAAGGGGACTCTCATACATTGTTGGTGGGAATGTCGACTTGTACAACCTTTCTGGAAAACAATATGGACATTCCCTCCAAAGACTAGAAATTGAGCTCCCTTGACCCAGCCATACCACTCCTGGGAATATACCCTGGGAAGCCAAAAACACACAGCGGAAACACAATCCGCACTTTTATTTTCATAGCAGCACTATTCACAATAGCCAGAACCTGGAAACAACCAGTATGCCCGAGAACTGATGACTGGATAAAGAAACTGTGGTACATCTACACAATGGAATACTATGCAGCTGTTAGGAAAAAATGAAGTTATGAAATTTGCCTATAAATGGATGGACATGGAAAGGATCATGTTGAGTGAAATTAGTCAGAAGGAAAGAGAGAGATATAGAATGACTGCATTTATTTGCATGACATAAATATACTTAGGTGATCTTACCAAAAGTGGAAATTACCAAAAGCTGTGGGAGTCAGAGGTTAGGTAAGATAGAGAAGGGAACATGTGTGAATAAATGTCTAAAGGTCTGATACCAACATAGAACTGAGCATTAAATACAGGAAAAAATGCACATGATGGCTTCTAAGTGTATGTAGTGCACCCACAATGTAGTAGAGAAGGAAGAGAGAGAGAGGGAGAGAGAGAAGAGATAAAGAACCTGCCATTTAGGCAGGATGTGGAAGGGGGGAGGGAATTGGGGACATGGGTGGTGGTGGGGGGGGCACTGGTGGAGGGCGGGTGCTGGAACACTGTGTGACCGAAACCTCCAAGCGTGAACAGCGTTGTAATTGTATATCTCACGGTGGTATAATAAAATGTTAAAAAAAAATTTGTTTGAGAGATAAACTTGGGTATGTTTGCTTCACTATGTGGCTCTGCTCAGATTCTTGTCCAAGTGGGAACCATATGGGAGTGTCAGGATCAAAATCTTGGTTGACTGTGTGTGCAAGATAAGTCCTCTCTATTTGTGCCTATCTCTCCAGCCTCAAATTCTAGTGTTATAAAATAGACTATAAAATTAAATTTCAGGTGTGCATCATTACATAACTTGTCTGTACTGCATTAAGAGACTCCCATGATAAACTCCTACATGGCTGTAGGCCAAGCCACAATGTAAAAGAGAGAGAGTAAAGAAAAGGTGCCTGCTATAGAGGCAGGCTGAGGGAGGTGGAGGGAAATGGGGGACACTGTGGTGGAATGGGGCACCAACACTATGACCGAGAACGAATTATGAACACCTTTGTAATTGTATATCTCACGGTGATATAATAAAAAAAAAAGATAAAGAACCTGCCCCATGCCACAGGAAAGACTGACAGTCTCATTAAAGGTAGTGTAGATTCTCAAAGAACCACTCGGCATATGCTGAGCCACTGAACACCTCCTGACATCCCTCCCCACACCCCAGAGTCACAAAATTCCTAGGCCAGAGCACAGCACAGTGGGCAAAGCTTCCTTGCATGTGGATGACCTGGACTTGACTGTCATTCCATAGTCCCCTGGGCCCCACTGGAGTGATCCTTCAGCACAGCTGGGTGTGCCTAAACCCACCTCCACCTGAGCAGAAAGTCAGATTTCTCTTTCGCCACACAACTGACCTCTTTAAGTCTCTCTTCTGGTAACCTACATTTGTCTTCATGTATCAGTGCTTCCCAAAGCGGGCATAAGGTGCAGTTGAGGAAGCTTGTTCCCTTAAGGTAGATTTCCCCAAGAGTGTGGAGGAATGTATTTTCTCCTGAAAAGAACATATTTGGGAAACTGATAGTCTTGTCAGATTTAGTCAGGTGAGCCCAAGAATGGTCTGACACTTAATTGTAAAAAGGAGTGGCAAATTTAAAATGTTCACTTGGATCACCGCCTTCCCATTCATTGTTCATGACACCAGTAACATCTTCCATACATCCTGTTGCAAGTGAGCGTACCCAAGGGCATCTGCTTGCTCGAGGAACAGGAAAGCCTCAAACCATTCTTTCAGGTCAGGGAATGAGGTCGATAATTGTTAGTTTTTTCTGGCAAATCAAATAAAAACACGGTAGCTTCTGCCAGGCTGTGCCATGGTGGTGGTATACTCTCAGTAGAAGGCTCTCATCTTGAGCATTTACTGATGAAACTAAATGGGAAAGATCAGGTTTTCTTGGGTGGAGCTCTGAGGAGCTATGGAGTCATAGATGTTGAGAATGACTGACCTCATGGTGTGGGGTTGCTCTGGCTTTCTAAGTTAGTCTCTACTGGGATGAAGGGTTACAACTAGAACTTTGCTTAGTACTTTATACACACAGTGAAAGAGTATAAATGTGAAAAATACTGGAAAGGACCTGATCCTAACATCATACTATTTAAGACTGTTGTACTGCCATGCACCAACGGAGCTGTGGGTCTGGCATGTTCTCTTCCAGGGTAGCTGGTGTGGAGGTGGTGAGGAGCCCAAATCCCCGCCTCCAAGTCCAGCCGGCACTCCTCCCCAGCACGTGTAAGTGAACCCTTGAGCAATGTTGGACTCAGGCAGGCTGGCTCGAGCCCCTTTACCAACCACTGGAGGTCAGCTCCATGGGTTAAGCTTCCTGACGTGAGCAACACAGCTGTGGGTCTGGAGTTTCACATTTTCTTTAAAAAATGAAAAGAAATAAAACTTGGATCAAAGTTTTAAAATTTGTGTTCAAGTTTACCATATTACTTGTCTGGTATTTCTGTATTTAAGAATACTATCAACTTTATTAGCAAATGTTTCATACACAGATCACTTTAAAATAGTTTTTAGCTATAGTAGGTATGAGAGCGAGTTCTGTTGGTGCTGTCATCATTCAGTGGGTTGTTTGTTGTTCCTTTTCTGCCATTTCTTGTTGACGAATTGTATTCTGTGCTATTTGCTGCATTTTCTCCAGTTTTTCCAGAGTCAAGGATTTTAAGGGTAAAAGTTTGGGCTTACACAGCATCATTGTAGTTATATCTTCCACAGACAACTGCCCTATGTTTGAGAAAAAAAGCATTTCCAATGAAAAAATACAGTTTGGTATTGTATTTGCTATTAGAAATGAAGTTCTAAAACTGTCAGAGAAAAATTCTTTTTTTTAAAAGTTACATTTATAGGAGTTCAAGCAACAACTTTGTACACAATGTTCGATCTGAAAAGATTTGTGAAGAAACAATGCACAAAATATTTCATATTACAACATAGAGCATAAAATACTTACCAAGTATGATGCTAATGTAACCATTTAGGAACTCCAGGGACATTCAGTCAGCACACACAACTTAGCAGTATGGGCTTACAAGAATTCAAAGTATTAGATGTTTAACTTAAACCCTATTTTAAACTGTTGCTTGATTTATTTTTCCCTTGTTTCCAAAATGGTAAATTATAGTGCTCTTTGTCAGAAGCAAAAGTTTCAGATATTTAGCTACGGAGATACTTTTACTAGTACTCACCGTAGGTCCCTATGTATTCTATAACCTAAATATTTGTGATTTAGATACCTTTGTTTTGGAAGAACTTCCGAACATTGGCTTCACTTCTGCCATATCTGAATTCGGACACAGTTTTTCCTTCAATGAGAAATTATTCAAGAATGAATGCACAAAGAATATTGCTTGAGACATTTCTGTGTAATTTAAGAACTAAAATGGTATTGTATTTTTACTCAATAATTTTCTGAATTTCTTCAGTGAAACAAGTTGAGGTAGTTAAACATATGGATCTTGCTCAGTTTTCTTTAAAGGTGGTAATTGGAAGGCTGGATGTTGTCCTTTCCAAGTGAAAAACTTGTAGAATTTTTGGCTTTTTTAAACAATTCTAACAGCTGATAAAAAGTAAAGGTCTTTGATGTAGAGCCATCCCGATAATAGAATTTTTACTTGAATGGTAGGTGAAGTTAAACATTTGGGAAAAGGCAGATAACGACAGAAAGGAGGTAGTGTTACCTACCAGCCTGACTTCATTAAATATCTTATTTTTACTTTAACCCCTCTGCAATAAATTAAAACATCCTAAGAAGGTGAATTAGCTCTTGAACAGAAATGTGCATTTTTCTCCAGCATGAAAGTTAATTTTTCTCCAGCATGAAACAGAAGCTGTTACAGTGCTAGTGAATACTGTCACATTAGTCTTCCTATGAGTGTCCTCGTATATTGTCTGGTTGATGACATTTGTTCTCAGTGGTACATCTCTAAATCCTGCTGTGCTCCAGGTCCAAGGTATTCTTGAACTGTTCTGTAGAATGCCCCTTTCCAGATGCTTCTGTAGACAGTTCCACCCATTCTGGGATATTTCACCATATTGCTGCAATCATAATAGGTCTTTTACATCACCACCATCACGGAGTTATTATTTATAAAGTGGGATGCTGGGCTTTGTGCCTGTCTTCACAACCCACTCAAGTGAAGCTGCTTTTATTTTATTCACTCTATGACTGACATTCCTAGTATAAGCTTCCTACTCTACTATGCCTCTTTTGCTCATTAAAATTCCTAATCTTGGGGCTGAGTAATAGTCCAGCAGGTAAGGCGTTTCCTTGCACGCTGCCAACCCATGTTCGACCCCAGGCATCCCATATGGTCCCTGAGGACCACCAGGAGTAATTCCGGGCAGAGCCAGGGCACCGAGCACGGCTGGTGTGCCCCAAACCAAAGCCCAAACTTCTAACCTATTCTGAAACTACTCTTTTTTTTTTTTTTTGCTTTTTTGAGTCACACCTAAACTGCTTTACCATCAACCTTATCCCCTTCACTGGCTGTGGAGGGAAACGGGTAAGATCCCCAGTCCCATACGGCCACTTAAGCATCACCTGGTGGTCTCTCAGAGAACTGGGTGTGGCTTTGGTAGTTCCTGGCTACCGCTGGACCCAACATTATTACATCCTTGGGTCCTTGCATTCAATCTTCATGGACCCTATTACTGAGAATCACCAGTGGCTTCTGAGCACTGGTTGGGAGCCTCCCCCCATCTGTTTTATTCCTAGAGAATTGAAAACAGTAGGAATGGGCCACAAATAATACATATTGGAAAATTATGAATCTGATATAAATACAATATGCACTTAGAATTTAGATTCTCATTCTTCCATCTTTTTCACTACTTAGTTCCTGTATACACTCACACACACAGTGATTCTCTCTCTCCAGAGGTTATGCTGAAGGCAAATAGCATCAAAGAACCCTAATTAGCATGAGTAAAGATAAAAGCACTCAGCCTCCATTAAAATAATGTAAATATTCATTAGAATTTGTGTAACTTTGACAGGGATATGATGATCACTGACATATGTGAAGGAAATTCATAACTGGTACCAGGTATCTTCACTTCCTTTCTCCAGAACACTAAAATGACGTGAGTAGTCCTGCCTCCACTTGTCTATACTTTCACCTCCAAACCTGGCTTGAGGAAAATAGTGAAACCTGGTGCTCTACCAAACCTTAGATTTGTGGTTGCTGCTGCTGGGTTTCAGAGGTGGGGCCCAGGTGAGTGTGGCGGCCTGGTGTGGAAGTGAGACGCCACTTGCCTAGGTGGCCTGTCTGCTTTCCTAGGGTTCAGCCTTGCCCTGGGGTCTCTCTCTAGGTTTGCACAGGACAGAAACAGGAAGGGAAGGGCAAAACAAGCAAGATTGGTGGCTGAATTCTCTATTGACAAGACTACTATTGTCTTGTTAATCAAGTTCTTAGGAGTCCAGATGAGAAAGAAGCATTTATTTCCTTCTCAGCTGGCCAGCTAAGAGCCAAACAGATGTTCCGTCTGGTGTAATATGCCCTAAGGAGTTATGTGCTGCACCTTCAGGTGAGAGGTGTAGAGTATCAGCACAAAATAGTCCAGAACCATCCTAGCTATGAGCAATAATTCATGTGTGCTAGACAAGTGGTATACCTTTCAGTTTATAACATACAATGTTTATCATTGAGTAAGCACTATATAATTGAGCAAAAAAATGGGAAAACACTTTCATTGGGACCTTACAATTTAGAATAAAGAGCAAGAACCAATAGAATGCCAGTCAGTAGCAGACCTGTGGAAAACAAAATACCTTAAGGATTTTAGGAGTCCTGTGTGGCAGGTATTTCCATTTAAAGAGGAAAATTACTGTGGTTTCATACAAGAAAGTAAGTAACATTATTTTGGTGTGCGTGTTATTTTGAAATTGCAAAATAAAGTTCAAAAGCTGATTATACAGTGAATAGGTATAGGGGAAGGGTTATTTTCCCTGGGGACGTGGATTTGCGGGTAGTTTTTGGAGAGGATTATTTTGTTGAATACCTGTTGGATCTAAAAGTAGATATGTATGTTTTCTTTGACCCAATATGCTACTTCCAGTAATGAACCCTAAAGAAAAAATGACAAATACATAAAGACTTTCTTTCATTAAAGAAATGCACTGAAATACAAAATGTTCAGCAAACAAATGTTAAGTTATGGAATAGCTGTACAGTGGAAAAGTATGACAGACTTTAAAATAATAAAACTCAGCATATTTTAAGATAACATTAACTTGCCAATATAATTCTCACATTAGTAGAAATGAAACTTTTTTTTGGGGATGTGGTGACGGATGGAATTTAGGGTCTCACATGTGGTGAGGCATATGCCTAGCCCCGAACACAAGCTTTTCATGCTTAGGAGAATTTGTTTACAGTTAAATCATTTTGGGAAGCTCTGAGTCTGAGTAACTGGAAAATTAGCTGTTTCATTTCCCCTATATAGACTCTTAATTTCTCCTACAGATAATTATTTTATGGATAGTGAATTACTAAGTCATAGAGTAAGTAAATCTTGTAGAAAGTTATAGTAATTTGAAGCAGGTGTTTAAAATTAATGCATTAGAACTTAGATGGCAACCAAGTTTGTCATGAAATACATGAGCTGAAAGACACGCCTAGGGAAGGATGACTAAGATACACAAATTGATCATGTGAGCTAATCATTTAACTTAGAAAAGTTAAAATACAGATTTATTTTGAAATCCAAACTCTGGGTAGGGATAAAACAAGAGCAGTAAGTATCTTGAACTTTGAGACTAATGCATCAGGTGCTCAAATGAATGTTTTTCTTTGTTTTTGGTAATACCTGAAGGTGTCTGGGGTTCTCTGGGCGGTAAAACCAAAATAGTGTGGTTTGAGTCCAAGATATAATTTCTAGTATATTTAAAAATACAGGTAAATATTATCTCCAACATAATCTATATACCTTAGCAATCTAGTAGCCACCATTATGTTCTCCATAAGGAATTTTACATTTCTCACTAGACTTCTATTTACATTACACTAAATTTTATTCTACTATATATAGTAATATGGTGTAACATTTTTCATGATCATCTTAACATTCTGCTACAAAAGTTTTTATAAACGTTAATGCACAAGGATGAGGCCCACGAGGTTAAGTGCCTTATTTGTGTGGGGCTGTGGGTTTGGGCGTGGCACTGCAGCACGGTCCACTCCAGCACTACCCGCATTCCTCTTCAAAGTAAAAGTACAACAGGTATTTGGGATCATAGCTGCTTATTTTAAAACATACTAGTAAAAAAGGGGCCAGAGCGCTAGCCCAGTGGGTACAGCTGCTATGCATGTGGCTGGCCTGTGCCAGCCCGGTTTAATTTTGGCATCCCATGTGGTCCTGGATAACCGCCAGGAGTGATTCCTGAGTGCAGAGCCAGGAGAAACCCTTGAGCATTGCCATGTGTGACCCAAAAGCAAAAAAAAAAAAAAAAAAATACAGGTGTCTGTAATGCGCCAACCACAGCTAAAATGAAGGAGTTAACAATGTGACCCAAATATTTCCCTTTCAAGAATTTGGGAAAGGCAGAAGGAATATAGTTACAATTAAACCACACACTTTAAGACATGAGCTATGTCTTAAGAAACCAAAAACATGAACTATTTGGGTCAAATTAGCTTGCAGGAATTTGTGGTAATTGAGAGCCAAAATGTACAAAGGGATGGGTCTCTGACACGTCACTCCCAATTCCCGAGCCTTAGTATTGCTGGGTGTGGTTCTGGAGGCCCCCCACAGCCTACAGGTGGGACTCTGGTAATCCTATAACACCTTGACACCAGGTCCTCAGTTCCTAGCATTGACCTTTTCAACCATCCCTCTTGAGTGCCTTTTGGGATCTCCTCACCCCTCAAAAAGGAATTCTTAAATGTGACAGTGGAACTAGCCTTCCTGCATTCTAGAAAAAAAAAAAAATCTGAAGGAAAATAGTTTTTAAATGACCTGAGGAGTGGACTGAGTACATACAGTAGCATACTGGGGGGTAGGCCTAATCAGGTGGCCACCAGTTTATCCTCTGCTTTAAATACACCGTCTTAGACCGAATGTTCTAGGGGATTCTTGAGTGGATATGTGTGTAACATAATTCATTTTTTTTAGAGGCATATTCCAATCTCATGACCTGGTGGAATGGTTTGAGGCTCTTTATGTTCCTGGAGCAAGCAGATGCTCTGTGGCTCTACTAGCATGAGACAGAACATATGGAGATGTTACTGGTGCCCGCTTGAGCAAATCGATGATGAATGGGAAGACAGTGATACGGTGATTCCAATCAAAAGGGAAAACTGAAGAGAAATTAAAGGCAAGGAGAATAAGAAGTTATAATTGTGTAGGTAAGATGAAGAGGGCGTGAGGGTAGAACCAAAGCTAATGCTAATAGGCAAAGACAGAAGCAGAGAGGTATATAAGGACATTAGTTCAGATTCACAATTTCACCACTTCCTGTCCCTCACACTATAAGGATCTGATCAAGATAAGAGATTTCAAGATCTCAACACAACTGAGTGGATGATGCTGGCACTAACTCGAGAAGGGTAAGGAGGAAAGGTAAAGAATGATACACATTGGACTCACTGAGGTTCAGGAGGTAAAGGAATGGGGATCCAGAACAGTCAGTAGCAAGTATTAAAACCAGAAACAGGATTCGAAAGACGGCAGACTGTGCTAGGCCTGGTGTTCAAATCAAAGAGTACATGTGACTGAGTAGAAGCTGCACTCGGTCAATTACAAATAAATTTTCTCTGAGCTTCAGTTTCATCTGTAAAATAAAACTTATTATGGTATCAACTTTAGATAAATGACACAGTTCACAAAATCCATTAGACCATCCCTGACAAATGTCAAGAGTTCAATGAATGTCAGTGATTCTGTGCTGTAGCATTGCTATTACAATGACAAAATTAGATTGTAAGAAAAAGTCTAATATGAATTTAAAGTTTTAGAATCCTCAACACAGAAAAAAATAAAAATAACCTGTAGGCATTCAGGAAAACTAGCAATTTCCACGCACTCCTCTTGCACCATATATATTGTATTAGAGTTATACAGAGCCGGAGCATGAGCTCAAAGGCTGAATGCAGGCTTTGCTTATGGGAGGACGATTCAAAGCCCAGAACTGCATGACCCCCAGTAGCACTGACCTCCAAAGTACTGCTGGTGTGGTCCCCAAACTAAACAAAATGAAGTTATCCTAAGGGAAGAACAGCCTCAATGCTCAGAAATCTATTTTACTACTTTGTCTACTTAGAATAACAACACAGATAATAACATAAATGTTTAAGTACAAAGCAACTTTGTAACAATATTTTAAGAGGCTACGGTGATTCTATAAATACTCTATGATAACTTAATTTTTATTTTTGGTTTTGGGGCCTTACTCGGTGATGCTCAGGGCTTATTTGTACTCAGGAATTACTCCTGGCGGTACTTGTGGGGGATCATGTGCAGATGCTGGGATTGTATCCAGGTCAGTGTTGTGCAAGGCAAGTGTCCTACCTGCTGTACTATTTCTCTGGCCCTCTATGAGATGACTATAGAATCGAATTTCTCATTAACCTACCTCATTGAGTAGTGTATAATGTGTATAAAATAAATCTATGTATTATCTATATATATGTTCATGTTGTTGAATTTAACAGACTAGATCTAGGAAAGTTATTATGTGCAACTAAACAGCTGGCAAACGGAGAAATAGAATTTGAATTTATGCCTGCTTACTCCAAAATTGATTATTTTTTGGGGGTCACACCTAGTGATACTCTTGGCAGTGCTTGGGGAACCATATATGAAGCCATGGATCTAACCTGAGTCAGCCTTGCAAGGCAAACAGCCTACCCAATGTGACTATCACTCTGGTCCACAAAGCTTACTTCTGATTTTATTTTTCTCATCTGTAGGAATGACTGAAAAACTCCAAATGGGCTAACATGGAGTCTCACTGCAGGATTACCAACAATTACGAAGTGAATTAAGAGGAGACGTTAGAGACAAAGGAAGTTAAAATAGTAAATGGAATAGACTCCTGTTTTCTATGGAATGGACAGTTCTCAAGACACTTGGGACCACTGCAAAGAAGGGTGATTATAAAATGAGTCTGGATAAAACTGTAGAGACAGCATACTAAATTCTCGATATTTTCTACTTATTTATTTATTTATTTGTTTATATTTATTTATTGCTTTTTGGGTCACACCCGCAATGCTCAGGGTTACTCCTGGCTCTGCACTCAGGAATTACTCCTGGCGGTGCTTGGGGACCATGGGATGCCGGGATCGAACCCGGGCGGCATGGGCAGTGCGGTAAGGCAAACGCCTTACCTGGGCTATCGCTCCGCCCCATATTTTTTCTTTAGTTTGAGAACTATGCCATAGACACATGGTTTTCTGTCATGCTTTTAATTTGTGTGAAGTTTATGCACTCTAGCTCATGTTTTTATATGGCCCTGAAAGAAATTTAGAAGAAAAATTATTTTTTTGTGTAGAATTTTGTTTATAGCATTATTACTACTATTAAAAGAAGGTGTCAGAGTGGTAGTACAGTGGCAGGCATTTGCCTTGCATATATGGCTAACCCAAATTTGATCTCTGCGGCATCCATAGGTTCCCTGGCACTACCAGGAGTGATTCTTAAGAGCAGAGCCAGGAGTAAACCCTAAGCATTGCTGGATGTGGTCCCAAAACAAAAGAATACAATTTAAAATTTGTAAGAAAAAAGAAATTTATAAAGAAAGAAAAAAGAAAGATACTGAGGAAATGAGAGAAGTTGGCAGGATGTTTGACTTGCATACAGATGACCTTGGTTCAATCTTTGGTACCTTTTGTGGTTTCCTGAGCATTGCCAAGAGTGATTGATCCCTGAGTGCAGAATCAGAGTAAGCCATCAGGTGTAGCCCAAAATCCCCCAAAAATATATTTAAAAAAAAGATGCAATTGGAACTTTCAAAGCTCAATTAGAAATAGGAAATGCGTTAGTTTACACACTTTGTATTCTTGGGTTGAGATATAGTATAGTGGGTAAGGTGCTTGCCTTTGGATATTCTATCCCTAGCACCATATATGGTCCTGAGGATTGCCATGAGTGATCCCTGACAATGAGCCAGGATTAAATCCTAAAGAATGAAAACCAAATAAAGCAAAAAACAATTTTGTATGTTTTTCCATCAGTCAATATGCAAACTTATTGGAAACCAAGATTATGGGTTCAACAGCAGAATAGGACTATTAGTTTAGGATGCACCCTATTTCCGTCTAGCCATCTGGAAAATGTAGGCTTACAGTCACATAGCAGAGAGGAGAAAAAAATTACCCCATTCCCAGTAACTGAAAGTATATACATATGGACCAGAAATATCAACATCAAAACAGATTGTGAGTGCCAAATCTTGGTTTCTAAAAATGTTCTGGACAAGAAGTAGATTTTAAAAATTGCCCTCATAGGTCATACTAAAGTTTTTGGCCTTTGCTAGCCCAGGACACTGATAATGTAGATTTACTCCTCCATAATCTATGACAGCCAGTCCTAACTTCCCAGTAGCTCATCGTAATTTCTTTCCCTTCCACTAACTTATCTAAACTTAACTATTTTTTCATAACTGTACAAAAGCCCATTTTTAAAGACTGAAATTGATGCCTCAGATTATTCTAAGGTTCTAGCTAAACAGTAAAATCCAATGAATTATGTAAAACAGAATTTTGAGATGATAGAGAAATAGAATAGGGGTTAAGGTGCGTTTCTTGCATGTGTGTTTTTACTCCAGTTTATTACAGCACCACATGGTACCGCTCCAGTGTAGCTATGGAGAGAAGTACCCCCAGGATGCCCCAGTGATTCCCACCATGGCCTAAGTAGCACTCTGGTCCTTACACTGACCTACCACTGAACTACCCCCCCCTTCCCCTTTCCTCCTTTCCCAACCCCAACCAGAATCTTGATCTGGATTGATTTTTCATGATCTCATCTGTTTTACATTTATATTTTAAATGGGGCGCAGGATTGTATATAGTCTACTCTTGTGATAACTCTTCTGTGAACTTGAGTATGCTTCTAAACCAATTAGAGGTCTGATTTTTCAATTATACAGATTATGTTTGTCTTAGATGCAAGTATCAAATGAAAAGTGGACATAAAAAGTGCTTAGATATAGCATGACATTATTCTAGTTGTAGTTTTCATATTTTAGAATAAAGGGACTTTTTGTTTATTATTTTGGGCAACACATTGTGGTGCTAAAGGGCTACCCTGGCTCAGTGGTTAGAAGTTACTCCTGGTGGTGCTCGGGCACCATGTTGTGCTAGGATCTATCCAGCTTATGCATGCAAAGCATGTAGTTAGCTCATATAATTGTCTCTCTGGTCCAAAAGGACTTGTTTTACATCTTTCATTATGGTTCATTATTTAAAAAAATCCTCTGAATCCTCATAACAGCAGAGGAACTTGTAAACCAGCACGATATATTTGAAGGTATTTTCCTTTAAATGTTTGTTTACCTTAAAACCAGCATGTGCTCATCAATTTGTATTTGCATTCACTTGTATCACTAGCCTTCCCATTGTTCATCGATTTGCTGGGCACCAGTAACTGGGCACCCAACAACATCTCCAGTATATCCTGTCACGTGCTAGTGTAGCCCAAGGGCATCTGCTCACTCTAGGAACACGAAGAGACTCAAACCAATCCTTCAGGTCATGGGAATGAGGTCTATAACTGTTACTGGTTTTTGGCATATCAAGTATTACACGGGTAGCTTGCCAGGCTCTGCCGTGCGGGAAAATGATCATTACAGTGTACAAATGTGAAAGATCTTTGTATTTGCATTGTAAGCTTAAATATTATTTTGTTAAATTCACATGACACAGATAACAATAGATCCATAGATTTTGTATAAACTTAATAATAGTAAGCAATATTATCAATAAATTGTATTACTTGATCTTAAAAAAAAAATCAAACCAGCATAGCTAGTACAGCAGGTAAGGCTCTTGCCTTGCATGTGGTGGGCTGGTCTTGATCCCCAGCACAGCATACGGCCCATGAGTTCTGCCAGGAGCGATCCCCTGAGCACAGGAATATGGGTAAGACCTGGGCACCTCTGAGTTTGGCCCCAAATGAAAAACAAAAATTAATGCAGTATGTATTGTCAAATGATACTCTTATGAATTTTTCCAAAAACATGATTTTTTTCCTTTTTTTTGGTGTGCAAGGAACTGAACTCAGGGCTTCATACATGCACACCTCCTTGGCCCAAGGATAAAAGGTTTAAAATGTATGTGAAATAATGTTTAAAAATAGAAGATTTCACATCATGTCCAAATATCTGATCCTGTGGATAAACCTGGCAACACCAAATCCATATTCTCATCTGACAAAATTGAGGGCTATAAAGTAATGCCTCATTTGGATCGGCATTTATCTACTATCACTGCCTTCTCTGTTTAGCCTCTCTGTTCTTGACTTTGCAAACTTAGTAAAACCAGAACCTCTGAAACATATTTCATATGCCAAAATATTTTAGTTGTCATTAATGGACACTAAGAAACAAAAACAGTACTTCTGGAAACTGAGAGACACCTAGAAGCAATCCCATAAAGGATAGAATTTTTATGGAAGGATAGTGTTGAATATTTTATTTTGTGAATATTTATTGTGGTTCCTTTTAAGTAAAGTCATCTGCCTAGTGCAGTGTGAGAACGGGGTGGGAAGAAATGGTGGCAAATATTACAAAAGGCTCTTGTATCTAAAGCTTGTGGTTACATGATAGATGAATTTTTGAATGTTTATCATCAATCTTGAATGTAAACAGGAATGCAAGGTAAAGGGGAACACCAAGAGGCTTCCCAGTAGACACAGTAGTAATGCTTACTCTCCCCTACTGGGGCGCATGCTACCACAGTACTTCATTTGGATTGATAATGTTCATTTGGCTCTGCCAAATAACATCGTATGTCATATAGTTGGAAACTAGAGTAGATTCTATTCTGTTTTGCTATCTGGCATCTGCTAGCAGAAAAATGTTGCAACATGTTCAATTTGGCTAATTAATCCAGACTCATATGAATAAAATGTGCAGTGTCTAGCTTCTGAAATGTGCCTAGACTTAAGTACAGGAACTGTTTTTTTTTTTTTTTTTGGTGAATGTGGATGACGCCATTGGTTCTGGTACACTGCAGTAAGAAACACTACTGAGTTCATAGAAAATGATATATTCTATTTATACAAAATACCTTCTTAATACTTTTTTGCTTTTCTGAAATTCATCACCAGAAAATGGGCCTAAAAATGTTATCTATTAACCTTAAGAAAGTTTTATGTTCCCAGAATATGAGCTCTTCAGCTATTTCAATAGTATGCAAGGAAAGGGAATAAAGAGTTGATACTTCCCCTAGTGATTATCAAAGTTTCATCCTCAGATCATCTGTATCAAATCCCTCAGGACAATTATTAAAAAAAGATTTTTCTGGAGACCTCCCGAGACTCACAATCTGTATCTCTAATTTTTTTTTAGAAAGTAGAAAAGTTTATTGGAAAGCAGAGGAGAAAGGAAAGGAACTCCCTCACGGTGAGGAACTTAGTATAGGACTAAGTTCTGTATCTCTAATTTTTTAATTATCTTAAATTTATTCACTTAATACTCAATGTTTATTAGGTGCCCAAATTAGTCTGTTCTTAATCACTGTATCACTGTCTTCCCCGTTCATCATCGATTTGCTTGAGTAGGCCCCAGTAACATCTCCATATGTCCTGTCTCATTCTAGTAGAGCCCAAGGGCATCTGCTTGCTCCAGGAACATAAAGAGCCTCAATCCATTCCGGAATGAGGTCTATAATTGTTACTGGTATTTGGCATATCAAATACAACACGGGTAGCTTGCCAGGCTCTGCCGTGCAGGTAGCATACTAAAAAAATGAGTCACTTTATTATACCATTTGTGAGACAAGACTTCTCAGGGTAAATCTCAGTTGGGGAAAAAAAAAGCAAATTAAATATGGATGGTCTTGGAAAAGCTCCTAAGACATTCGATAAGTCTGTTCTTAATTACGTGTATATTATGACACATATACATTTTTGGGGGGTCTGTTTTTGATCTATATCTGATGGTGCTCAGGGCTTACTCTTGACTGCTGGGAACACTCCTGGTGGTACCTGGGGGACCATATGCAGTGCCAGAGATCGAACCTGGGGCTCCTAAGTGCAAGGCAAAATACATTTTAATTAATTCTTTTCAGCAATTATGGCTCCATTAGATGATGGAGAGAATGAGTAAATTATCTACAGTCACCAGCTAGTGAAGGGGGCTCTTTTCTGTAACTCAGATCTGACTATAAAATCTACAGTATTAATTGGTACATCATTTTGCCTTATACGTATCTGGAGTTACAACTTAAAACTATTTCACAGTTCCACTGTAAGCAAATCTTTTCTATATAAAATAACATTTTCAACATGATGGCCAAAACCACGCTAGACTAATTAATCTAAGAGTTTTACCCTTCCATGCTATTTGATTTTTACTGCCTTTAAGTGCATTTTCTTTCACTTTTAAGAACAAAATTTAAGTACAGGGTAGAGGATGAGTACGAGCTTGACTGTCTTGGGAATTTTCCTATGGTGATTATGAAGTACATTCTCCAAAATAATTTTCTATCCATTGGGCAGAGAATGTTCCTAATATACCGAGTGTTCAGTATATTCTTGATTTTGCAATTTTTAATAGACTCTGATGAATGCTACCAAAAAACTATCACAAAAAACACCATGACCAATTAGGACTTGCAAGAGAATTTTGGGGGAGAAATAACATTGCCTAAACTGGAATGTGGCCAGATGGCGAGCAGTTGCCTTGGTATCTGCTTGGATAACATCAAGACTCATCTGTATTTGAATTGCAGGGCCCACACATCTTTCATCAACAGTCTTAAGGGTGCCAGGAGTCGAAACTCATGAAACTATGCTGACATCAGTCTACTTTGCTGTAGATTACATTGCATCAGCTCCAAGTGCAGGCAAAGTAGTAGTAATAATTTATTAAAGGCAGTTTATGTTGCCAATCCAGGGCAGTAATATATACACTGGAGATTCCCCAAACTTAACATGGCCTACTGCTCTCAAAAAAAAATTCATTCAGTGTCCAAGTAAAGATCTACCTCCTTTTAAGGGAAGTATATTCTTCTACCTTAACTGTGCTCTTGAGATTACTACTGCAACCCTCTGGATTGTTCCGGTGTCCTTCCTCCCCACCTCCCAGTAGGGGTGGGACAGCTACATCTTCGGTAGCACTGCAGAAGGATCAATTGCTAACATGCTAACCTTTTCTTAGGGCTGGAATCTGAATGCTGAAGGGTGCATTCAACTCCGACATCAACACATGCAGCTAAGAAGGCTAAAGACTGAATTTTTATTGGGGGAAAGGAAAAGTATAAAACATACTAAGTCACTATCACTATCACTATTTTCCCGTTCATCATCGATTTGCTCGAGCGGGCACCAGTAACATCTCCATACATCCTCATGCAAGTAGAGCCCAAAGGGCACCTGCTTGCTCCAAAACCATAAAGAGCCTCAAACCATTCCATCAGGTCATGGGAATGAGGTCTATAATTGTGACTGGTATTTGGCATGTCAAATACGACACGGGTAGCTTGCCAGGCTCTGCCGCTTGCGGTAGTATACTAAGTCAAGTGGGAAAATAGAAATAGAGTGGATTTAAGTATTACAGAAGTTATCAACTTGTAATAATAACCTGCGATACCATGTTATGCAGGAAATATAATTTTTTCTACCACGTTTTACAGAACTCGATTATTTTCGTGGATGGGGAGGTGGGAGCACACCCAATGGTACTGCGGGCTTACTCCTGTTTCTTTTCGCTCAAGGATACATCTTCACCACCACCATGTCTGGGGACTGTAAGTGGTACCTGGTATGGAGCTGGGGTTGGCCACCTGTCAAGAGATCCCTTCTTATAGAGCACAGGGAGCCATATGTGCCTGGAAATGAACTGGGATGGGCTACATGCAACAGCCTTCTGAAACATGTCAGAAATTTTAGGGTTGCCTGTAATAGTAGTTATCTGCAACAAATGTCCAAATAGTTCAATGGTAATGACAAAGAATGTGACATGGGATGATAAAATAAATATTGCTAAAAGTTAACTGTTAGATCCAGGTGAAATGTATATGCACTTTATTTTCTTTCAATTCTTTTATGGTATTATATGTTTTTATGGTATATTGTATTCTAATGGTATTATATTTTTTTGGGAGATCGGCCCACATCTGCTGATGCTCAGGGGTTACTCCAGGCTCTGCCCTCAAGAATTACTCCTGGTGGTACTCCAGGGAACATTAAGGGATCCAGGGATTAAACACCGGTCATCGTGGTGCAAGGAAAATGGCCTATCTGTTGCACTATTGCCCCAGCCCCATCTTTTATGTATGAGTTTTTAAAAATAAATAGTTAAGGGGAGAAATATTGCAAAGACTTTAGAGGGGACGTCCTAGAAAAAGTTGAGTCACTCAGACTAAGCTGAATTTAACAACCAAAAATCTGTACAGGTAAACAGATAGAGGAATCAGACAAAATTCATTTTGGTGTAAATAGTGAAGCTAAGTACATTGGGAGTTGTTATATAAAATAAAATTAACTTTAAAAAAGTACAAGTGTTTGGGAAAGGCAAAGATACTTCCTCCTGGGAATAATCTCTGGACATGGACAGACTCATCAAAGGCTACTTCAGCGACTCCCCTTGGAATCCGGGGAACTTCATTTTGCTGGATGAGTACCAAGGAAGCTGGGAGGAAGTTAGTGGCGGCAGGTTTGCACCCTTGTTGTTGGCTGGCTAGCAAGAAACCGTTTTTAATTTACCTGAAAGTTCTCCCCGGTGTTTCCGCAGCAGCTTTAGGCATCCAACTTGGCGTTGCCAAGATCGCGGACCGTTCCTGATTCAAACCTACAGAAGAAACTTGATGACATAATGTGTGCCAACTCTCGTAAACAGCCATATAAAAGTCAAGCCGGCATGTTTATGAATATTCGCAAGCAATAACTTGTTTAACAAACTTCGGACGTGCAGGATCAGGGCAGCCTCCTCGCACCCAGCATGCAGGGAAGGGTCACAACCCCACCGGAGAGGAGAAACAAAGAAAAGGGAGGCGAGGACAGGAGGTGGGGCAGGAAGGCTTTGAACCCAGCTGGTGGTGGCAAACTACGTTCCCCCTTTAGACCCGGGCGTGCGAAACTCCTTTCTCAAGCTGCCCAATTCCACCGTCCCCGAAGGCCGGCGGGTGAAAGTGCGGAAGGGCCCCGGCGGGGTGTGGCTGCTGCGGCCGCGGGCCTCGGGGTCCCCGGGCTGGGCTGGCGGTGGCCGGGGCGGGCTGGGCCCGCGGCCGCGCCCCCACCGGAAACCCCAGAGCCACGGCGGGAGGGCGGGCCGCGGCCGGGCCAGCCCGGAAAGAAAACCTGCTTCCAGCGGAAGCGGCTCGGAGCCCACTCGCCTCTCGGCCCCTCGCCTCCTCGGGACAGAGCGACCGGGGCCGGTCCGCCGAGAGCGCGGGCTGTCCTCCCCCTAGTTCTCTAACCTTCTTCGCAAGTGTCAAATGCAACTTCCGGGCGGGACAGGGATCTCTGGAGCCCCACATTCATGTCCACCTCGGTGAGTGACCAGACGTCCCAGCAAACGAGGCCTCGGCAACCTTACCTCTCTCGCTTCCCCTCCCGGGCAGGTCGTCCGGAATAGGAGCTAACTCGTCTGACGCGGGATGTCCGGTCACCTTTGGGGCCTACGGGCCGATGCGCCTCTTCCCCGACGGCGCAGCGGTTGCCCAGGGCAACCGGGGGATTGGGCGAAGGGACAAGTACGTCACACAGGAGGCGGGCACATGCCTCTGCCATGCTCAGTTATGGCTGCCTTTGCTTCGACGCTGACTTCCGATCGGGAGCTGTTACTCTACCCTGCTGGAGGCTTTACTCGGTGGCGCTGTGAGCCGGCGGCGCCCCGTAGGCGGGAGAGCGGGCGTAGAGCAGCGGCGGGAGGGGGCAAGGGGAGGAGGGAGGAGAGGGAAGCTGGCGCCAGGGCCTCGCTCTGGTTGGGCAGCGTCGCTGGCGCCAGGGCCTCGCTCTGGTTGGGCAGCGTCGAGGGCTCTAGGTCCGCCCGTTTCCTTGCTCCAGCCAATGGCAGGCCTGCGCCGGAGGGTGGGGCGGGGCGGTAGGAAGCGGAGTGTGTGGAGGGGCGGGCGCGACGGGGCGGGGCGAGTGGGGGAGGGGCGGGCGGGGGGCGGCAGTTGGGCTGCGTCGCTGCTGAGGAGGAGGGGGAGGAGGAGGAGGAGTAGGTGGCGGAGGAGGAGGAGGAGGAGGAAGGAGGTAGCGCGAGGAGGATGGCGGAGTTGGGGCTCCTGACGGTAAGCGGGGCCGCGGGGCGGAGGTGTCGGTGTGCGGCTTCTTCCTGCTGCCTTCCTGCCCGTCGGGCGGCCGGGCTGCTGGCGTAGGGGGGGAGGCCCGCGCGCCCTGACAGGCGCGAGCCGGTGGGGCCCAGGCGAGGCCCGAGGGGCCGGGACTGTGGGGGGGCGCCGCCGCCGCTTTCCTGGGGTGCTGTCTCGAGAGGACGGGGCCCACGGGGCGGCGTTTGTGGGGTGGCGGCGGCCTCCCGGCGCCGGGGCGAGCGCAGCCGCCTGTGACAGCGGCCGGTCCGGGCCTGCGGCGGCGGCGGCGCTCGGGACAGCGCCCGCGTGAGGGCGGGTCGGCGCGGGAGCGCGGGCCGGGGGCGTCGGGCGGCCGCTCCTGCCCCGCACGGCTCCCGGC
Organism: Cryptotis parvus; assembly: GCA_021461705.1. NCBI lineage: Eukaryota > Metazoa > Chordata > Mammalia > Eulipotyphla > Soricidae > Cryptotis > Cryptotis parvus. The sequence goes on along the minus strand of JAJIBD010023193.1, from coordinate 152,065 downwards.
GGCGGCCCTGGGTCGCGGCTGTGGGGGGCGTCCCGGTGTGTGTGTGAAGCCTCGGCGGGGCCCCGGCTCGGCGAAAGTGATCGCTTTGGGGTCGCGGGGTGGGGGGGCATGTGTGGTCTCCCCCGCCTGCCCGAAGCCCACCCGGCTCGCCCGGTCTTCGCCGCCGTGCCGGTGGGGAAAGTGGTGAGTCGGCTTTGGGTGTGTTGCGGGCGGGGCGAGCCGTGGGCATCTGAGCCTGCCCTGTGGGATGTGCTCGATGGCAGCCTCCGCGCGGTGGCCTTTAGGGCCGGAGGAAAGTGTCCGCCCGTCCCCCTGGACGCCGCGGGACCGAACGGTCTCTCCCGGCCCCCGGAGCCATTGTTCGTCCCCTCCCCGCCCCGCGCCGAGGTGGCAGAAGAATGATTTCAAGCCACGCATTGCCTTAAAAATGGGAAAGAAACCGGCCCCGGTGGGGTTGCCGTGTTCGTGTGGGCTTACAAACAGGTGGACCGAGTGTCAGTAGTCGGAAAGATGCTGGTGAGTGGGAAGCCGCTCAGCGCTGCAGAGTCGCTTGGATTTTCATGTCTTTGTATCGTAATGGGTGTGATGAGGAGAAAAGAGGAAGCCCCGCTTCGCAGCCTATCCAGAGAAGTGTGGTCCGAGTCCCTGGGGATGCCGACATCAAAATCGGGTTGCGGATGTGTGTAGTATTTGCTTCCTATAGGGTAACTAGCTTCCAGCCGTTTTGATCTGTGCCTGCCTTCACCTGTGCGATTTTACACCCTTCCTTGTAAAAGTCGTGAGCTTCTGGGATCTGCTAAGTGGTTTCAGTTGACGAAACTTGCTTCTTTGTTATGTATTTTGCAGAATTCCGGGAATGCTTGCTGCATATGTTTTTTTTTTATTTAAATGTACCACCAGTACTGAAAATTTGCTTTCAGTTGTAAGGACCTGTTGGTGTACCAATCTCTACTCTCCTCCATCAACGCCAGGAGCCTTTGTAACTGTTACTATGTTTTGAAGAGCCAAATGTACTTTTTGGGTACATTTGTATCATTCAGTTAAAGTTTTAGTTGATTGAGTGTTGATTTTCATGACTGTGACAAGAACTTTCAGGTGTTTGTAGATTACTGTTCCTGACATATGGAACTTTGAATACTTGAAAACTCATATTTTGATGACGAATATAAGTTTTAAACATGAAACACAAAGGCTTTGTTTCAGGTTTGTAACCTTGATGTGGCTAAAAATGTAATACAAAACTAACAAGACTGACTTTTGAAATGTCAGCTTCTAGTTATACACTAGGCCTGTCTTTAAGGGTCCTATTTCCCCCCTAATTGTTGAGGTTTTTTTTTTAAACAGCTACATTTATTTCAGATTTTATTTCAGGTTGGATTTGTTTTCTGATCTCTGTTAAACTCATTTTCCTAGTGTTTAAATTTTTCTGTTTGTTACAAATTGTTCCTAAAGGTTGATGTGAAGAGATTCATTAGTAGCTTGGATCTGGATTGATATGTTACTAGTTTGCATCTGAATAGTAACCATATTCCAAAAGTTGGTCATTTTTTTGAAATAGAAGTTATATAAAAAATGAATCATATAATGTGTGAATTGTAAAAGCACTTAGAAGTTTGAAATATTTTGCTTTTCAGAAGAATTATCGAAATGATAATTATTTTTATTGTTCTTCCCTCAGTTATCCTTATGCATTTTTGCTTTAAAATTACTTGTTATTTTTGGGCCACACCCAGTGGTGCTCAGGGCTTATTCCTGGCTCTCTGTCAGGGTCTGTCGTAGCAGAGCTAAGGGACTACATGTGACGCCAGTGACCTTACCCTCCGTACTGTCTCTGGAGTTCTTTGCTTTTATTTTTTGACCACACCCAATGTTGCTGGGCTGCTCCTGGGGACCTTCCTGGAAGATTGAACCCCCGGCCTCCTGCATGCAAGCACTCAGCTCCATTAAGCTCTTTCCAACCCTGCAACTATCCTTTTTAAAATATTACTCTTTCGTTAGTGACTGCAACAGGCCATGTCTCACGCACAGAGACACATAAGCTGAACTTCTTTGTGGAAAACTTCAAAAATGGCTTCTAAATAGCAATCGGTCTATTTTTCTGCCGATGCACATGAATTGTGGGGGAAGGTTGAATAAAATTGAACTTTTTGGTACCCAGGCAATTACATTGCCGTCACGTAAAAGTATCCTGGATTATTAGTATCTGTTGTGTAGGTCAGCATTTCTCTAAGACTCATTCTTTAGTTTAAAATAATTTTAGTTCTTTTTTTTTTAGTAAGATATTTCTTTTGTAAAACAGTAGCTTTTTTTACCTAAAAATGTACTCCATTGTGTGTGTGTGGATGTAAGGATAAGGATATAAGGATAAACAACTTTCAGAGTGTGACAACTAAATGAAATACTCTTTATAGTTCCGTTTACTCTATATGTCATGAATTAAAAAGTATAAAATCTATATTTACGTTAAAAAGAGCAAAGCAAGATCAAAGAAACCCAAGTAGTAATAATACACAAGTATTGACACACAGAATAAGTGAATTTTGAGATTTATAACTTGGCCTTGGTGGAAATATTCTTGAGGCAGTTAATAAAATATCAGTTAGAGGAAATTTGTGTAGAAGAAAACACTTTTAGCAGTTACAAATCAGATTCGTTAGTGAATTAATACACAGTTTTCTATAGAAATGGGCTATGATACATTAAGTACCTTAAAGTCTATCTTTGCTAGATATTTTCCCTTAGTTCCCAACTTTTAACACTGTATTTTAGCAATCCAAAGTTCTTACACATGAAAAGAAAATTCTAATTACAAGGTGCCCTTTTGGCTTTTGAGATACTGGTAACTTTCGACTTGAGAAAGTTTATGAAGTTCCCATTATCAAGACTCAAAAGAGCTAATTAGATTTCACACCATATATCTCATTCCATTTTCTTTAAAAAATCAGAATGAATTGTAAAAAGTAGTACATGATGTAAAGGATCTTTTATTGCAAAGAATGAACATATTGCTGAACCTAAAACATTACAGGATCCCTTAAAAGAAGTAGTAGTTTATTCTATGTGAAATGAATCGTAAAGATTTTCATAAGGTATTTTGGCATATCAGTCTACTGTAGACGCTCACAATTTAAGCAGTTTATTTGCCCTCAAATACTATTTGTAATTTCTATACTTTTAATTAAGTAATTTCATAGTTAGCAAAGGTAAAAGGATTTTTTTTTTCTTAGTTTTTCTAATGTCTTGGAGGAAAGTGGAAATGAATTGTTTGGCATTGATGGTTTATAGAATATGGAGTTAATTTCATCGTTAAGTTTGGACTGTCTGAATTTTCAGTTTTGTGTGGTACAGCATACCTGCCCGCTTTTAAGATTTGTATACTTTTCGAGAGAGAGAGAGAGAGAGGAGAGAGAGAGAGAGTATGTGCGTCAGAAATCAAACCCAGACCTCACATGAGTAAGGTGAATGCTTTTTTGCTGAGCTGCATCTCTGTCAAAAAAGCTAACTGCTAACTTATATTTCTTCTATGAGGGCTGGGGAGAGAGAATAGCAGGTATGGTGCTTGCCTTGTACGTGGCTGACCTGGATTCAGTCTTTGGCAACTTATATGATCCCTTAAGTCTCACCAGGAGTGATCCTGAGTGTGAGCCAGAGTAAGCTCTGTGCATTGCTGAGTGTATGTTTATTGCCCAGAAACAGAAAAACAAAAAACATTATTTTCTATGAATGTTTCTTATAATCAGTTTTTAATTTTTTTGACTTTTTCTGGATCATACCTGGCAATGCTTAGGGGTTCCTCATGGCTCTGCACTCAGGTATTACTCATGGGGGGGGGGTCATATGGTGTGCCAGGTATCAAACTTGGGTTGTCCGTGTACAAAACAAGGCGCCCTCCCAGCAGGACTATGTCTCCAGCCTCCTAATAAGTTTTTTTGGGTACTGTGTATGTCCTAGACTCTGAGGATAGAGATAAATATTCTTTTTTTCTTTTTTGTTAATATTTTATTATACCACTGTGAGATATACAGTTACAAAGATGTTCATGTTTGGGTTTCAGTCATACAGGGTTCCAGCACCATCCCTCCACCAGTGCCCATTTCCCACCACCAATGTCCCCGATTCCCTCCCCCCCGAGCCTGCCTCTATGGCAGGTTCTTTATCTCTTTTCTCTCTCTTTCATCTCTCTCTCTCTCTCTCTCTCTCTCTCTCTCTCTCTCTCTCTCTTACATATTATGGATTGTAATATATACATTTAGACGTGTCTTTGCCTGATTTGCCCAGTCTTTCTCCCCCCCCATTGCTCTTTTCTCCTTTTTCAGAATGAATTTTAATTAAATTTTGTTACAATTTAAATTAAATTGATCAAAAGTAAAATTCTAATTAAGATTTTAATTTAAATAAAATTTGAATTTAAATTTGTTTCACTGGTTTTATATATATATATAATTATATATGTATATATTCTATAGGCCTATTTAATTTAATAACAGAATAAACATCAGTAAATGCTCGAGATGAGAGCCTTCTACTGATAGTATACCACCTACATGGCAGAGCCTGGCAAGCTACTCGTTTTATTTGTTATGTCAAAAACTAGTAACAATTATGGACCTCAGTTCCATGATCTGAAGAATGGTTTGGCGCTCTTCCTGTCCCTGGAGTAAGCAGATGCCCTTGGGTTACACTTGCTTGTGACAGGACTTATGGAGATATTACTAGTGCCCACTCGTTGATGAACAATGGTAAGAGTGTGACAGTGTATCTTTTTGCCTGTATTTAATGCTCAGTTCTAGGTTGGTATTAGCACTTCTGACAATTATTAGCATACTGTTCCCTTCTGTGTCTTAACTAACATCAGACTCCCACATGTTTGTGGTAATTTCCACCTTTGACAAGACCTCCTGATCCATGATTCGCCTGATCTTGGATATTGGTATCATAATATGTGTATGTATATATGTGTGTGTGTATATATATATATATATATATATATACATATATATACATATATATCCCTAACCCTAATCCTAACCATATATATATATATATATATATATATATATATATATATATATGTACATGTATATCACTGTATCACTGTCTTCCCGTTCATTGTTGATTTGCTGGAGCAGACACCAGTAACATCTCCATATGACCTGTCTCATGCAAGTAGAGCCCAAGGGCACCTGCTTGCTCCAGGAACATAAAGAGCCTCAAACCATTCCATCAGGTCATGGGAATGAGGTCTATAATTGTTACTGGTATTTGGCATATCAAATACGACACAGGTAGCTTGCCAGGCTCTGTCGTGCGGGTAGCATACTCTTGTAGTCATCTTTAAATCCAGCATTTATTGATGAACCTCGCAGCCGCAAGCGGCGCGTGAGCTGGGCTGTGATAGGCTGGTCTGCTGGGTGGAGTTCTGATGAGGGTGAAGTCCGGATGTGGAGAATGGAGGCCCTCATGGAGAATCAACGTACCATTTCCAAAAGAATATTTATATATTTATGTCATGCAAATAAATGCAGTCATTCTATATCTGTCTTTTTTTACTTCTGACTAATTTCACTCACCATGATTCTCTCCATGTCATCTATTTATAGGCAAATTTCATGACTTCATTTTTCCGAACAGCTGCATAGTATTCCGTTGTGTAGATGTACCAAAGTTTCTTTATCCAGTCATCAGTTCTAGTGCACACTGGTTGTTTCCAGATTCTGGCTATTGTGAATAGTGCTGTTATGAAGTTAAAAGTGCAGATGGTGTTGCTACTGTGTGTTTTGGGCTTTCCAGGATATATCCCCAGGAGTGGTATGGCTGGGTCAAACGAAACTCAATTTCTAGTCTTAGGAGGAATGTCCATATTGTTTTCCAAAAAGGCTGTACTAATCGACATTCCCACCAACAATGGATGAGAGTCCCCTTTTCCCTCCATCCACGCCAGCACTTCTTGTTCTTGTTCTTTTTGGGAATGTGCCAGGCTCTGTGGTGTGAGATGATATGAGATATTCTGTTTCTTGTTTTTAGTAAGTTTAATTTTTTTTTAATTAACTGGAAAATCAATATTTGTTTTATAGTGAGACTGGTACTTTAATAGCAGTATACATCGAAGATCTCAGATAAGACTCAGATTGCGTGTATAGCCAGCAGTTTACTGGAGTATAGGGTTGAAGTAACTCTAGGAATAAGGAGGGCAAGTAGGGAGTAGGAAAAGGTCAGATAAGATCCATTTGAAGAATTCACCTTTTGCAGGTGAACAGCAGTTTGAATTCTGTGTGTGATCTAAAATATTAGGCTTTCATTGATGCTTATTTGTTCAGAGGTTTTTAAGTGTGCCTAACTTAATTTGTATCTTGAACTGTGGATTGGTATTGTTGAAGTGTTGTTGCGAGTTACTAACAAAATCTTTATGAGAATGTGTATTTTTCATTGTATTATGATTAAATGTGAGGAGAACATATTAATTTGCTATGGATGATTTTCAGACTTAGAATTTGGATAATAGTATGTTGCAGAATCATATTTAAAGGGCCAAACAAGAGAGTTCAAGGAGAAAGTACTTGTGGACTGAGGTCTTGAATGTGGTCAGTCCTGGTTTACTCACTGGCACTGCATATGGATTTCTGAGCATTACCAGAGAGGTTGTTCCTGAGCACTGAGCCAGGAAGTAATAACGCCTCAATACCTCTACTTGTACCCTGCAAAAAAAAAGAAAAGAGCAAATAAAAAACAACCCGCCAATATCATATGTAAATATATTCTCAGCATTTATGCATCATGTTGAGTAATGTTTTTGAACTTAGAACCAGTGACAAGGTTTTCTGTTTGTTTTGGGGCCTCACCTTGCTGTGCTCAGGCAGCTGTGCGGTGTGAGCTCAGGGCTGGCTACATATAGGGTGCTGGGTATTGAACTCAGGTTGGCTAGGTGCGAACAAGTGCCCTGCCTGCTTTGCTATCTCTCTAGCCCCAGTGGCAGGTTTTTATTTCACGAATATTAGAAATCCAGTATCTGAATACATTTGAAAAAGTTCTTGTCCATTCTTAAATATTAATTCTTTTATACAGTCTTATTTAAGGCTTCATTTAGGGCACAATAAAAAGTTATGCCATTTTAAACATTATCCCCCTTCTGTGCCATAAAACCCTATTTTGAGATTTTCTTTTTTTTTTTTAGGTGTTTGGCTCTCACCAGGTGTGGCTCAGGAGCTTCCTAGTGCCTGGTAGTGCTTGGTGGGTGGTATGCAGTTCTGAGATGAGTGTGGGTCTCCGCGCAGAGATAGCCCATTGACTCGTGCAGATAGCCCATTGACTCGTGCAGATAGCCCATTGACTCGTGCTGCCATTTGTGACACCACCTTGCATTGGCCCGCTCCCACTTGGAAAAAAATGGATCATTCTAGTTAGTTTCATTATGGAATTTGGTGTATTTCTTTAAAATTCTCTACATTTGGGCTAGACAAATAATTCAATGCGGGAGGCCTGGGTTTATCTTTTAAAAATTTATTATTATAGTTTGGGCCAATGGTGCTGACTTAAAACCATAAGGTTTTGATTTTTGCAGTTACTTCACCTCTGTAGTACTGAAGTGTTCATGACCCTTGACTAATGTTCATTGGTTATTGCTGATCGTCATCTTTCTTTTCCCATTCTGCATGTTTTTGTTTGTGTAATCCAGGGCCAAGAGTTGGCATAATTTGATACCTTCCATTTTTTCACTGTATATAGTAGTGGTTTTCGACCGTCTTACACCTGCACGCCAGCATGTATCCTGCATACTTTTTAATGAGGGTAGTATACTTGTGGTTTAAGCCTTCTGCCCCTGTGGGCTAGTGGTTAAAGACCACCGCTATATACCACAGTTAGTGAGATCATCTGACACTTGTCCCTTCTCCCTCTGACTTACCCTCGCTTAGCATGATCATCTCCAGTTTCATTCAGTTTGCAATCGAACTACATAATTTTGTTTTTTTCTGTGACTGCATATTCCATTATACACACATACACACATATATGTATGATACTTTCTCTATCCACCCATCTCTTGTTGAACATTTAGGTTGTTTCCATATCCTGGCTAGTGTACTAAGTGCTGCAGTGAACATAGGTGGCACGTAGAGTCTCTAATTGTTTTTGTATTTTGGGATAGATATGCCATGCTCACAGGTGAGAGATGATACTTCATTGTCATTTTGATTTGAATTTCTCTAATAATGTTAATACCTTACCATAAGATTATTCGAAACTAAAACTTACTGTTGTCCTGTCCTTGGATATACATGTACTCTTCACCTGGCTAAACTAAGCTCCCGTCAAACTCTTTGGCAGACCTATTATCCCTAGAGCCTTCCTGTTTGAATTTCCTTAGTACCTGTACTTCTTTATGGCACGTTTTTGTACTGATGTGTTTAATATAATTTTTGCTAGATTATATAGAATATATAAACTGTGTCTCATCTTTATTACTTTTCTTCAGTGTAGAATATATAGACTTTGTAGGTCCTAACAGAAAATTAATTTATATTAGTAATGTAGAGCCCACAAAATGAATAAGTTACTAAACAGATTAAAGAGATGTCTTATTTCTTTCAAATGAAATTCCTGTCCTTGGATCCCTCCAGACCTTAATTCAATGCCTTTTCCTTAATTAATAATTTTCTATCACTCACATAATCAACAAAAAATTGATGGTAAAAAGGTATGGGATACTCCTAGAGGCTAAATGAAAGCAAATATAAAAGCACAGGAAAAACACTTTTAAAACATGAGACTTTATTTTTTGGGTCGTTCTTGTGGGTGCTTAGGGACTACTCCAGCATAGTGCTTAAGGTTCACTCTTGATATTGCTTAGGGTATCATGCAGTGATGGGGGTTGAACCTGTGTCTCCTGCTTTTTGGATCATCCCAACTTCCTAAGACATCAAAAATAGTTTAAAGTAACTCAGGGTTGTTCTCAACATAGAATTTCAATAGCTTTTATTTTGTATTAGAGTACGTCGAAGCAAAAATGATGTAAAATGCCAACGAAGGGATTGAGTGCTATTAGTAAATTTCCTAAAGACGATGCCTGATTTTAAGCATTGTATCTTTTCAGCAAGGTTTCTATCTAAAATGATAATTTTGGGATTGGCTGGAGCAGTAAGTAGTACAGCAGGGTAGGGCATTTGCTTTGTACACAGCTCTACTGGGTTGGAACGCCAGCACCACAGGTGGCCCCTGAATCCCACCAGGAGTGGTCCTTGGAGTGCAGAGCCAGGAGTAAGCTCTGAGCACAGCTGAGTGTTTCTTCCCCCTCTCCACCCACACATCAAATTAAAAAAAGATGATGAAACTTGAAACTTACTGTGTTAAACTTTGTTATTTTAAGGGTTTGCATAATGAGGTAAAACATAGTAGGTGCTACTATTCACTAAAATTTAGTTGAAGCAAATAATTATCTGAATATAATCATTAGTGTATAACAATATTAACCACAATACATGGAAGAGATTTTATACTTTCTATTTATTTAGCTGTTAAATATGTAAAAAATTCAGTGACTCAATGTTCATCAGTTTTGAAGGAAGTGTACCCGTTGCAACGATATACGTGCTTGTGAAGAGAGCAAGCTCTATCTCTATTTCCTGGTCACCATTACCAGGAAAACAAAATTGGAGGTTATAATTCGACAGATTGGGTCACCTGAAATTAACTCAGTGCTTTATATATTTTTTTTGGATTAAAGAATTTCATTAAATGGCTTTTGTTATGGTTGAAATACATTATATTTTATCTTAATATGATCTATTCAATTCTGTGACTTATAAGGTTAGGTAAATGAGCTAGTTATTTTGTTGTTAGAACAAATACTGATTTATCTACAATGTGTTAATCATAGCTTTAATCTCATAGAAGCACATGCGTTGCTTATATAGTAGGCAGCTTAAAAATAGTAAGGTTTTATGATTTAATCCTGAAGACATTTATTTCTGTACTTTGGAAATAATGATTTGAAATTCTTAATACTAGAAGTATGGCCTAGTTTCAGAACACCCACTAAGCAACTGTGGGAACGCAGCATGCTAAAAAGGTTTATTGTGCTGCAGTATTTTTTTAATTTCTCCACCTACTATTACATAATAGCTTATAGTAGTACACATGGAACTTGAGTATCAGGGATAGGAACAAAGAGTATTGAAGTCCTCCAAATCTGTGATACTGTGTTGATTACTAAGGACCTAAAGATGATCCATAGTTATCGTCAGTGAGTGTGTGACTCACTAAATAGATGGTTATGTTTGTGATTGCAAATAAGGTATTGAAATTTTCAATTTTGAAATTTCAAATTTGAAAAATATGACCAAAAATGGAGTCATGGAATAGGGAGGTAACGTAGAGGGATGAGGGTCATGCCCCAAGTTCCATCCGCAGTTCCATCCTCAGCACACTTGACCCTCCATCCAGCTCTCTGCGGTCTAGCCCTGGTGGCCCCTAGTTTTGCCATGCCTGAGGAATGTTCCATTAGCAGGACAGAGCACCTAATCTCAGGCATGACACTGCCTTGTAAAGTGGAGTGGCCCTTTGCTCCAGATCACACTAGGGCGGTAGCTATTCTGCTGTCCACCTCCACTCCCTTACTCCCCCTCTCCCCCCAGGAGAAAATAGTCACTACTTTAGAAATACAAAATCAATTTAACTTTTGTCAAAATTGTTAAAATTCTTATTTTCTTATTTTTTTTTTTTTTTTTTTGGGTCACACCTGGCAATGCTCAGGGGTTTCTCCTGGCTCTGCACTCAGGAATCACTCCTGGCGGCGCCAGGGGGGACCATATGGGATGCCAGGGATCGAACCGGGCCGGCATGGGCCGACCACGTGTAAGGCAAAAGCCCTACCCGCTGGGCTATTGCTCCGGCCCCTAAAAATTCTTATTTTAAAAGTTTGATGGCTAATATGTTTGCATGATACTTGTGTGCAGGTCTATACAATACTTGAAAGTATTCAGTGGAAAAATTTTTCCTCCCAAAGTGCCATTCAGCCTCAGTTCTATGTTGTGTCAGGCTATTGAAAAAAACAATCATCCCTGACTAAGAGAGAGAGCGTCCCTGACAGCACTGGTCCTTCTTGTATTTTTTGACATGCTGTTCTCACGCATTTAAAGTGATAGATCATTATTATTATTATTATTATTATTATTATTGTTATTATTATTACTATTTTTTTTTTTTTTTGGGTCACACCCGCAACACTCAGGGGTTACTTCTGGCTCTGCACTCAGGAATTACTCCTGGCGGTGCTCGGGGGACCATATGGGATGCTGGGGATCGAACCCGGGCCAGCACAGGCTGGCCACGTGCAAGGCAAACACCCTACCCGCTGGGCTATCGCTCCAGCCCTCAGATCATTATTGTTTTGATTTGTGTTTCCCTGGAATTGATGATGAACACTTTCTCATATACCTAGTAATCAAACCTAATCTATGTCTCATAGACCTAATCTATTCTTATCCTCTCCATATTTGATGGGATTAACGTTTTGTTTTGTTTTGGTTCTGGGGTAACACCTGGTAATGTTCAAGATTCACTCTTGATTTCCTGCTCAAGGGTCCATATGCAGAACTGAGAATCCAAATGGCTGCAGGCAAATTAGTCTCTGTGATATCTCTTAGTCAGGGATGATTGTTTTTCATTGAGTTTTGCAAGTATTTTATGAAACTTATATATTAACCTTTTATCTGATGTTTGCATATATTCTTTCCCATTTAATAGGGTATCTTCATTTCAGCATCAGTTTCTGTTGCAGTATAAAGCTTTTTAAATTGGATGTTGTCTATTTAGATTTTTGTTGTTTTTGTGAGTGGAGGTAAGACATTGAAGACATATCTCTCAGTTCTATATATATCCTGGAAAGTTCTGCCTATCTATGTTTTCCTCAGTATCTTAATGATTCTAGTCTCATTTTGAGGGTCTTTACGTTAACTTTCATGAATGATATGAGATACAGATCTAGGTTTGGTTTTTATTTTTTAATTTCATGTGGCTATCCAGTTTTTCCAGTAGTTTTTTTTTTTTTTTTTGGTCACACCCGAGATGCTCAGGGGTTACTCCTGGCTCTGCACTCAGGAATTACTCCTGGTGGTGCTCCGGGGACCATATGGGATGCCAGGGATTGAACCTGGGCCAGCACAGGGCAGCCGCATGCAAGGCAAATGCCCTACCCACTGGACTATCGCTCTCCGCCCCAGTTTTTCCGGTAGTTTGTTGAAGATTTTCTTGGTCAACTTTATATACTCAGTTACTTTCTCATGAAAAGGAAGGCCTTAATAAATTTAAGTTAGTTATATAATTTTTGGAGATTAGCTCTGTGAGTAATGCCTTAATGCATATTATTATCAACATAGGAAAATAAAAATCTGGGGCCAGAGCGATAGCACAGCAGGTAGGGTGTTTGCCTTGCTTTGCGGCTGACCCGGTTCGATCCCCTGCATCCCATATGGTCCCCTGAGCACTGACAGGAGTAAGTCCTGAATGCAGAGCCAAGAGTAACCCCTGGGCATGCTGGGCAAAAAGCAAAAAGCAAAAAATAAATAAATAAGTAAGTAAGTAAGTAAGTAAATAAATAAATAAATAAATAAATAAATAAATAAATAAATAAATAAAATAAAAAAATCTTACCTAAAGCTTTCTTAACAAAATTATAAGTGTGGTGTCGGGGCACTCCGCGGGGTCCCCGACAGTGCCGGGAAGCGAGTTCCCTTCTACCTCCGAAGCCGGGCGAGGAATGGATGAACACTCAGGAATCCGGCGCGGTTTTAAAAGGCTTTACTTATCACAGGTTCAGGCATACAAATCAGCAAAAGGAAAAACCCGATGCTTAGGATTCCAGGCTAGAACCCCAGCCACGTGTAGGCCAAGATGGCGACCACCACGTGTAAAAACTTCCAAGGGGAATAAACGCTCACAAGGCGGATCCCACAGGGAAGAAGAAGGCCAAAAGCCAAAAGCCAAAAGCAGGGAGCCAAAAGCTGAAGGCTGAGGAACCAAAAGGCAAAAGGTGAAGGGGCCTCAAGTCAGCCCCTTATATACACCAAAGTAACCCCATCGGGAGGTTGTCATGCCAACAAAGAACCCTAAACAGAGTGTAGTGCCACACCCTATTGTAGGTATAAACAAAGGTTACACCAAGGACTAATCCCGAGATTATCTCTTATGTAAAACACTGGAGAGAGAGGGGGCTGATATAAAGTAATACATCTTAACTTCATGAGCTTCATGTAATCTAGATGGTACCCACAAGGTCCTTATTATCTGCACCAGGGTGATTCTGAGTATCTTGTTCTCATGTACTGAAAGGGTCATACTCGCCTGCTTAGAGCAAACTAGTATGATCCTTCCTATAGTCTACCTTTAGTCTCAGCGTAGCCAGGGTGGTAGTCTCCTGGTAAATTCTAACTGTCCCACGTTGGGTGCAGTGGGTATAAAGAGGAGCTGTGCCCAATCTAGAAAACATAGAGGCCTTAGTAGATGTATAAGTCAGAAGTTATTCAATCAAGGTGACTTCTGTAACTGCCACACCCTCTAGAAGTGTTTACATAGAAGAGAGATCTCATTAGAATGAACATTGGCTTACATAAGATTAAGCTGGGAGTGAGCAAAACAACAAAACTCCCAGATTAGCTAAACATGTCCTCCAACAGTGTGGCATGGCGTTTCTCACTTAAGCGTGTATTTGTGTGTATGTACATATTCAAGATCATTGATATAATAGTAGTTCGTAGAAAGATCTTTTTTTTCTTATTTTAGTTTTTTCTTTTGTAGAAAGGGGTGGGAGAGGGGCTGTGTGAGCGATAACACAGCGGGTAGGGTATTTGCCTTGCATGCGGCCGACCTGGTTCAATTCCGGCATCCCTTATGGTTCCCCAAGCACCGCCAGGAGTAATTCCTGAGCAAATGAGCCAAGAGTAACCCCTGAGCATCACCAGGTGTGACCCAAAAAGAAAAAAAAAAAGAAAAAAAGGGGGTGGGAGAGATGGGGGGAGAGAGGTAGGAGAGAGAAACACACTTAAGAGAGGCACAGGCTTCTCCGGAGTGGAGAGGGGAGCCCCAGTGCGCATGCCAGCATTAAATATGAAAGTGCATATCTCAGGAGGGAGATGCAGGTGATGATGTGCTTGGGTACCGTGTGTGCATGGCAGCAGCACATGGACACAGGCAGCAGCGCCTCGATGATTATTTCACCAAGGTAAGTTGGTTGGGGTTGTACTCAAGTGCTCAGGGTTCAATTGTGGCTTTGCACTCGGAGCATTCCTGGTAGGACTAGGAGATTGGACTCGGCTGTGTACAAGGCAAGTGCCTTACCATTGGATTATCTCTTTGCCCCCGCCCCCAAGTAATGATTTTCTTTTCTTTCAGGCATAATTTGGTACTGGCATGTTACTGAATGACTCTGTGATAGGAGAAATTTTGCATCAAAGCTTCTATAAACTCTGGGAACCATATATTGGGTTTATAGTTACAGGACTGTATATAGTATATGCCAATTTATAACTAGTTAGCTTTAATGTGTTCTATTATGAAAAATAGTGAAAATTTTGTTTTATATATGTACAAAAATAGAAACAAGAGTTGCTTCTTAGTATTGAGCAGCAGCTGATGGGAGAAATTATCATTTGATAAATTAGACCTGATTAATGATCCATTTAAAATTTTAATTATAGGGCCCAGAGCGATAGTCCAGCGGGTAGGATGTTTTCCTCACACTTGGCTGTCCCGGGTTCGATCCCCAGCATCCCATATGGTCCCCCTGAGTACCTCCAGGAGTAATTCCTGAGTGTAAAGCCAAGAGTAACCCCTGAGTATCGTTGGGTGTGGCCCAAAAGCAAAAATAAAATAAAATTTAATTATATAGCCAAGAGTTTTGCCCTCAGATATGTAGAAATAATATATTATTTAATCCCTTCACGTAAGTTATATACATATTCACTATCACTATCTTCCTGTTCATCATCTATTTGCTAGAGCGGGCACCAGTAATATCTCCATATGTCCTGTCTCATGCTAGTAGAACCCAAAGGCATCCGCTTGCTCCAGGAACATAAAGGAGCCTCAAACCATTATATTAGGTCATAGGAATGACCTAATATAAATGTTATTGGTATTTGGCATATCAAATACGACACGAGCAGCTTGCCAGGCTTGCCGTGCTGGTGGCATACTCTTGTAGTCACCTCTAAATAAAGCATTTATTGATGAACTGCTCGGCCGCTAGCGGCCGTGAGAGCTGGGCTATGATAGTCTGGTCTGCTGGGTGGAGTTGTGACGAGAGGAAGTCTGGATGTGGAAAATGGCGGCCCCCATGGAGTAGGGGGGTCGCCTGGCTTGTTGTGAGGCTCTGCTGGGGTGACAGGCCAGGGCTAGAACCCGCCATGCCTCCCGGGGGGCCTCATGAGCAGCTGGGCACAGGGAGAGCAAGTAGCAGCTCTGCCCCATGTCTGAGAGTCTCTGGTTCAGCATACCTGGGCCGGATTGAAAAAAAACTGCTGCAGGGTGGGTGTCGATGATCCCGGCTGTGATAGTCTGGTCTTCTGGGTGGAGTTGTGATGAGAGGGGAAGTCTGGATGTGGAAAATGGCGGCCCCCATGGAGTAGGGGAGTCGTCTGGCTTGTTGTGAGGCTCTGCTGGGGTGGCAGGCCAGGGCTAGAACCCGCCATGCCTCCCGGGCGCCTCACGAGCAGCTGGGCACAGGGAGAGCAAGTAGCAGCTCTGCCCCATGTCTGAGAGTCTCTGGTTCAGCATACCTGGGCTGGATTGAAAAAAAAAAAACTGCTGCAGGGTGGGTGTCGATTTTATCAAAAGTGAGCAAATCCCAGCAGAGCCTCACAGGAAGCCAGAGAAACCCCCACACCATGAGGGCTGCCATTTTCAACATCCGGACTCCACAGCTCGTCAGAGCTCCATCCAGCAGAAGAGCCGATGTTTCCTTCTTGGGCGGCGGCCACGTGGTTCATCAATAAATGCACAAGATGAGAGGCTACTACAAGAGTATCCCACCCGCACGACAGAGCCTGGCAGATTACCCATGCTGTATTTGATATGCCAAAACCCAGTAACAATTATAGACCTCATTCCCATGACTTGAAGGAATGGTTTGAGGCTTTTCATATTCCTGGGCGAGCAGATGCCTTGAGCTACACTAGCAGACAACAGGACTTATGGAGATGTTACTTGTGCCCGCTCAAGCAAATCGATGAACAACGGGAAGGCAAGTGATACATCAAAAGACAAAATTAGTTGAGTATGTATGCTTTGCTTTGGGTCACACCTGACAGTGCCTGTTGTTAAAATTCTTTGAATTTTTTTTTTTAAGTGAGAAATGCTGATCTGAATTTTCCCATAAAGCTCCTAGTTAAATATTGGCAAGCAATGAAGAATTAGAACCACCATGTGGGTTAAACATACATAGCTACTGTCTCTTTCTTTTGTCTGACTAGCTTAGATAAAATGGGAAAGAATTGTCACTCTAATAATCAAGAGCATAGGAATTTTTATTAAGTTGATGAAAATAAAAAAGATAAATAAAGGTAAAAGTAAACAGGAGTGGGAGGGTTTGATCACTTGAATCCCGTTATTCAACGATTTGCTCGAGCTGGTGCCAGTAACATTTCCATTGGACCCTATCACGTGCCAATGTAGCCCAATGACATCTGGTTGATTCAGGAATATGAAGAGCCTCAACGCATTCCTTCAGAGTCTTGACAAGGAAGTCTGACGTGGGCGGCCACGTGATCTTCTGACATCCCGTGGAATCTAGTCAATAACGGGAGGGTTTAACTTGACATAATCGTTTTTGCAAGAAGGCAGTTTGAATTACCTATACATGAACTACCTATACACATTTAAAATTATTTTGACCAGGTTTTCTTTCAGAAGTTCGCCTGTTAGAAATGCTAGATTCTGTGTTTGAAGATCTAAATGCTCAATGAATTGTACTGATATGAGTAAATAAACGAGGTAAATAGAGAAAAACTTGAGTGGCAGTTGCTATAGGCAATTATAGTTTGTTCGTTACTATAACAAAAAATAGTGAAAAGGAGTGAAGTGTATCTCTTTTTGTATAGAAAGCCCATAATGTAGTGTTCATATGTTAAATTTACAACTATACACATACATTTTAAGTATAAACTATTTTAAGTGTGTACTATTCCATTGTATGTCATGGTATTTTAATACTGTGCATGTTGGTTATTTCCAATATTTAATTTTTTATAGACACTGAATATTTTTATTTTCATGTCTTAGGTCTCCAGAAATAAATTACTTTATTTTATAATCCATTTGTATTTTATAACACAAACTTATGAAACCTGTCTGATTCTCTTGCAGTATATACTAGTTTCAGAATTTGCTATTTTTGACTTTTGAATTAAGTGAACGTATATTAGGCACAGTATACTGGGAACTAACCTAAAAAGTGGCTCTGTGTTTTTACCCTAGCATCCTTAATGTTTTCAAAGGTAATATAAAGTAGTACTACCTTTGTAAAATAGAGTTGTGTCTAACAAATCTTTGACCCTGAAACCACTTTTTTGCCTAATTTTCTTTTTCTGGTTTGCCACTACTAGTTATAAGTGGCAAATAAGGAATGTATTTTCTCAGATACTTACACTTATATGTATATATCAGATTTTATTTTCATAAATGGTAGAACTGTGCTAAATATAACTTCTGATACACAGCTCATTATTTAAAACTTTGTTCTAACATATTTTGCCATTATTTTTATCCTCTTTATGGAGCTAAGTAGTATTGCTATCCCCTTCAGGAGAAGAAGCTGGCCCGCAAAAACTTTTTAAGCAGCATTCTATTTGTGAAGTTGAAATTTAAATTCTAGCAATCTGGTTACATAGAGTACTTACTATAAGCCACTATGCTTTTGTTGTTGTTGTTGGCTTTTGGGCCACACCCAGCAATGCTTAGGGTTTACTTCTGGCTCTGTGCTCAGAAATCGCTCCTAGCAGGACTCAGGGCACATATAGAGTGCTGGGGATGGATACTGGGTGCGGCAAGTGCCCTACCCACTCTATTCTTCCAGCCCAAATTCTGGGCTTTCTTGGCTCAGTGTTTCATAGGGTTGCTTAGCTACTGCCCCACTCTTTTAATAACTATGCTGTTTTCTATCAAATAAACAATGATCTGTGTAACCAGGACTTGGATGATGGGCATTCAGATTGTTTTCAGATATTGTACTTAAAAAATAATACTACAGTAAATATCTTGTGTCATTAATGTGTCCATGGCATGGAATGCCTTCAAAGGCATCGAAGAAATAGCTAAAAGGACAAAGAACCTCCGGCTCCGGGCACATCTCTTCGACTCCACCGTTCTCCCTGCATTAACATACGCCTCAGAGACCTGGGCCCTACGAAAGCAGGATGAGAATGCTATTCAGGTCTCCCAGAGAGGCATCGAAAGAGCTATGCTTGGAATATCACGTCTCACTCAAGTGAGTGAAGGAATCCGAATTCTGACCTCCGTCGCTATTCCAGAATCAGGGACGCTGTCTCGTTCGCCAAGGCATCGAAAATCAGATGGGCTGGACATGTAATGCGATTTGGAGACAACCGCTGGACTAGAGCCATTACCGACTGGATCCCACGGGATGTCAAAAGATCACATGGCCGCCCACCTACAAGATGGTCAGACTTCCTTGTTAAGACCCTGAAGGAACGGTTTGAGGCTCTTCATGTTCCTGAATCAACCAGATGCCATTGGGCTACATTGGCACGTGATAGGGTCCAATGGAAATGTTACTGGTGCCCGCTCAAGCAAATCGATGAATAACGGGATTCAAGTGATCAAGTGATCAAGTGATTAATGTGTCATTTTGAACATGTAGTTTGCCTGTATTTCAGTTCCATCCTTTAAAGAGTTTTGTGTAGTCATATAGCTTTTATATAGTTTTGTGATCTCATCTGAGACTTTTTTTTTTAGTAGGTATATTTAACTCATCTGTATGCAATAGTATTAGGCTTATTTATTCAATTTTGACCGAGAATGTGGAAAGATAGGTCTACAGCTGAATCTGAAGAAAACTATGTTCATGAAAAATGAACTAGTTCCTGAGGCCCCCTTCACTCTCAATGGAACAAACATCTCTGAATGCAGCAGTTATATGTACCTAGGTCGAGAAATCAACATGATGAACGACCTAAAACCTGAGCTGCGCAGGAGGAAGAGAGCGGCATGGAATGCCTTCACAGGCATCGAAGAAATAGCTAAAAGGACAAAGAACCTCCGGCTCCGGGCACATCTCTTCGACTCCACTGTTCTCCCTGCATTTACATACACCTCAGAGACCTGGGCCCTATGAAAGCAGGATGAGAATGCTATTCTGGTCTCCCCAGAGAGGAATCGAAAGAGCTGTGCTTGGAATATCACGTCTCACTCAAGTGAGTGAAGGAATCTGGAGTTCTGACCTCCGTCGCTATTCCAGAATCAGGGACGCTGTCTCGTTTGCCAAGACTTCGAAAATCAGATGGGCTGGACATGTAATGCGATTTGGAGACAACCGCTGGACTAGAGCCATTACCGACTGGATCCCACGGGATGTCAAAAAGATCACATGGCCGCCCACCTACAAGATGGTCAGACTTCCTTGTAAAGACCCTGAAGGAATGGGTTTGAGGCTCTTCATATTCCTGAATCAACCAGTTTCCATTGGGCTACATTGGCATGTGATAGGGTCCAATGGTAATGTTACTGGCGCCTGCTCGAGCAAATCGATGAATAACGGGATTCAAGTGATCAAGTGATTCAATTTTTTATAGGTAAGGAATTAAGAGATCAATTAAACTGTAGCAGTTGTAAAAGCATCTTAAAGCAGTGCACTGTTAAAAGTGTAAGCATACCTGTGTCCGTTTCCTCTTCTAATTTTTGTTGGTCACACATTATGAAGAATGATACATTTTGTAGCATTACAGTATTTTTTCTTCAGCCTTAAGTAAAAAAAAAGATTCAAAACCTGTCCATTTGCCAGTACTTATTCTTTCCCCTTCATCATTTTGATCATTGAACTTTGAACAGTATTTTCTATGATCTCACTGTCCTGAGGTTTTCTACTTTTAAGTGTATTAATGTTATTTATCATGTCTATATTTTAGATCAAAATTTTTATTAAATTTTTAAAAAATCAGTGATTATTACTGTATGTTTACAATAAAGTATACTTTGAGTACTTGAAATACAGATAAATCTCAGGATAGGTTCTTTTATGTCTTTAACTTTTAAAATTCAATTTAATTAAAAATATAAAGAGCCGTGATTTACACAATTGATAGATGAGTCTTAGGCATACCGTAGACCAACACCTATCTCACCTCCAGTGTCAGCTTCCATCCACCAGTGTTTCCATGCACCCCTTGGCACCCCTCTACCACTTTTAGAGGCACATTTCAAAGTTTAGTAGCTGTTGCTTAGGTCTCATGATTTCAGTGTTGTTGAGTTTGTGCTCTGGATTTCTAGCAATCCCACTCTTACGCATCACCAGTGCACTCGCGGCCCAGCCCTCTTTCCCATTACTTCACTTTCTCCTTTTGCTTCTGATCTGCTATTTCTCCCAGTAAAGGTTTACTGATCCAAATACATATGGGAATCTTGTAAATTTTTTGTAGTGTATTATTATGTTAGAATAGCCGATTTTTAAAAATTATTATTATTATTTTTTGCGAGGGGTGGTCAGGGCTAACTCCTGGTCCTGGACTCAGGGATCACTTGATGGAATTCGGGGAGATTTTAAAGGGTGCAGGGGATTGAACCTGGGTTGGCTGTGTGCAAGGCAAGCACCTTAACTTGCTGTATTATCTTTTCAGCCCCTTGATAATTTTTGACAGCATCCTTATGTTTGGAATATGAACACACACTATTCTAAAATGGGACTATGTAGTGGAGAAATACATTTGATTCATATTGAAAGAGTATTATGAAATACTTTTAGATGCACACATAGGCTCTTAACTTCTTCTTTTTTCTTGCTTTTTTGGGTCACACCCGGAAATGCTCAGGGGGTTACTCCTGGTCCTGCACTCAGGAAATACTCCTGGCGGTGCTTGGGGAACCATACGGGATGTCTGGGATTGAACCTGGTCGGCCCCATGCCAGGCAAACACCCTACCAGCTGTGCTATTGCTCCAGCCCATAACTGTGTTTTTTTTTTTGTTTTTTTTTTGTTTTGTTTTTTTTTTTTTTTGCTTTTGGTCACACCCGGCAACGCTTAGGGTTATTCCTGGCTCTGCACTCAGGAATTACTCCCCAGCGGTGCTCGGGGACCATATGGGATTGCTGGCCATCGAACCCGGGCTGCCACAGGCCGCCCGCATGCAAGGCAAATGTTTGCCCTACCACTGGGCTATCACTCCGCCCCCATGACTGTTTTTTTTAATGTTAAAAACACAAGCCATAGGTATGTAACATTTACCTATGGTTACGCTTGTAATTTAACATGTGACCCAAATCCACAAAGTCTGGACCTTTAATTCTCCCTCACTTGTCTGAATTATTCTGTTTTCCAGAATAGAGACTTTTAAAATGAACTTTTTCCCTTGGCTTTTTGGTTCACACCGGCGATGCTCAGGGCTTATTCCTGTTTCTGCACTCAGGAATTTCTCCTGGCATAGCTTAGCGACCATATGAGATGCGGAGGATGGAACCGGGATTGCCCATAAAAGGCAAACGCCCTCCCTGCTGTACTGTTACTCCAGCCCCTAAAATAAACATGTTTTCAGTATTATTACTAACACAATCAGTGCTAAGGTGTTTATTTTTAGTACTAAATATTTTATTGCATGCTGTTCTATACAAAATAATTGCCCTTGGGAAATAGAAATTGATGAAAATCCGGAGGGAAATGTTAAATGGCTGACAAAAGTATAACTTTATATAGTTCATATATATATATATATATATATATATATATATATATATATATATATATAGTATGGCACACATTATGGCTAAGCTTTTTTTGTACAGGCTTCAAATTTAACTCTACTGAACATTCACTGGTTCATGAAAAGTGTTTTAGAAAATTGTCCAAAGATTTTTATTACAAAAAGGAACAAACTTTCAGGGGTCTAAAGGGATTCTTCCTTGAAGCCCCTGGAGTCAGCAGGGGGTCCTGTTGAACATCCTGCAGACGAACTGTTTCAGTCTGCAGCTGCCTGGAGCCTGGGAGCCTTCACTTGATTTAGCCCTGCTGGTGCTCCTGACCCACTTTCTTCACGGTGAGGATGCTAGAGGAACCGGACACAGCACACCCGCACGGCAAGCCTGGCAAGCTGCTTGTGCCGTATTTGATATGCCAAATACCAGTAACATTTATATTAGGTCATTCCTATGACCTAATATAATGGTTTGAGGCTCTTTATGTTCCTGGAGCAAGCGGATGCCTTTGGGTTCTACTAGCATGAGACAGGACATATGGAGATATTACTGGTGCCCGCCTAGCAAATAGATGATCAACAGGAAGATAGTGATAGTGATAGAAAGATTTATTTTTCTGTCGGTCTGAACCCAATGCTTTACACATATTAGGGAAGTGCTCACCTGATAGGTCACAGTCTTGTCCCAAGAAATTTTTTTAAAATTTATAATATTAATCAATACTAGTGTTATTTATAAGATTATTTTATATGGATATGGTAGATGTGGTAGATGATAGGAATACTTTCAAAAGATATTTAGATTTTTTTTTTTTTGCCAGACCCATTGGTGCTCAGGATTTACTTCTAACTGTGCTCAAGGATCACCTGGTGTGGCTTAGGTACAGTGCTGGCTCTAGATTCTTGGGCAGCTGTCTGCAAAGGTGCCTTTTCCACTGTATGTCTCCAGCTTCTATTTCTTTTGTTGCCTGTGTATTTTCAAGCCTTGTTCCTAAGTCCATGTAATGTTTGTGTTTCTGAAGAATAGGCTGTAATCTGATTGCTCTCTCTGTTACAGGCAATTTTTTTACCTCTAATTCTAATTATATATTAATATATTCATGTCAACTTTGATTAGTGTTTGTGGGTATTCCTTTTTCCATATTTTTGCTTTCAAACTCCATCCACTGTTACTATTTTTGAATTGTGTTTCTGTAAACAGTATATAATTGAGTCATATTTAATTAAACTAACAACTAAACTTCCAACTGATATATTAAGACCATTTACATTCATTGTTACTAATGCTATTTTCAAACTAAATGTTCCAGTTTATTATTTATTGTTTGGTTTTGGGGCCATCCCCGTGGTGCTCAAGGGTTACTCTTGACTCTGTACTCAGGAATCATTCCTGATTGTCTTGGAGAACCTTATAGGTTGCTGGGGATCCCATATGTAAGGCAAGCCACCCTACACATTGTTTTCTCTTCTGACCCCAGATGTTCCAGTTTATTAGTTGTTACTTTTTTTAGGATGAGCTTCTTAAACATGTTTTTTTTTCATTTTAATTCATAGTGTTTTTCTGTGTATAACTTTCCACAGGTTTTTTTTTTTCCCACCCTTTTGCGATATTTTTTGTTGGCAGGGCACACCTTTTTATGCTTTGGAGCTTTTCCTGCTCAGTGTTCGGGGTCAGTCCTGGCTATACACCAGGGACCATGTAGTGCTGGGGATCCACAAAGGTACGCGGCATGCATAGCATGTGCTCCAGCCTTTTGAGCTACGTCCCTGACTTTCCTTGTGATTAAAATATTATGATGTTGGTTGTTTCCATAGTTTAGTAGTCTTATCAAAACACACCACTTCAAGTAGAATAATCAGCATTATTCAAGCCTTTTTCATCCCATTATCACATAGTCCTCCCAATATCTGTCTGTAGTTTGACAGGCACTTCAGATAAATGTGTGTGTGTGTGTGTATGTATTTTATTTCAACAACCATAGTTTACTAAACAAGACCATTGCCAATTATATTAACCTATATTAGTGTTTCTCTGGTATTTCTGGATTATATTCATTCTTTGATATTTATTCCTAATGTTCATGTTTCTTTCTGTTTACTTTCCTGACTGAAAAAATTAATTTGATGACTCTTTTAGAGCAGGTCTGGTGACATCCTGCCCCCTTGAGGTGTTGCAGGTGTGGCTGCGGTGCCCAGCTGCCTTGGCAGGTGGCAGACAGGAGACAGGCTTGTCTACACCCAGGGCAAGACAAGCCCTGTGGGTCCTGGATAGTTGATGGTCTGACATAGAAAAAGACTGGACCCCCTTGGGTGAACTCAGAACTATCACAGAGCCTGGCAAGCTACCCGTGGTATATTTGATATGCCAAAAACAATAACATTAATGGGTCTCATTCCCAACAAATAGAGACGTTACTGGTGCCCGCTCAAGCAAATCGATGAACAATGGGAAGACAAGTGACAAGTGACTGGTGACATCAGATTCTCTTCATTTTTCTTTTTCTGTGAATGTCATAATTTTTTTCTGCATTACTGTAGGTGTCTATACTGAGTAAAGAAGTCTTGGTTAGCAGTACTTAGCAGTACTTTTCATAACACTTGAAATATCTGTTGCTTCCTCTAGTATAGCTGTCTAATTCAAACACCTAAATTCAGATCACTATTCTGTTACAGGTTTGTATCTTCAGTTGCTTTCCAGTTTTTTTTCATTTCTCTAAATTGCTGTTTTCTGCAAACGAAGTTCTTTGAATTTTTGCTCAACTTTTTTTTCTATCACTTGTATCACTTGTCTTCCCATTGTTCATCAATTTGCTTGAGTGGGCACCAGTAACATCTCCATATGTCCTGTCAAGTGCTAGTGTAGCCCTAGGGCATCTGCTGGCTCCAGGAACACGAAGAGCCTCAGACCATTCCTTCAGGTCATGGGAATGAGGTCTATAATTGTTACTGGGTTTTGGCATATCAAATATGACCTGGGTATCTTGCTAGACTCTGCCGTGGGTGGTATACTCTCAGTAGTAGGCTCTCATCTTGTGAATGCATTTCAGGAAAATAAAGCCATTTTACATTTTACATTATACTGTTAATATACTTTTCACACATGCCTCATTCCAGTATCACACCTGTCACCACAGTGGCCTCTTCCTTCTACTCACTGGTAGACACCTTCATTTTTGTTTCTGTATTCTCCATTTGTCTATTGAGCCCATCCAATAAGCTAATTATCAGTTTATTTTATATTTCATTTTTTTTTTTTGGAGTTTTGGGTCATACCAGCAAGTGTTTGGGACATATCTGTAGTATTTACTTCCCTCTCTGAACTAAGAGATTACTCCTTTCAGTGCTGGGGTATCACATTTCTTCATTTTTATAGGAACCATTCTGGTTGTGCCTGGGCCTGTGGCTTTTAGAGGCCACCAGGGCCAAACCCAGTATAGGGAAGAGGAATACAGTACTGGGGATCAAAGGGAAGCCCTTGGCAGGTGTGCGCTCTTCCACTTGATCATATTCCTGCTTCCTCATTTATTTCTTTTTAGTATTTCCCCCTTCTCTCTTACTGAGAATGCCGAGGCAAGTGCTGTACCGCTGAGCTCTTTCAGGGGATCCTGCTTCCTAAAATAATTTTTTTTTATTTGCTGAGATCTTGCACTTACCTATTTGTTTAGAGATTATATATAGTTCTTTTTATTTATTTGCTGAGATCTTGCACTTACCTATTCATATACAATTGTTGGATTTTTTTGTTTTTTTCAGAAAAAAAAATTTTAAAATTAATTATCAGATCATTTCAACCTATGCATCAACTCAGTATTAGTTTCTGTTGATTTAGGTCTATTTTGGGTTCATCTTGATTATTTTCTAGTTGATATGATGAGCAATTTTGGGTTGTCTCCTGGTCATTTTGAGATTCTTGTTATGAAATTCTGATTTCTATTGAAATCTTCCATTTTAATAGACAACATGTTTTGCTTCAGATCTCATGTCACTATTGTATATTTTTGTTGTCTGTTTCCAGTGTAGTTTTCAGAACTTAATGCTTAAGTACCAGCCTCAAGGCCAACAAAACATAGGTGGTATTCTATGCTTATTTTGATTCTTGAAGCTAAGAAGTTTTGTTTTTTAATTGAATCTCTGTGAGATACAAAGTTGTTCATGAGGTTTCATGGTAGGTTTCAACATGTTCATGATGGCTTTTAGTCATACAATGTTACAAAACCTGTCCCTTCATCAGTGTACATTTCCCACCACCAATGCCCATTCTCCCTCTTCCTCCCACCAGCTTGCCTCTATGGCAAACCTCTCTCTCTCTCTCCCTCCCCTTTTTGGGCATTATGATAAAGCAAAGAACTTTTATTTTGATTCTGATTGGTTTGATTGCATCAGTTACTAGGGATCATGCCCAGGAAGACGCATTGGAAGAAAGAACACCATTCTCTAGTTTCCTTCTCCATGATCATGTTCCTCTCCTAGTTGAGAAGGAATGATGTGCTGTCTCTTTTTTTTACTAGAATTTTATTTTATTTCATTTATTTTATTATTATTACACCATGAGATAGACATTTACAAAACTGCTCATGATTGCATTTGTCATATGTCAGGGAATGCCACTGGGGTCCCCAACAGTGCCGGGAAGCAAGTTCCCTTGTACCTCCGAAGCCTGCGGGAATAGATGAAGACTCAGGAATCCGATGCAGTTTTAAAATGCTTTACTTATCACAGGTTCAGGATACAAATCAGCAATAGGGAAAAACCCGGGCTTAGGATTCCCAGCCATGTGTAAGCCAAGATGGCGGCCACCACGTGTTAAGGCCCTGTAAAAAAGGAGAAAAAGACAAGACTCCCAAGAAGGGTGCAAGCTCACAAAGAGAGAGCCCAAAAAGAGAGAGAGAGGCGAGAGGAAGCAGGCTGGTTTTATACCCCTGCAACTCAGAGCTCCCACTATTATGGGAAGCAGGAAGGGTCAAATGCCCTTAGGTAATTTCTCCCTGCACCTCACCTAGACTCTATTATATGCTAATGTTTTGAGCCAAGATCTGCCTAGAAATGCCTTTATAGGGTAGAGAAGGGGGTTTCTGAGATGGCATGTCTCTGTATCAAAGACTAATACTAATGCCAGTTAAATATTTCTCCAAGCCTTCACAAGTCTCATCTACTTCACGGTAGTTTTGTATTTTAGTTGCCTTTTGAGTTATCAGGGAGCCATGCTTGCTTGCTTGGAGGCAAACAGCATTTCTCTCTGGTCTAATTACTTAGAGATCCAACATGGCCAGGCAAATATGTTGGTAGGATCTAGCTAGTCCCACGGTGATTGTGGTAGCATGAGAGAATATTTATACCAGCTACTACAGAATACATAGTCAGATAAACTGCCACATTTAGACTACCCCCCTACCTATGAAGTGACCTGCAGGAGGCAATCCAGGGCAGATGCAGAGGCTCTTAGAGGAGTCCTGCTGCAACAGTCATACAATGTTGCAGAACTCGTCCCTCTACCAGTGCACATTTCCCACCACCAATGTCCCCAGATTCACAGATTCCCTCCCCTTTCCCCAATCCTACCCCTGTAGCAGGCTCTTTGCCTCTCTGTCTCTGTCTCTGTCTCTGTCTCTGTCTCTGTCTCTGTCTCTGTCTCTCTCTCTCTCTCTCTCTCTCTCTCTCTCTCTCCCTCCCTTCCCATTCTCCCCCTTCTGTTAAACAGTATGGATTGCTGTACATACATTTAGGGATTATCATGTAAATCCTTTTGCCTACATTCATATCTCAGTTCTAGCCTGGCATTACCATTTCCAACAATTAGTAGAACACTGGTATATATTTATATACCACAGATGAATGCAGTCATTCTGTATCTGTCCTTTTCCTTTTGACTGATTTCACTAAGCATGATCATCTCCATGTCTGTCCATTTGTAGGCATATTTCATGGTTTTGTTTTTCCTGACAGCTGCATAGTATTCCATTGTGTAGATATACCATAGTTTCTTTAGCCAGTCTTCTGTTCTCGGGCATTCAGGTTGTTTTCAGATTCTGGCTATTATGAATAGAGCTGTGATGAATATCGGAGTGCAGATGGTGTTTCTGCCATGTAATTTTAGGCCTCCGGGATATGTTCCCAGGAGTGGTATTGCTGGGCCAAATGGGAGCTCAATATCTAGTTTTTTGAGGAATGTCCATATTGTTTTCCAAAAAGGCTGTACTAGTCGACATTCCTACCAACAATAAGACTCCCTTTGTCCCCACATCTGCACCAGCACTGGTGGTTCTTGCTCTTGTGTTTCAGTCTCTGTGGTGTGAGATTGTTTCTCATTGTTTTGATTTGCATCTCCCTGATGGGTAATGATGAAGAGCACTTTTTCATATGCCTTTTGGCCATTCCAATTTCTTCTTTGAGGAAATTTCTGTTCATTTCTTCTCCCCATTTCTTAATGGGGTTGAATGTTATTTTTCTTGAATAGTTCTACCAGGGCCCTGTGTATCTTTGATATTAATCCCTTACCAGATGGGTATTGGGTAAGTTTCTGTCCCATTCTGTGGACTGCCTTTGTATCTTAGTCACCATTTCTTTCAAGGTGCAGAAGCTTTTCAGTTTCATATAATCCCATGTGTTTATCTTTGCTTCCATTTGCTTTGTCAGTGGTGTTTCGTCTTTGAAGATGCCTTTAGCTTCAATGTCATAGAGGGTTTTGCCTATGTTTTCTTCAATCTACCTTATAGATTCAGGTCTGATGTTGAGATCTTTAATCTGTTTTGATCTGACTTTTTGTGCATGGTGTTAGAAAGACTAAGTCTAAATTCATTTGTTTGCATGTAGATGCCCAGTTTTCCCAGGTGTGTTGTCTCTTTTGCGAGCATTTGCTCAGTGCTGGACAAGGAATGATTCACATTGCATCTGATAATATAGCTCGTATTGTAGTGGGTTACTACGTTTTAGCTGTCATTTGTTTAGTATTGTGTGGTAATACATGGTCAGCAGGGTTTGTCTTCAGACTCCTAAGGTGATCGTGCATATGTCAACAGTGATTTCTACTTTCCTTAGGTCACCAGTACAGGCCTAGGATGACTAGCGAGTTCCTTTTCTCAGTCTTTCCCGCTTCAGTGCCAGCTGGGGAGTAGTGGCACATGATTTGTATGGCGTTCAAATTAAATAAGCAGGACTCATCAAAAGGGTTCCATCCTGTAGTGCTACTTTTCATAGACCAAAGAACTGCACAGGCTTGTCTTTGACTTTTTGAAAATATATTTGTTCTTTTGAGTCACACTTGACGATGTTCAGGGTTACTCCTGGTTCTGCATTCAAGAACTAACTCCTGGTGGTGCTCTGGGGACCATATGTGCTGCTGGGATCAAACCCTGGTCAGCCATATATATGCAAGGCAAACACCCCACTCACTTCCTTTGTTCCAGCCCCCTTTTGCCCTCCTTTTTAAAAAATTCACCATGAAATTAGTTATTCATTACTGGGTTTCGGGCATACAGTGTTTCAGTACCAGTCCTTTTTACCTGCATCCACTTCTCCCACTAACTCCTCCCAACCCCTGCCCCTGTTTGCCTCCCACCCACAATTCTGCCTCTAAGAGGGCCACATTTTTTTTTTTTGGTATATGGTTTTGCAATGTGGTTTACAGTGCTGTTGCTGTAGTGTTTCATGCAACACTTCTTTACCTTTTGGCACCACCTACACCTGGTTGAATGCTTTCCTCCACCATAGTCATAGCCCTCTATTATGTTCTGCAGTCTCTCCTAAAGGCATGTTTCTTAGTGAATACCAAGTTTCATGTTCTTCGCTTCCATTGCCTTGGCATTTGTTATTCCACCATTATGTTTCTTTATATCCCACATTGTGTTGGTCTCTCTCCCTCTTATTAACTTCACTCAACATTTTATTCTCTAAGTCCCTCCATGTAGCAGCAAATTGCATGATTTCATATTTTCTTATGGTCAAGTAATATTCCATTGTGTATATATGCCATAATTTCTTTATCTAATCATCTGTTCTTGGACACTTGGTTGTTTCCAGATTTTGGCTATTGTGAATAGTGCTGCAAGGAACATAGGGGTGCAAGTGTCTTTTCATTTTGTTTTTGGGCCCTTGGGTAAGAAATGGAATTGCTGACACAAATGGAAGTTCAACTCCTAGTTTTTTAAGTAGCATTCATACTGTTTTTCAGAAAAACTGGACCAGTCAGCATTCCCACCAGCAGTGAAAGGTAGTCCCTTTCTCCCCAAATCCATGCCCATACTGGTCGTTCTTTCTGTTGTGTGCCAGTCTCTTTGGTGAGGTGATAATGTTTAAATTAGCATCTCCCTGATGATAAGTGATGCAGAGCATCTTTTCCTTGTGCCATTTGTATTTCTTTAAGGAAGTTTCTGTTCCTCTCTTCTCCCCAATTTTTGATGAAGTTTGATTCGTTTTTCTGTAAAGTTCTGCCAGCGCCATTTGATATTAACCCCTTATCAGATGAGTAGCGGGTAAATAATTTTTTCCCATTCAGTGGGCTACATTTGTATTCTGATCATTATTTCTATTGAGATGCAGAAGTTTTCTCAATTTAATGTCCCATTTTTTGTTTTTGCTTCCACTTGCTTGTCTTTGACCTTTTTTTTTTATTTATCTTTTTGGTTAAAAAATATTTTAATTGATTCACTGTGAGATACACAGTTACAAAGTTTCAGTCATAGAGTATTCCTTCACCAGTGTACATTTCCCACCACTAGTGTCCCCCGTTTCTCTCTTGCCCCCCTACCTTTTTTCTCTCTCTTCCCCTCTCCCCCTTCTTTCCTCTCCCTCTCCTTCCCCCTTTTTGAGCATTGTGGTTTGCAATTTAGACACGGAAAGGTTATAATGTATGTCCCTTTCTCTACTTGCAACAGTTTTTTTCCAAGTGTCTGGCTTTTTTAAAGTGGCATTTCTGGATTGTTAGTTTCTTAGCGACCAGACCAGAGTAAATAGTTGAAAACAAAATTAAGACAACAAAATTAATCCCTTCAGGTACAGTGATGGTATTTATAGATCATAGGAATTACCTTCAAATTTAAGTGGGAAAATTATTTTCTTATTTTTTTTATTAGTTTCTTATTGATAGAATTCCTTTTCAGACTAACTCCTTTGCCCTGAGTTTTCATTATTTTAGAATAAAATTTCTATTTAGAAAATTTAGAATAATTTTCTTTTTTATTTCTAAAATAGAATAAAATTATTTTGGAATAAAGTATTCTATTTAAATATATTTATTAAATTATTCTAAAATAGAATAAAATTATTCTGGAATAAAATATTACATATATCAGTGTTCATTTTTATTTTTATTTTTATTTTTATTTTTATTTTTTTTGGGTCACACCCGGTGATGCTCAGGGATTACTCCTGGCTCTGCACTCAGGGAATCACTCCTGGCGTTGCTCAGGGGACCATATGGGATGCCGGGGATCGAACCCGGGCGGCACCGGCCGGCCGCTGCAAGGCAAACGCCCTACCCACTGGGCTATCGCCCCGGCCCCATTTTTTAATTTAATTAGATCATGGAGTACCAAACTTAAAATGAAAGTCTCCTAAATTCTTCTCCTTTAGTGACTTTTGTATAGCACTTGGGAATCCTTTCTTTACCCCTCTTTTTTAAAAAAGTATATCCTGGATTTTATCTATATATTTTTTTAAGTATTTTATTATACCACCGTGAGATATACAAATAAAAAGATATACAATTAAAAAAGTTCATGTTTGGGTTTTGGTCATACAGTGTTTCAGCACCCGTCCCTCCACCAGTGTCCATCTCCCACCAACAACATCCCCGGTTCCCTCCCCTTTCCCCAGCCCTGCTCCATGGCAGGTTCTTTATTTCTTTGCCTTTCTCTCTCTCTTTCTCTTTTCCTTCCCTTCCAGACTATGGATTACAGAACATACATTAAAAGGTTGTCATGTGAATCCTTTTGCCTCTATTTAATGCTCAGTTCTAGGTTGGCATTAGTACCCTCGACTATTATTAGCACCCTGTTCCATTTTCTGTCTTTCCTAAACTCTGACTCCCACACGTTTGTGATAATTTCCACCTTTGACAAGACCTCTCCATATATGCTTCACTTGACCTTGGATATTGGTATCATAATATGTACATATATATTTATGCCATGCAAATAAATGCAGTCATTCTGTATCTGTCTCTCTCCTTCTGGCTAATTTCGCTCAACATAATCTTCTCCATGTCCATCCATTTATAGGCAAATTTTATAACTTCATTTTTCCTAACAGCTGCATAGTATTCCATTGTGTAGATGTACCAAAGCTTCTTTATCCAGTCATCGATTTTCGGGCACTCTGGTTGCTTCCAGATTCTGGCTATTGTGAATAATGCTGCTATGAACATGAAAGTAGGGATGGTGTTTCCGCTGCGTATTTTTGGTTTCCCAGAGTAGATTCCCAGGAGTGGTATGGCTGGGTCAAATGGGAGTTCAATTTCTAGTCTTTGGAGGAAAGTCCATATTGTTTTCAGAAAGGCTGTACCAGCCGGCATTCCCACCAACAATGGATGAGTGTCCCCTTTTCCCCACATCCACGCCAGCACTTGTTGTTCTTGCTCTTTTGAATATGTGCCAGTCTCTGTGGTGTAAAGTAGTATCTCATTGTTGTTTTGATTTGCATCTCTCTGATGATTAGTTGAAGCTAAAGGCATCTTCAAAGGTGAAACATCACTAACAAAGCAACTAGAAGAAAAGATAAACATATGGGACTACATGAAACTAAAAAGCTTCTGCACCTCAAAAGAAACAGTGACTAAGATACAAAAGCAGTCCACAGAATGGGAAAGAATATTCACCCAATACCCATCTGATAAGGGGTTAATATCCAGGATATATCAGGCACTGGTAGAACTTTACAAGAAGAAAACAAACAACCCCATCAAAAAATGGGGAGAAGAAATGAACAGAAACTTCAGCAAGGAAGAAATTCGAATGGCCAAAAAACATATGAAAAAATGCTCATCATCACTAATTATCTATATTTTTACCTCTAGGAAAGTTAAGAAAATACTGAAATCAAGGATTTCATCTTTTTATAGTGTAAGCTGTGTTGAAGAAAATGTTATTTTTAAAAAACTTTACTCAAAACACTTTATTTTTTAATATTTTATTATACCATGTTAGATATACAATTACAAGATGTTCATGTTTGAATTTTGGTTCTACAGTGTTCCAACACCCATCCCTCCACCCCTGCCCATCTCCCATCATCAATGTCCCCACCTTCCTCCCCCTTCCCCCAGCCTGCCTCCATGGCAGGTTCTTTATCTCCTTTCTTTCTCTCTCCCCTCTCCTTCTCAATTCCCTTTTTTTACACATTGTAGATTGTAATATATTCTAGAACATGATGGGTTCCACTAGTTTGATGTACTGTGCCTGGACCACAAAAATGGCGGCTATTATGGTGAGCGAGTCTAATCCAGCTGCTTCTGAGGCCCTGCAGAGGTGATGGGCCCACTCCCAAAACCCAGCTTGCCTCCTGGGAGCCTCATGGTCAGCTGAGATAGGGGAGAGCCAGATGGCAGCTCTCCCCTGTGCGTCTGAGAATCTGTATCATGGCCCTGAGGCAGTTCGTGGGCAGGGCCACCAGGCCTCTGGGACAGGTCAGAGAGGGGAATGGGGACCCCAGTTCCATCTCCAGGAACACCCGGGGACTTTCGCCTCCGAGGAGTCACCTACCTTGGCTCAAACTTGGCTGCTCTGAGCTGCTCTTGAGATCAACATCTCTCTTGCGTGGGTTCTGATGTGGGGTTCGGACCGCAAAAATGGCGGCTATTATGGTGATAGAGTCTCATCCGACTGCTTCTGAGGCCCTAGAGAGGTGATGGGCCAACACCCAAAACCCATCTTGCCTCCTGGGAGCCACATCATGGTCAGCTGAGCTAGGGGAGAGCTGGCTGGCAACTCTCCCCCCTTGTGTCTGAGTCTTTGCATCATGGCCGAGAGCCCTGAGGCAGTTCGTGGATGGGGCCACCAGGCCTCCAGGACGGGTCAGAGATGGGAAGGGGTACCCCACTCCATCTCCAGGAACACCCAGTGACTTCCGCCTCCGAGAACCGCCTACCTGGGCTTGAACTAGGCTGCTCTGAGCTGGTCTTGAGATCAGCATCTCTCTTGCGTGGGTTCTGATGAGCTGTGGGGTCCTGACCGTGATAATGGTGGCTATTATGGTGAGAGAGTCTCATGTGGTAGCTTCCGAGGCCCTAGAAAAGTGATGGGCCCGCTTCCAAAACCCATCTTGCCTCTTGGGAGCCTCATGGTTAGCTGAGCTAGGGGAGAGCCAGATGGCAGTTCTCCCCCATGCGTGTGAGTCTCTCATCTTTCTATCTCTATTTTTGTCTCTGTATTTCTCTCCCTTCTATACTTTGTGACTTGCCTTACGGTTTATGATGCAATTATCTATGTGTATATTCAGTAGTGATTTCTAATGTGACATAGTTCCTCATTCCCCCACCAACCTCCCCAGTTTGTTACAACTACAATGATCATTATGTTGTACAGATGTGAAAGATCCTGGGAAGGACCTGGTCCTAGCCTACTTTGTTATGTAAGCCTTTTGCGACTACACACTATTCTTCCTATGTCAGACTATCCACCATCCAGGCCCACAGGGCAGAGCCCTGGTGGTGTAGACAAGCCGATGTCCTGTCTGCCACCTGCCAGCGCAGCCAGGCACCACAGCCACACCTGCAACACCTCGAGGGGCAGGTGGCCCACACTTTAAAATCTTAAATTTTTTTCTAAGTTCTCACTAGATATCCAGTTATCATAGGGCTTACTAGCTCTGTGCTCAGGGATCACCCTTGGTGTTGCTCAGGGGACCATATCAGACTTGGGGCTGGAGCGATAAGCGGGTAGGGTGTTTGCCTTGCACGCAGCTGACCCAGGTTCGATCCCCGGCATCCCATAAGGTCCCCTGAGCACTGCCAGGAGTAATTCCCTGAGTGCAGAGCCAGGAGTAACCCCTGAGCATCACCAGGTATGGCCCAAAAAAAAAAAAAAAAAAAAGCAGACTCGACTGGGGATTCAGGTGCTGTAATTTACAATACTATTAATAATAGAGTTCTAGCATACAGTGTTCCAGCTCCAAACCTATAATCAGTGTCAGTGTTCTGTCAGTGACCCAGGATTCTCTCCCACCCCTATCCATATCCTTATCAAAATCACTTTTTGCATTTGATTAATATAGTAGGGGATACATGATTACAATAGTGTTAACTCTTGGATTTTGATGTTTATACTTACCTCACCTTTACATGATAGAAGTGTCCAAGGCCCCTGGTCAATGCTCCGATGTTACCACCTCTTTTTCCCAAGTCCCTCTCTTTCTCCCTTTCCCTGTTTTCCCCTCTTTCTGCTGTTCTCCTCTTCCTTGATATTATTTCTGTACTACAGGAGTTTTCTTATGGTCATACCTTCTGACCTTTTCATTCCTTGCACTACTCTGTCCCAAGCAAGTGATAACATTTTCTATTTGTCTTTCTTTTTCTGACTTCACTTACCTTCCAGTTCCATACAAGTGCAGCAGACTTGGCATGATTTTATTTTCTTTTATGACTAAATAGCATTCCATAGTATTTATATACCACAACTTCTTAATCTGCTCATTTGGCTTTTGTTGTTGGATATTTGGGTTTTTCCACAGCTTTTCTAGAATACTAAGCAAATGCAATGAACATATCATTTCATATTAGCATCATTATGTTATGGAGATAAAAAGCTCAGATCTAGTTCAGAAACTAGGTCAAATGGTAGTTCTATTCTTACTTTTTTTGGGGGAAATCTCTGCCATTTTCCAGTTGGGCTAAACCAGACAAGGGAATGAGGTCCTTTTTGAAAACAAACAAAAAACTACATCTCCTTCAACATGATTTCCCATGTTTTTTTATATGCCTTTGTCAGTGGTATGAGATGATACCTCATTGTTATTTTGATTTGAATTTCCTCTTTCTTTTTTTGGGCCACACCTAGCAATGCTCAGGTGTTACTCCCTGGCTCTTCACTCAGAAATTACTCCTGGCGGTACTTGGGGGACTGTATGGGATGCCGGGAATGGAACCCAGGATGGCCGTGTGCAAGGCAAATGCCCTCTTGGCTGGACCATTGCTCCAGCCGCATGATTTGGATTTCCTTGATTATAAGTTACAAGTTAAACATTTTTCCATACACGTACTGGCCATCCATATGTCCTCTTTGTGAAACTGTTTATCTCTTTATTTTTGAAGGGGTTATTGTTCTCTTTGTGGTTGAACTTTGTGAGAGTTTTATATATCCTGGATATTAACCCTTTATTTGATGTTTTCTGTTATCTTCTCCCTTTCAGTAGGGTTTCCTTTAACACAGTTCTTTTTTTCCATTTAAGCAATTTTTAATGTAATACCATTTATTTATTTCTGTAATCTGAAAGCTAGTGCATACCTATATGCAAATAATGAACTAGAAGAAGAAAGAAGTGAATAAGATTACTCCATTTAAAATAGTGTCCCAAAATATCAAGTACCATGCATTAGGTTAACAAGAGATGTGAAAGATCCATACTGTGAACACTATGTTATTTATGAATGAAATAAAAGAGGACACAAGAAAATTGAAAAGATTTGATGGTCATGAATGGGAAGAATCAATATTGTTAAAATATCAAAAATAGTATGCAGATTCAATACAACCCCCATCAAAATTCTGATGATATTCTTCAAGGACTTTGAAGATCACCAGTATAGAATCATAAAACACCCTGAATAGACAAAAAATATTCTGAGAAAAAAGTTGAGAGAAATTCGAACTATGTCATAAATGTATAGTAATCAAAACAGCACAGAATAAGGATAAACATTAGTGGATTAGAATTGAGAGCCCAATGCTAAACCCTCATATTTGTGGACAGCTAATCCATGATAGAATTGCTGTGTGCATGAAGTGGACAAGTAATGCCTCTTCAACAAAAGGTGCTGGGAGAACTTAAAAAAAGCAATTGGATTCCTATGTCACACTCAGCATTAGCCTGGAGAGAGAGAACAGGGGTAAGGCACATGCTTTGATGCAATTGGAGTTTGATTCCAGCAACACATAGTTCTGAGCTATGCCAGGAGTGTTTCTTGTACATAGAGAGGTAGGAGTGAGCTCTGAGCACTCCTGAGTATGACTTCCAGTAACACCCTCCCCCAAAAAATGGAATCCATAAGATACAAAGGTAGACAAAATACTCCAGAATTGAACTTCAAAGTTGTTTTCAATGGTATGATTCCATGGGCAAAGACATAGAAACTTCATAAGGTTTAATTTTAAAATAAATTTTTATACTTGTATTTATATGT
Organism: Cryptotis parvus; assembly: GCA_021461705.1. Classification (NCBI taxonomy): domain Eukaryota; kingdom Metazoa; phylum Chordata; class Mammalia; order Eulipotyphla; family Soricidae; genus Cryptotis; species Cryptotis parvus. Next base: position 114,832 of record JAJIBD010023193.1, on the reverse strand, counting down.
CTCATTTGATCCTTACATGGAAGATACCACTTTTTAACTACATCCGGCTGTGCTCAGGGACTGCTTCTGAGTTTATGCTCAGAGATCACTCCTCTCAGTGCTCAGGGGACTGTATGTGGTACTTGACATTAAACTGGGTGGTTAACAGAGGTGAGCGCCTTCCCCTGGACTCTTTCTCCTATTTCCCAAAGGCACCATCCCTTAATATACATAATTAACTGTGTGCTATTTATAATTTAATTTATTTACTGTTCTGCTTTTAATCAATGTGCTTTTATTTTGGCTTGCCAGCATTGCTTTTGAATCAGTTTCTCTGAAGCGTTTCTTAGTTCCTCCACTGTATCTCAAAATAGTTTGTTATTTTGAGGTACTGTTGAGTACAGTGGGGAGATAAAACTCTGGTTTAGAATTCGCAGTAATAATAGCATTTTTATTTAACATGTTGGTGCTGGCACTGCAGTATGTGTCAAGTAAGCCACATCCAAGTGTGAACCAGCAGTGAGGCATCAGTGTGTAAAAGTTGAAACTCTAGTGTAGAATTTACAGGTTATAACCTGTCTTCTACCCTCTAACCACTGTCTGTTTGCTTCAGCAAAGCTACAATTTTTCACTTTCTTGGAGAGAACTAAGCCTATTCCTTATGCTTGGACTAATTTACATCTTATGTCTACCTGGAAGGATTTGCCAGTTCTCCTTTAATTGTCTAAACATCGATATACTAAGTTTTATCAACCATGTTCACTGGTGACAAAGTTTTCTCAAGTGTTTAATATATGTCATTTAGCAAAAGATCTAGTTATATGTTCTCATTTGCTTAGTTGTCATATGGAATATTCTGATTGCTTAATTACATTATAACTTTGTGTAGAGTAGGACTCATGCCTTACAGACAATTTTAGCCCAGTTCAATGCAGATTTATCAACTATTTTTGGTGGTTTGATAAAAACTCACTTTTGTGTGTGTATGTGGCACAGAGGCTTCCCATCAGTGCTCAGATAGAGTCTGGAGTTGGGAGGGTTAGTACTAAGCTAACAAGCCCAGATGGTTCCTAGGGCCCAGTGATATGTTACTCAGGCCCAATAGCACATTTTCTGTGTGTGCTTGTGCCAGCAAGGATGTACCTCTGACCTCTGGGCTATCTTTTAGGTCCTTTATTAACTTTTGCTTAACAAGTTAATCAGTCAACTTGTTATCAGTTTGCCCGGATTACAGTTCTGAAAATGTCAAGTAAAGGAGGCTAGTTGGGGGATAATGCAGACTGGAGGTAACATAAGGACATTGGTTGAGGGATTTTTATATTCTAGTGGTAGAAAGCAGAGGAAACTGGTATTTCAGAATCATAAGTCTCAACAGTAATGTAGCCGGTGATCCAAGCTATACTACTTAAATTTTAAAAATGAGTTTGCTAAGACTGTGAGATGGGTAGTGGGAGACATTGATGGAGGGATGCTGATGGGGGTAGTGTGTATGGAGTTAAAACATTGTATGCCTGAAACTCTTAACAGTGTTATAATCAAAATAAGAAGTGGAAGAAAAATAAATAAAATGATAACCCCAAGTTATCCAGTCACCTGCCCCTTGAGGTGTTGCATGTGTGACTGTGGTGCCCGGCTGTGTTGGCAGGTGGCAGACAGGATACAGGCTTGTCTACACACAGGGCTCTTCTCCCTGGGCCCTGGATGGTGATGGTCTGACATAGAAAATGACTGGGCCCCTGGGATGAACCCAGAGCCATGGTAGAGCGCAAGCTATCTGTGGTGTATTCGATATGCCAACAACAGTAACAATAATGGACCTCATTCCCAACGAATGAAGACATTACTGGTGCTTGCTCGAGCAAATCGATGAACAACGGGAAGACAAGTGATACAAGTAATCATTTGGGGTCTAGAAGATAGCTTAAAGAATTGAGTGTCTGATTTGCATGTGTTTGACACCAGTGACTGCATGGGCCCCTGAGTACTCTGGATGTGACTCCACCATAAAACAAAATGATGCTATATTTTGTCTTTAATCTTTATGCCCAAATACCAAAGACAAATTAGATATAAAGTTATAGAGTTGGAAAGTAAAATTCATATTTTGCTTTGACTTGCTTAGGTAGGATCGATATCATCTTAGGTGTTTAACTCATTTTTGTTTTGGTTTTTAGGCTACACCGGTGGTACTCAGGGCTTATCGAGCTCTTGGTACAGTATGGGGTGCTAGAGACTGAATCCAGGTTGGTCATGTGCAAGACAAACACCCTATCCACTGTACTATCATGCCAGCCCATTACTCATCCATCTAGCCTATGTGTATTTTTTCAGACTGTCATTTAATGAGCTACCTTTTCTTTTTCTTTCATAAGAACTGTTTAAGAATTCTTTTCCAGTACCCAGGATATGGCTACCAGGATGTGGATACCTTTGGAGATGGTCATTCTTTTCTTGAAGGTGGTTCCCAGGTTTACCTACATCAGAACCACCTGAGTTTTATATTCACTAAATTGCATGTGTGTATGTGTATATACACATACTTAACAGCAGCTTTACTTTTTTGAGGGGTGGGTTGGGGTACTATACTCAGGTGGACCTCAGGGAATCAAACTCAGGTTAGCTGCATGCAAGGCAAACACGCTATTCGCTTTACTATTGATCTAGTCCCCTTCCCCAGCTTGGTGTTCAGTGGCCACTCCAGTAAAACTTGCAGACCATATAGTGCTGGGGATTGAACCCAGGCTTCTTGCGTATAACCATGTATTTAGCGGTTGAACTGGTGCACTTACTCTGTTTAGCTATTTCTTTAACCCTTAAAGTACTAATTCTTAATACCTTTCTTGAAGTATTTGCTCTTACCCTTGTATAATTTTCTTTACTCATTTTATTCTTTTGGTGAACAAGCTTTACATTCTATCATCATTAGCTTTGAAATCTTTCCTGTTATCTGAGCTGATAATAATTTCTAGATAAAGCAGTCTTGGTGTTTAGCAATATAAACTGTGAATACATATTTGTTGGGGAGCTGCGGGATCCCCAACAGTATCAGTACAGAACTTCTCTTCTACCTCCGAAGCCGCCAGGGAAAGCTCACGAGTCCAGCACAGTTCCAAAAGGCTCTTAATAGTACAACAAGTAGGGAATGTCCTGTTGGGTCAGAGGCGCAGAGATGAGACTCCAGGATCACGACGTATATCCATTAATATTTTTAATGATCACCAGCCGGAGTGGCAGCAGCTCTCATCTTGGCAGCTGATTGACCACCTCCACAAAAACCCCAACTTAAGTTTGCATAGTTTACATTACAAAGACATTTCACATTCTTTGCATAGGACTTAGGAATAATAGGAAGGAGACATACAGGAACCAAAAACCTGCAGGTGGTGCTATCTAGGTAAGATGAGATGAACAAAAGAACGCATTACAGTTGCTAATGCAGCCTTCCAGACTAGCCCATGATGGCAAGGTCATGTCAGACAGAAGAACAAGAAAAACTTGTTTTTTGCCTAACTTTAAGCATCGTCCATTAGACTCCATCTTGGGTTAGTTATAGCCAACAAGGAAATGTGCAGAGAAATGACCTAGGATAGCCTTGTCTGTGTAACTGCAGCTTGATTAACAGTCGCACTAGGGAATTCTACATACTAACTCTATTGGGGAGACAGTCTGCCAGAAGACCCGTGTATCTGTTAACAAGCAGTATCCATCAGACCTTCTTTCACATAGCCTTAGATCTGCCTTCTGCCAACAATACCACCGCAATCCAATATAATGGAAGATCTCTAGCTCTGGTCAGAACTTAGACCATACATGAGGGCCCAAGTTTCCCACCAAAGAGGATCCTACCAGAGAGAGTCCCACCAAAGTGGATTCCACCAGAGAGGGGGTCCTACCAAAGAGAAGTATCTCAAATCAGTCCCCTTATATACACGAAAGTAATCCTAACTTCAGGAAGGGTCCTATCAACAAAGAATCCTAAGCATCTTCTAGATAGTAGAAGAGTGTAGAAGGGTAGTGCCTCACTCTACTACAAGTCTAAACAAAGGATTATGCCAAGGACTAATCCCTTCTTCTGAGATTATCTCTTATGTGAAACACTGGAGAGAAAGAGAGAGGGTCTGATATAAAATAATACATTTTATTTCATGGGCTTCATGTAATCTAGATGGTACCCACAAGGTCCTTATTTATTATCCACACCAGGGGTGATTCTGAGTATCTTGTTGTCTGTGTACTGAAAGGGTCACACTTGCCTGCTTGAGGCAAACTAGTATTATCCTTCCTATAATCTTAAATGATACTCTTAATGTAGCCAGGGTGGTAGTCTCCTGGTAAACACTTAACTGTCCCATGCTGGTTTCATTGGGTATAAACAGGAGCTGTGCCCAATCTAGATAACATAGAAGTCTTAGTAGATATATAAGTCAGTAGATATGTAAGTCAGAAGTTACTCATTCAGTGCCCGAAAATCGATGACTGGATAAAGAAGCTTTGGTACATCTACACAATGGAATACTGTGCAGCTTAGGAAAAATGAAGTTATAAAATTTGCCTATAAATGGATGAACATGGAGATTATGTTTAGTGAAATTAGCCAGAAGGAGAGAGACAGATACAGAATGACTGCATTTATCTGCATAACATAAATATATATGTATATATTATGATACCAATATCCAAGGTCAAGTGAAACATATATCAGGAGGTCTTGTCAAAGGTGGAAATTATCACAAACGTGTGGGAGTCAGAGTTTAGGTAAGACAGAAAATGGAACAGTGTGCTAACAATTGTTGAGGGTACTAATGCCAACCTAGAACTGAGCATTAAATAGATGCAAAAAGATACACATGACAACCCTTTAATGTATGTTCTGTAATCCATAGTCTGGAGGGGAAGGAAAAGAGAAAGAGAGAGAGAGAGAGAGAAAGGAAAAAAAAAATAAAGAACCTGCCATGGAGGAGGAATGGGGGAGGGGGAGGGAACCGGGAATGTTGGTGGTGGGAGATGGGCACTGGTGGCGGGATGGGTGCTGGAACACTGTATGACCAAAACCCAAATGAACTTTTTAATTGTATATCTTTGTAATTGTAAAAATAAAAAATAAAAAAAAGAAGTAACAACCCCCAAAAAAAAAGGTTACTCATTCAGAGTCAAGGTGACTTCTGTAACTGCCACACCCTCCGTCAGTATTTACACAGAAGAGAGATCTCATTAGTATGAACCCTGGCTTAATAACATGTAAATAGATTAAGCTGTGAGTGGATAAAACAGCAAAGCTCCCAAGCTAGCTAGGCCTGTCATCCAACACATAGCACCTACTTTAAAATTTCAGCCCTATTGCTTTCCTATGACTATGAGACTAATGTTTCTGTACCCCAGTGACCCTATATGTAAAATAGCTATAACAGTTTATCCTATAGGACTTTGATGTACTAATTAACTTTATGTTATTAACTTACTATGTAGTTAATAGTTGTTCTGTATAGGAAACACTCACACAGTAACTCCCTAATGCGATTTTTCCCACTCTTCAAACTGTTATGCTATATTAACTTGTATAGTTTTCTTACCTCTATTAGATTATAAATTTCTTGAAGGTAGGATCTTCCTTAATAATTTTCATAGTATTCAGCGGATTTAGAAAATGATAAAATCGTTACATTATTTTTTAGAGCCCATTTACTTTTTGTTACACTCTAAAGTAATTTAATGTTCTCTCTCTTTTCAGGAATTCGAATGAATCATTGACTGATCAGCACCATTTTACCAGTTGGCATGAGTTATCAGAAATGGGCACAGTGCTTTTAGATCCAACATGTAACAGCTGGCTGTTACTCCGTGGTGATTACTTCTTCAAGCCAGCAGCTCTTTTGATTGTATAGTATCTTTGTCTTTTCATCTTTGAATCGCTCTAGTTGGCAAATAAAATAAAAAGGAGTTCATGTAGTTTTTGCTCAAGTTTGAGTCATCATGAGTAGTAGTTTAGGAAAAGAAAAGGACGCTAAAGAAAAAGACCCCCAAAGTACCATCAGCCAAGGAAAGAGAAAAAGAGGCAAAAGCCTCTGGAGGTTTTGGGAAAGAGAGCAAAGAAAAAGAACCTAAAACCAAAGGGAAAGATGCCAAAGACGGTAAGAAGGACTCCAGTGCTATCCAACCAGGGGTCGCCTTTTCTGTTGACAATACGATCAAAAGGCCAAATCCAGCACCTGGGACTAGAAAGAAATCTAGCAATGCAGAGGTAATTAAAGAGCTCAACAAATGCCGGGAAGAGAATTCAATGCGTTTGGACTTATCCAAGAGGTCTATACACATATTGCCATCATCAATCAAAGAGTTGACTCAATTAACAGAACTTTATTTATATAGCAACAAATTGCAGTCGCTCCCAGCGGAAGTTGGCTGTTTAGTAAATCTCATGACACTGGCGCTAAGTGAAAATTCACTTACCAGTTTGCCTGATTCTCTTGATAACTTGAAGAAGCTGCGAATGCTTGATTTAAGGCATAATAAACTGAGAGAAATTCCTTCAGTGGTCTATAGGCTGGATTCTCTCACCACGCTTTACCTTCGCTTTAATCGTATAACTACTGTGGAAAAAGACATCAAAAACCTGTCAAAACTCAGCATGCTTAGCATTCGAGAGAACAAAATCAAACAGCTACCTGCTGAGATTGGTAAGAAGTCTTAGATTATTATATTTACTATTGTGTAGTTGCTTTTCTTAAGATGCCTGATACTTAAAAATAGCTGGTTTCTAAATTCCTTTTCCTTTGTGGTTTTAATTATTCAGTCTCAGCAATAATAAATGTTTGAGATTATTTTATAGACTAGGGTGAAATAGTATTTAGGCATATTTGGACCTTTGGCACATCAACCTAGTGGAGAAAAAAGAGATTTGAAGCTAAAAAATGTTTGCTTTAATTTTGAAGTTTTGGCCACCAATTTTTAAGCATTTAAATATGAACATATATTTTATATATATATATCATATTTTTATTTTTATTTATTTATTTATTTATCTATTTGCTTTTGGGGTCACACCTGGCAATGCTCAGGGGTTTCTCCTGGCTCTGCACTCAGGAATTACTCCTGGCGGTGCTTGGGGGACCATATGGAACGCTGGGGATTGAACCCGGGCGGCAAGGGCCGACCGCGTGCAAGGCAAACGCCCTACCCGCTGGGCTATCGCTCCGCCCTACATTAGATATATTAAAGCTACATTTTCTATTCCCCATTTTTTTTCCTGAAAAATATATTTGAATTTACATACTTTTCTATAATCTGGGTTTTTTTCTCTGCTTTAATTTCTCTTAAGTTTTCTTCTAAGAATCTTTTTGAAAAATACATCGACAGACAAAAGTATAAGAAAGTTAATTATGATTAATATAATGCTTTAGGTAATGTTTATTTCAGGCTTTGTATAAAGCTGAATTATACCTAAACAAAATAAATGTTAATACACTTACAAACAAGTCAAAAATATTTATTTTTTGTTTTTATATATTTATTTGTTTTGGGGCACACCTGGCTGTGTGCAGGGCTTACCCCTGGCTCTGCACTCAGGGACCATTCCTGGTGGACTCGGGGGACCATATGGGTTGTTGGGGAGAGACCTTAGGCCAGCCATGTGCAGGACAAGCCCCCTTACCTGCTGTGCTGTATCTTTAGCCTTAGTTTTTTAAAAAATAATTTAAATAGAAAAATTTGAAGCATTTTTTGAGAAATAGGAAAAGTTTTACATAAAAGCAAAATTTATAGGTAAAGTTGATTATAAAATAAGCAAAGTTTTTTGTGAGAAGACAAATTCTGAATAAAAATGTAAATATACTGTTTCCATGAACATTGACTATATCCTGGATGATAAAGGAAACCTTGATTTTAGGCTTTCAGTTTTGTACATATTATATTATTTAATGAGTGTATTTAAGCTTTTCAAATTTAGCTGGGATTATGCAGTTTAAGTTTTAGGCTTTGTGTTCTGCTACATTTTACCAGATAATTCCTTATTTTAAATGTACTGTATATGGCTTATTCATGAGACTTTAATTTGAATTTGAATAGAAATGCCCCTTTCCAAAATGTCTTCATGTAGTTATGAGGTTGAATGGCTTTTTGAGTTATTACTATATTCCAATTAAAAATATTACTTGTATGTATTATTCATTGTAATCTAGAATTATAGCTTGTTGGTAAAAGAATCATGTACTTGTTAAAGAGATACATGTTTATAAAGTTCCATTTTAAAAGTTTGACTTTAATTCATGTGAGAATATCTTTTAGATATTATGGAAACTATTAAATTACAAGATAATTAAGAACACAAGATTTTAAATGTACTTTAATTTGTTCTTACGTATACAATGCATAATTTTTACTAAATAATAAATGCATTTTAAAGCTCATTTTTTGTAATTGATATTTGACTGAATTTATATTTTATAATTAAATTGACATTTATGACTAATATTTTGACCTTTAAGTTTGCAATATTTAAAATAACCATCAAGTTTTTTTAATGTGCACCTTCCTGTCATGAATGATACAACTGAAATTTGTCTTGTAATTTTTGCACAAGTCTTAACTTTATAGGTGTTATTTCATCCAGCAGGGCATCAGAAAGTAAATTGTTTTTGTTTATTTTGGGCTTATATTATCTGTGCTCAGGACTTACTCCTGGCTCTGCGCTCAAGGGCTCACGACTGTCGGTACTTGAAGAATCGTATGTGGTGCTAGGGTCTGCCTTATGTGAGCAAGTCCCTCTCCCATTGTATCTTCCTCTCTGGCTGAGAAAGTAAATTGGTTTTGTAAATGAAAATTAGTATATTTTTTCTTTGTTTTTATTGGCCAAATGTTGCAGTTCTTAAGGCTTATTCCTGGCTCTGTGCTCAAGGATTACAGAATATTATATTTTATAGAGCATAAATTTCACTTGAATTTGTCAAAATCACCTAATTAATTTTTTTTAAGCTCGGAATGATCTGCTTTAAAGTATGCTTTTCAAGAATTCAGTGTACTTTCCCTTTTCCAAAAAAAGCACTGTGCAAGCTTAGTTTATGTTCAAAAGTTTTTTGACTAACTACAAAAATATAGAGGTTATTTATTATTAGCTATTAGAAGCAGTAAGAGAACAGAGAAAACAGTATTTGAACCGTATTGAACGGATTCGATAATATAGGAGGACAGACTTCCACAGTTGGCGTTTATTTATTTACTTATCTGTTTATTTATTTGTTTATCTATTTATTTATTTATTTTTTGATTTTTTTGTGTCACACCCAGCAATGCTTAGGGGTTTCTCCTGGCTCTGCAGTCAGGAATTACACCTGGTGGTGCTTGGGTGACCATAATGGATGCCGGGAATCGAACCCCAGTCTTTGCCAGGCTGGCCACATGCAAGGCAAACGCCCTACCCACTGGACTATCCCTCCGGCCCAGTTGGTGTTTAAAGAATGAACCAATTCTTAAAAAAGATACACATGACAACCCTTTAATGTATGTTCTGTAGTCCGCAGTCTGGAAGGGAAGGAAAAGAGAAAGAGATAGAGAGAAAGGGAAAGAAATAAAGAACCTGCCATGGAGGCGGGCTGGGGGAGGGGGGAGGGAACCGGGGACATTGGTGGTGAGAGATGGGCACTGGTGGAGGGATGGGTGCTGGAACACTGTATGACCAAAACCCAAATATGAGCATCTTTGTAATTGTATATCTCACGGTGGTATAATAAAATACTTACATAAAAAAAGAATTAACAAGTAGATACCTGCTATTGAGGCAGCCTGGGGGTGGGCGGAGGGAGTGTGGGTACATTGGTGGTGGGAATGGGGCACTGGTGGAGGGATGGGTGCTGGAATACTGTATTACCAAGAACCAATTATGAACACCTTTGTAATTGTATGTCTCATGGTGGTATAATAAAAAAATTTAAAAAAGAAGTAACAAGTAGGAAAAAAAAGAATGAACCAATTCTTGCACTCAGATCACAGTACTGCTTCCACCTTCACAGCATTATAGTTATTATAGTCCAAGCTGCTTAGTTGCAGCAGCTCTTATTTATTGAAACTAAAAAAAAATTCACCTTTGAATTGAGAGAAGGAAGTGTATAGGACATCATATAAATGCTGACCTAAATTCCTAAATTTTTCCTAATTTGAATAAGTTTTTAAATTTTTATTTTTTTTAAATTATATTTCAATATAATTAAAATATAATTAAACTATTTCAATATAATTTAAATTATATCATTTAAATTAAATGATAGTTTTATGTATACAGCGTAACAACTCCACACCCTCCACCAGAATGTTGTTTTGACGTCACCATTTTCTCAGGATCCCGAGAACACCCCATTGCCAATCTTCCTGTCCTAGTAAGATCAGTTCCATAGACCAGTCCTCAGGTTCTGTTGCCTCTGGCCAGTTCCCACAGGCGAGAGAAAGCCTTCCGCATCTCTTCCTCTCCTCCTGGCTGACCTTTCAGCCAGCCCCCCCCAGTTCCACCGTGTAGCAGCAAAGCACAATTTAGTATATATACACAATATCATGATAACATTCTTTAAATACATTTTTCTGTGTTTGAAATTTTTTAATGTGTGTTAATTTCTTGGTATTTGAAAAAATACCAAATTAAGTTTAGGTCAGGAAATATTTTTAAACTATAAGCATTATTTAAGTAGGAAGATATATTGGAAAGTTCATGGTTTATAAAACATAAATTATTTACCAGTATATGAGTGCTACCAAATGTATTTTGACATAGGACCTTTTACTGCTTTTTTGTTTGTTTGACTGTTATGTTTTTTGTTTTGGGCCCACACCCTGTGGTGCTCAGGAGTTACTCCTGGCTCTGCATTCTGGAATCACTCCTAGGGACCATATGGGATAGAGGGATTGAACCCAGGTTGACCTCAGGCAAGGCAAGCACCCTACCTGCTGTGCTGTCTTTCCTACCTCAGGATTTTTTCATGTTATTAGGCTTAGTGCCTGATCTTCCCCCTTTAAGTTTCATCAGTAAATGCTCGGGTTGAGAGAGAGCCTTCTACTGAGACTATACCACCTACACGGTGAAGCCTGGCAAGCTGCCGTGTTTTATTACCTTTTATGCCAAAGACTAGTAACTATTATGGACCTCAGTTCCATAACCTGAAGAATGGTTTGGGGCTCCTCCCTGTCCCTGTAGCAAGTAGATGCCCTTGGGTTGCACTTGCTTGTGACAGGACTAATGGAGATGTTACTAGTGCCCACTCGAGCAAATTGATGAACAATGGGAAGACAGTGATACAGTGATACAGGCTTAGTGCACTGAAATTTTGTAAATAATTTTTGCATCTTATTTTTCATAGAGATCTGTAATTCTCTTTCTCTTTTTTATTGATAATGATTTGCTCTGTGGATAATATTGGAAAGTGTTACTGTTTAATGTTTTAGGAAAGAGTTTTATTGAATTAGTATTCCTTTAATATTCTGAAAAATTCTATATCTCCTGAGTCTGGGTTTCTTTTGCAGGAAGATTTTTAATTTTACATTTAGGCTAGATAACAGATATAGGGGCTATTTGAACTTTGTTTTCCTCAATAAAATGTCGATAGTTTTAATTTTTCAAGGCTTTTTGTTTTCTATAATCTTAGATTTTGTGCATTAAGTTAATAGTTCTTAATCATTTCTTTAGTGTGTCAATGTGTAATAATGCCCCTCTTTCATTGCTGAATTTGGTAATTTGACTCTTATTCTTGATCAGTGTTTCTTTCTCATGTTATTTAAGTCTTATTATTTTAGATTTAATATGTTGCTCTTTGCATACTTTCTTAATTTGTTTAAACTGACTTCATTTTTTCTTTAGATAAATATCCACAACTATAGATCTCTCTACCATTTTAATGGCAATACACAAATTTTGATATGTTGAGTTTTCATGTTTACTCATTCAAGTTTTTCTTAGTAAATGTTTTATATACAGTTGGAAAGAAAGTATATGTTCTGTTGATGTTCATAGTTCAAGTTGGTTGATAGTGCATTATTAATTTCTTTCTGTATCCCTATTGATTCTCTACTTTCTTCAGTAACTAGGAATGAATATTGACGTCTCCAACTATAATAGTAGATTTGTCATTAATGTTTTTTTTGGCTTATATTTTGAAACTTTATTAGTTGTGTATATACTTAGATTCTTTTTTATGAGGTAAGTCATAATATGAAATATCTCTTTCTGGTAATACACCTGATAATATTTATTTACCTAAATTCTTCTTTATTGATATCAGTACTGTCTCCTACCTTCTTTATTGATTGGTATTTGCATTTATTTTGGTTCATTCTATCAGAACCACACCCAACAGTGCTCAGGGGACCATATTGTGCCAGGGAACTGGGGATCAAATCCATGGTTCAGCATGCAAAGCATACATGCAGCCTTTTGCGCTCTCTGTTTCTTTTTTTTTTTTTTGGGGGGTCATACCCAGCAATGCTCAGAGGTTACTCATGGCTCTGCATTCGAAATTACTCTTGGGGAACCATATGGGATTCCAGGGATCAAACCCAGCTTGTCTGTCAGCAAGGCAAATGCCCCGCTGTACTATTGCTCAGCCCTGCTTTCTTATTTTGATGCATTGATTTCTCCCTTTTGTGTCTATAATGGTTTCTTTTTGGCAGATACAGTAATCAGTTATGACCAGGGACTTTGGAAGAAGTAGAGAACATAGAATGCATTACATAAAGAGGGATGTGGCGTGGCTGTAGTGATACTACAGCAGGTAGGGCGTTTGCCTTGCATGTGGCCGACCGGGTTCTATCCTATGGTCCCCAAGCACCGGCAGGAGTAATTCCTGAGTGCAGAGCCAGGAGTAACCCCAGAGCATTGCCAGTGTGATCCAAAAAAGCAAAAGAAAAAAGATGAATGTGGCAGTTATGCAAGTCACCACAACACTTCAGGCATTTATACCTACTTTTCTCTTGTTTCTAGTATATCCTGTTTTCAACCTACAGCCTGTGGGTACTGTGCTCCCTCAGCACCTGAGCCTGACCAGCACTGTTTCTGCAGACCCTAACACTGAACTGCTGACTAGGAGACCCCCAGGCCCCATGACAGGCCCCAAAAGTAAAGAGATAAAAAAATCAACCTGGACAAATAATGTTATCAATCATACTATGGGTTTAAAAATTTTTTTTCTTTGATGGTCAAGAGATCAAGTTTAACATCTTCTGAACTTAGAAACAGATAAATTACCAATACCTTAGAGTAGAAACTGACACATGACTATATATTAAAACTAAAGCAAGTTTTTAAAAAAAGCAGAATATATTTACCTAAATGCAATTAAGTTTTGATTTGTAATCACCACAAAGTAACCAAATTATTCTCTGAAAGAAAAATACTATCTAGAAACACAACTAACTCTCTACGAAGTCCAGAAATTGTATTTTACCAATGTACTGTAAGAGGCCAGACTGGACTAGTCTACTTGTGGAGATTTAGTGGCATCATGTTCTTTTGTAGATTAATTGTGGAGAAATATTTTCTATTTTGGATGACTACTAAATTGATAAGCAAATTTTTAAAATTACACAGCCTGAGAAAATTTGCCTGTTTGATGGCATATATATTGAGGTATTCCTCAAATTGAACTCAAACTGTATCTGTTAATATTGTATTGAATTTGTACATTGAGATCACTTTAAAGTATGGAATATACAAATACAAAGTTTTATGGTTATATTGGATATTTAAAAATAGAATGTTGTAATCATTTAAATGGAACATTTTGTCAGATACTATTTTCAGCAAGTGGTTTTAGATTTTTGAATTTAGTATTTACATTCTTAGAAATATAATTATTCTAGAGAATAGAAAGAGCTATGCTTGGAATATCATGCCTCACTCAAGCAAAAGAAGGAATCGGAGCTCCGACCTCCGTCGCTGTTCCAGAGTCAGGGACACTGTCTTGTTTGCCAAGGCATCGAAAATCAGATGGGCTGGACATGTAATGCAAATGATTTGGACATGACCGCTGGACTAGAGCCGTTACTGACTGGATCCCACAGGATGTCAAAAGATCACATGGCGGGTCGCCCACCTACAAGATGGTCAGACTTCTTCGTCAAGACTGAATGAACAGTTTGAGGCTCTTCGTATTCCTGAAGCAACCAGATGCCATTGGGCTACACTGGCACATGATAGGGTCAAATGGAAATATTACTGGCGCCCCGCTCGAGCAAATCGACAAATAACGGGATTCAAGTGATCAAGTGATCAAATGAAATATAATTATAGAAAATTAAGTTTATTTTAGTTTTTAATATATTTTTAATTCTTACTAATTTTTTTATTTTGGGCAATTTGCAGGTGAATTATGTAACCTCATTACGCTGGATGTAGCTCACAATCAACTTGAACACCTTCCAAAGGAGATTGGAAACTGCACACAGATAACCAACCTTGACTTACAGCATAATGAACTGCTAGATCTCCCAGATACTATAGGTATGAGAAAAAAAAACAAAAGTTAATTTTGTCAAAATACAAACATTTGTAAAAAATATTTAAAATCACTTTTTGAAAGTGATTTTTAATATTTAAAAATTTAAATTTTTAATTAAATTAAAAAATCTAAAATTCCTTAATTTAAAATAAAATTTTAAAAAAAAATTTCCTTGTAATGAAAAGTATTTGGTTTTAGAAAATGAGCTTACTTGGGATTTTTTTTGCCTTTTTTTTTTTTTTTTTTTTTTTTGGTCAGACCCAGTGATGCTCAGGGGTTACTCCTAGCTCTGTGCTCAGGAATTACTCCTGGCAGTGTGTGGGGATCTGGGATGCCAGGGATCGAACCCGGGTTGGCTGCATGTAAGGCAAACGCCCTCTCCCTGTGCTATCACTCCAGCCCCGAGCTTACTTGTTTGATGAAGAAGATAGAACATTGAGTTACATGAATAATTGTGCAGTTAGAGATTTGAGTTTCATTGTCTTAATTTTGGTTTTTAAATTTTTACTTTGATCTTACTTTTTCATTTGCTTACTCTGAATTTCATTTGACTTTTCTCTTGTTATTATAGAGTTTGAACTTATTTGACCTGCAAATAGACTATAACTTTATTGAGTAATGGCAAATTGAATTAAGTAATACTGAAATTTTAAAAGCTGATATAGGAGCTTGAGCTGTAGTACTCTATACAGCACCTCTGGAGTACCTCATATGGTATACACTTATATATATATATATGCTATATAGGTACTATATAGCACACACACACTCATATAGTACCTATATAGCTTATATAGGTACTATGTGAATTATGTAACCTCACATATAGGCATCTGGATTCATTCCACTTTATTCCATATATTCCTTCAAGCACTGCCAGAAGTAATTCCTGAATGCTGAGCTCGAGTAACCCCTGAGCATTGCTGCATTTGGCCCCAAAAAGCAATAATAATAATAATAATAATTATTATTATTATTATTATATTACACATCATGTTTGTTGAAATTCTCCATCACTCTCATCTCATTTTTTGCTTATATAGCAGAAGGTATAAATTTGGTAGGAGATTTTGACCTTGGATGGTTTTCATACAAATCTCAATAATCTTAGTCATTGATTTCTTTTTTCTCATTTGTTAGAGAAGAGGAATTCACAGAACAGTGGCTAACTTAGTCTGAATATAGTTCTGGTACTTTTCCTCTCTGTTCCCTCGCCTTGTCCTTTAAAAAAGAATGTTAAATGAATAGCAAACAAACCCTGAATTTAACTTGGAGATTTTATCCTAGTCCTGCAGAGCTAACCATCTTGCTTGAAACTCAATGGAAAATGAAATATTTACTTTGTAGTCACTCTTGCAAAAACCACCTTTTCCCTTACATTGTCTTTTTTCTTCAGTAGACAGATGTTTTAACCCCTTTATTTAACATGGGTGCCCCCAGCATAATAGTCACATCTTAGCAATAACCTGTTTATCTTTTACTACTTGGAGAGACTCAGCAGTACCAGGATCACTGACAGTTTATAGGATGTAGAGAAGAGGCAGAGCAAGTATGACGGGAATGGGGACAGCTTATTACAGTAAACTTAGTGCTTAAAGACATATTTTACCTGATTTCACCAGCAAACTGCTCATTAGAGAGTAAAAAAGCAGATTCTGTTTTTTTTTTTTTTTTTTTTGGGGGGTAACTTTCAGATAACTATTACCTAACTCCAAGATTTTGGGGAGAAAGAAACAGAGCCAAAGCACATTGAGTAGGGGGCACTTGCCTTGCACACGGCCGACTCAGTTTGATCCTGTGCCACTCACTGTCTCCCTGAGCGTTAGTTACCAGGAGTTATCGCTGAACACAGAACCAGAAGTCAGCTCTATGCACTGCTGGGTGTACCAAAAAATGAAAGAAAAAATAAAAACATGGAGCTTTCTTGTAACAGGCATTTTCTTTCAGGCTGTGAACCTGATATCCTAAAAACTTTTGATGGTAGTTTTTAATAAGATGTGGGGGGGTGGGGGTGATGAGTGGCCTTCTGGAATATGAAGAAGTTATACTTTGTTTCTTCTCAAAATGAGATTAAAAAAAATATTCAACGAAAACCTTGTTTTCAAGGCCTGCACATTTACAGAGATCTTTTGTTGTGCTGGGCTCTGGAAAAAAAGTTATACTGATTTTCGTTATATCAACAAGTAGAGTTTTTACAGTTAGGTTTTAGGTAGTTACAGTAACTTACAAATAAAACTTAACTACTTTTTTTTAAGTGGTAGTGGGTTTGTGTTTTTAACATTTAATAATTTTTGCTTGCTTTTAGTTTTCAGTTTGTTTCTTAAGTAATTGAACCTTTGACATTATTTGGTTGTTAGAAACCTTTGACATCCCTACTGATATTTTGCTACTAAGAAAAACATTCGAGTGAGTCTTACTCAAAAGTCATGCTGCATTAACCTAAATAGATGCTGAAATGGAAATCATCTAATTGTAATTCATAGTCATTTGATGTTGCCATATTTTAAAAAACTTGACAGCAGAAGAAAGCAAGCTGTCAAAAGGGAGCCCTGAACAACTTCAGCACTTAAAGTGCCAGTGATTGGCAGTGATCGCCTACTTTATACACAGGAGCTCAGCGACATCGATTCTGCTTCTTTGTCAGAATGCCTCAACATTAAAGCAAGTTATGGCTTGATTTCTAGGTTGCAGTTTACTTTTGTGGTTAAAACCACTCATTGAAAGAGGTATGAGTTGAAACCACTGCAGGGGTGAATCACAGTAAATACCAGAACCTTGTTCAATGAGGTTTTTCATCTCTTCTATTTTACTGAACATTTATGGAAATTGGCAAAGTGTGGATGACAATTTGAGCTTGTCATATTCTCAAGAAAGTGAGAGGCCTTTGCAAATGTTTCTTTTTACGAATATTGTATTTTCATAGATTAAGTTGTTTTAAAGTCTAATTAATTAAAAAGAGTAAAGAAGATGGACAAAATATGCACATAGAAAAAAATAAAGAAAACCATATTTACTGAAAAAAGAATAAAATTAAAAGACTGGCAAGTTCTACCTACAAATAAAGGGATGGGAAAGAAAGTTAAATTTAAAGGTTCCACTTTAGTTTATTTAAATGCTAATTTTTATGTTAGAGAATGTCATAGTAATTTCATTATGTCATTTTGGGGTAATTTTCAAATTCCAAAACCTATTGTGTTTTAAAAGGTAGAAACTTATGAGGTACTTTTTTTTTCTTTTTGGGTCACACCTGGCAATGCTCAGGGGTTACTCCTGACTCTGCACTGAGGAATTACTGCTGGCGGTGCTCAGGGGACCATATGGGATGCCCGGGATTGAACCAGGGTCGGTCACGTGCCAGGCAAACACCCTACCCACTGGATTATCGCCTCCAGCCCCTTGTTTTTTTTTTTCAATTTTTATCATTTATTTAATCTTTTTGCTTTTGTGGTCACACCGGCAATGTTCAGGGGTTACTCCTGGCATTGCTTGGGGGACCATATGGGATGCCGGAATGGAATCTGGGTCAGCCATGTGTGCAAGGCAAACGCCCCTACCTGTTGTGCTGTTGCTCCGCCCAAGTTATTTTGTTTTTAAAGAGTAATTTCAGAAATTTTTTTCTAACTTTAGTTTTATTTTAAAAATTGTTTATTAAAATGTAATCTTGGTTTACATGACTTATAACTTAGGGATACAATTTCACACCTCTTTAAAATATTTTACCCACACATCTGCCACCAAAACACTAATGTTTCTTTATCGGTGTCCCTGCCCCTTCCCTATCTCTAGTAACCTCATTCTGTGGTATGAGTCCAAGAATTTGTTTTCATTTTATTGTATCTCACATTGAATGGTTTATAAATTTGCTTGCCATACAGGTCTGTTACTGCAGAAAGTTTAGGTTTCAGTAACAATAAACACCGAATAAAAATGGTGACAAGCCCTTTTTTCTTTCCTAGTGTTTTAAACCCCTTTTTTGAGTGCTTCAGCCATTTTATGAGAGTTTATTATAACCAAGCAGCCTTTCTTTTTTTTTTTTAACATTTTATTATACCACCGTGAGATATACAATTACAACGTTGTTCACGCTTGGGGGTTTCGGTCACACAGTGTTCCAGCACCCCGCCCCTCCACCAGTGCCCCCTCAACCATCACCCATGTCCCCAATTCCCCCCCCCTCCCACGTCCTGCCTAAATGGCAGGTTCTTTATCTCCTCTCTCTCTCCTCTCCTCTCTCTCCTCCTTCTCCCACACATTGTGGGTTACACTTACGCACACTTAGAAGCCATAATTTGCTTTTTTTGTCTGTATTTAATGCTCAGTTCTATGTTGGTATCAGACCTTTTGACATTTATTCACACATGTTCCCTTCTCTATCTTACCTAACCTCTGACTCCCACGCGCTTGTGGTAATTTCCACTTTTGGTAAGATCACCTGGTATATTTATGTCATGCAAATAAATACAGTCATTCTATGTCTCTCTCTTTCCTTCTGACTAATTTCACTCAACATGATTCTTTCCATGTCCATCCATTTATAGGCAAATTTCATAACTTCATTTTTCCTGACAGCTGCATAGTATTCCATTGTGTAGATGTACCACAGTTTCTTTATCCAGTCATCAGTTCTGGGGCATACTGGTTGTTTCCAGGTTCTGGCTATTGTGAACAGCGCTGCTATGAAAATAAAAGTGCAGAATGTGTTTCCGCTGTGTGTTTTTGGCTTCCCAGGGTATATTCCCAGGAGTGGTATGGCTGGGTCAAAGGGGAGCTCAATTTCTAGTCTTTGGAGGAATGTCCATATTGTTTTCCAGAAAGGTTGTACAAGTCGACATTCCCACCAACAATGTATGAGAGTCCCCTTTTCCCTGCATCCATGCCAGCACTTGTTGCTTTTACCCTTTTGGATATGGTCCAGCCTCTGTGGTGTGAGGTGATATCTCATTGTTGTTTTGATTTGCATCTCTCTGATGATTAGTGATGATGAGCATTTTTTCATATGGCTTTAGGCCATTCGGATTTCTTCCTTGTCAAAGTTTCTGTTCATCTCTTCTCCCCCATTTTCTAATGGGGTTGGCTGTTTTTTCTTATATAGCTGTACCAGTGCCTGATATATCCTGGATATCAACCCCTATCAGATGGGTATTGGGTGAATATTCTTTCCCATTCTGTGGACTGTCTTTCTATCTTGGTCACTGTTTCTTTCGAGGTGCAGAAGCTCTTCAATTTCATGTAGTCCCATATGTTTATATTTTCTTCTAGTTGCTTTGTTAATGGTGTTTCACCTTTGAAGATGTCTTTAGCTTTAATGTCGTGGAGGATTTTTCCTATATTTTTTTCAGTGTACTTTATGGAATCAGGTCTGATTTTTTTGTGCAAGGTGTGCAAGGTGCAATACTTTCACACATATAAAGATTTATTTGTATAGGGATATTGAGTACATAAACCCTTTTAAAAACTACAAATGCCATCAGTGTGTATATGGTTAAATCATAACAGTGCACACATAACACAGAATACAGTAGTTAAATAAAATGAGATATATCGATATTAACACACAAGAAAATATTTCTGTGGAAAAGTCATAGAATGATCCCATTTATATAACAAACTAAACACAAATGTAAAAGATTCCTTGCATTTATAGATATGTATTTAAATTAATGTTTACAGAAAGGTGTTAATGGTTACATGTTTGTTAGAGTGAAGACCATCACTAATGGGGGAGACAGGCTGATCTTTTTTTTTTTTTTTTTTTTTTGCTTTTGGGTCACATCCAGCAATGCTCAGGGGTTTCTCCTGGCTCAGCACTCAGGAATTACTCCTGGCGGTGCTTGGGGACCATATGGGATGCTGGGGATCGAACCTGGCCTGCACAGGCCAACCGCGGGCAAGGCAAACGCCCTACCCACTGGACTATCGCCCGGCCCGTGATCTTTCTTTAGATCTTCACAGACTATCCTAGTTGTTTCACCTTGACACAATGGGGTTTGTGAATGCTGTTGGGTTCATAAATTTATTTTTGTATTTTTACTCAATGTAAAAGCACATTAGTTCATGTGTTTTTTCTTTGGCCATTCTAACAAGATTTTACTGATTTCCCTGGCAAATGAACTTTGGGCAGTATATTATTTTTAGCATAAGCTGACATATAAGTCATATGGTCTTATATTGCTAATTATTTCATTAATCAGTTATCTCTCATTAGACTGAAAACTTATTAAGTCTGGGACTTCACTATGTTCATCCATACATCCATGCATTTTTAATAATAAAAAAAGTTTGCTTGTCTTGCATGTGGCTGATCCCCAGCACTGCATATAGTTCCTTGAGAATACCTCCAGGTATAATCTTTTAGCACAGAGCTAGGAGTAAACCTGAGCAAAGCCCTCCACCAATATTTTTTTAAATGACTAAAATTTATAGAATTTTTTTTTTTTTTTTGCCTTTTGGGTCACACCCGCGATGCTCAGTGGTTACTCCTGGCTCTGCACTCAGGAATTACTCCTGGCAGTGCACGGGGGACCATATGGGATGCCGGGATCGAACCCGGGCAGGCATAAGCCGGCCGCTGCAAGGCAGATGCCCTACCCGCTGGTCTATAGCTCTGGCCCCGAATTTTTTCTTTTCAAAATCACTTGATCACTTGAATCCCGTTATTCATCGATTTGCTCGAGCGGGCGCCAGTAACATTTTCGTTGGACCCTCTCACGTGCCAGTGGACTAAAATGGTCTCCAACATACAAGCAATGCACTAACCCAGTGCACTATCTCTGTGACCTAAACTAGTATGAACATATCATTTGTCTCAATGATAAGAACATAGAATTTTTGTACAGTTAGAAATGACTGTAATTACCAAATTAGTCATCACTTGATCACTTGACATCCTGTTATTTGTTGATTTGCTCGAGCAGGCACCAGTAACATTTCCATTTGACCCTATCACGTGCCAGTGTAGCCCAATGGCATCTGGTTTGCTTCAGGAATACAAAGAGCCTCAAACTGTTCGTTCAGGGACTTGGCAAGGAAGTCTGACAGTCTTATAGGTGGGCAGCCACGTGATCTTTAGATATCCCGTGGGATCCAGTTGGTAACAGCTCTAGTCCAGTGGTCATCTTCAAATTGCATTTACATGTCCAGCCCATCTGATTATCGATGCCTTGGCAAACGATCCAGCGTCCCTGACTCTGGAGGCGCCAACGGAGGTCAGAACTCCAGATTCCTTCTCTCACTTGAGTGAGGCGTGATATTCCAAGCATAGTTCTTTTGATTTCCTCTTTGGGAGACCCCGAATAGCATTCTCATCCTGCTTTTGTAGGGCCCAGGTCTCTGAGGCGTATGTTAATGCAGGGAGAATGGTGGAGTGAAAGAGATGTGCCCAGAGCTGGAGGTTCTTTGTCCTTTTAGCTATTTCTTCTATGCTCTTTTAAGGTGTTCCATGTTGCTCTCTTCCTTCTGCGCAGCTCAGGTTTTAGGTCGTTCATCATGTTGACTTCTCGTCCTAGGTACACGTAACTGCTGCATTCAGAGATGTTTGTTCCACTGACAGTGAATTGGGCCTCTGGAACAGTTCATTTTTTTTCATGAACATTGTTTTGTTGAGATTCAGCTGTAGACCTATCTTTCCACATTCTCAGTCGAAGTCAGCCAGTATTTGTGCCGCTTGGCTGATACTTGGTGTTACTAGAACGATGTCATCAGCGAAGCAGGGGTGGTGTAGTTGCCGACCATCTATCTTCACTCCCATTCCTTCCCATTCTAATTGTCGCATGACGCTCTTGAGGGTGGCGCTGAAGAGTTTTGGTGAAATGGTATCACCCTGCCGAATCCCTCTTTTGATATTAATGATCACTTCCTTGTAGAATGGTGAGATCCTGGTAGTGAATCCGTAATGCAGCTCACGAAGGATCTTGATGTATTGGGTTTTGAACGTCCTGTTTGGCTTGGGCTTCAGTGACCGTTTCAGTCTCCACAGAATCAAAGACTTTCTGTAAATCAATGAACGTGAGAGAGACAGAGCGGCATCTTGTATTCCCTACAAACCTCAGTGAGCTTGGTTACTGTGTGGATATGAATGATTGTGCTGAATCCTTTTTGGAAGCCTGCTTGCCCGCATGGTTGTCCTTCATCTAATGTTCTGCCAATCCTGTTCAGGATGACTCGAGTGAACAGCTTGTAGATCACGGACAACAGGCAGATGGGGCAATAGTTGCCAATGTTATGGATGTCTCCCTTTTTGAACAGTAGGACTGTTTTTCCATTGGAAAGTAGGACTGGTTTTCCATTGGAGAGTACCTTGTATTCAGAATGGTAGCTTGTGAAGAGCCAAGCCCACTGTATTGATGAGTACTGATGGCAAATTCTTCAGGTGCTCGGGTCTAACTTGGGTTGGGTGCTGTTCCGCTTCTTTACCAATGAAATGCATGACGGATTTCAGAAGGGATAACGTTGGAAATGACATATCCATCCTGCGGAATTTGGTATGTGGGCAGGTGGATGTGGCTATCAAAGAGATCTGAGTAGAAGTCATAGATAATATTCTCCATTGCCTTTCTGGAAGATGTGAGTGATCTATCAGGATGTCGGAGGGCAGTCATCTTGGTCTTATAGTTGGCGAAGGACAGGCGGGCGTTGTGAATGCTTTCCTGGCTTCTGCTGCATTGGCCATTTATGCTGCTCTTCTCTCTTTGAGGTCTTCCTTTATGGCTTTTCTGCACTGCTTTGCGAGCTTGGACGTTAGCATTTGGTTGCTTGAGGCTCATGTCTTGCCACGTTGGCAAATGAGCTCGAGTTTTTCTGAAGACAGGCGCCCTTTAGTGTCTTTCTCTCTCGGCATTCTTCACACAATCATAGAGGTGCTGAACCAGTTGGTTGTATTCTTCATCATTGTCGTCAATGATAGCATCCTCCCATATTGCTGCAGTGGTGCCAAAGAGTTCCCAGTTGGTGGTCATTCTGGGAGTTCTCTTCTTAAACTTTTCAGCCTTTTTTTCCCCATTCCGTGAGGTAGAATTTTGCACGAAGGAGACGGTGGTCCGATCCTGTTTGAAAATTTGGGATGACAGTGACATCCATCAGGCAAAATCATCTATTGAATATGATATGGTCAATTTCATTATGGAACTGTCTACCAGGAGTTTCCCATGTCCAACGTTTCGCTTCAGTCTTCTGGAACTCTGAGTTCCCATGAATGGTCTGGTGGACATGATGAACTCAGATAGTTTCTCACCCTTTTCGTTCCATTCTAGGCCATGGGTCCCGATGTGGAGTTCTTCAGCCGATCTTCTCGGTCCTATCTTGGCATTAAAATCACCAACTATGATCTTATAGAAGGTGTGATCTTCTTTATAGAACTCCAATTCCATGCAGAATTTCTCAATTTCTTCTTCCTTGTATGTGGATGTTGGTGCGTAGACAATGAAGATAGAAATTGCTGGCAGTGGGCCACATCTCTTCAAGTGTAATCGTCCTATTCGGTTTGTTAGGCATTCAAATGAATCAGCGTTCACGGCCTTGTTTGTGTTGACAAGGACACCAACGCCACCGATGCCTCTTTTCGCTGCATGTTCCAAGGAACAGTTCTTCTCTGGTGTCAAAAGTGGTGTGATGCGATTGATGCCTCCTGGTCTCAGTCAGACCAATGATGTCATACTTGATTTTTTGCACTTGTGCCATCAGGTTCTCCATATATGCTTCTGATACCAGCGTACCTGCATTGAAAGTACAGACAGTCATTTTAGTCCTTCTTCAGTTTGGCAGCCTAGTTTGGCCCTGAGATTTTATCAGCTTCTCCTTGCTTGTCCTTCTTAGTGCTGCCATATTTAGGGCTCTTTCAGGTTCAGGGGAGTAAACTTTTTTTTTTACTTTTTTTTTTTTTTTCATATCGAATACACGTTGGGCAGCTTGCCAGAGATGGTATACTCTCAGTAGCTTGCTGGCTCTCTGAGAGGGGTGGGTAGAATATTTTGGTAATTTGGCCGCTCACAATGGGGGAGAACTGGTAGCACTTCTGCCTGGTGTAACTGCGTCTGTGGTTCAAGCATCCCTGGGCTTGAAATACTCTCCTCTGTTGGATGGGTCTCTGACAAGCCAGGTTTGAGATTGGCTTAGTCTCTTGGGTGGAGCTCTGACCATCTGTGGAGTCTGGATGATGAAAAACACTGCCAGCAAGGTGTGGGGGGCCCTCTAAATTAGTCATAGAATGAAATATTTTCTGCTCAATTAGCTTTTAAGTACTTTTTAATCTATTTTGATGTCATAGTGCAGTTACAGGGTTAAGCAATAATAAAATGTTTTCCTGTCCCTTATTTCTAATCTGAATTCTTGTGGCTTTAGAGAACCAGCCTGCTCT
The DNA here is from genome assembly GCA_021461705.1 of Cryptotis parvus. Classification (NCBI taxonomy): domain Eukaryota; kingdom Metazoa; phylum Chordata; class Mammalia; order Eulipotyphla; family Soricidae; genus Cryptotis; species Cryptotis parvus. The sequence continues at coordinate 90,034 of JAJIBD010023193.1, read as the reverse complement.
CTCGCTTTTTTCTTCTCCCCTCCAAAATTGGTATATTACACCAAAATATAAGGAGACATTAGTGAAAATTACTTGGTTAATAGTTACATTAAAGTTAATTTTAAAGACAAAATTAACTTTGTTTAGTAGTTTGTTTTCTTTCCTTTTTTGTTCATTTGTTTTTGAGTCACATCAGCTATGCTCAGGGCTTACTTCTAGCTCTGTGCTCAGGGATCACTGTTGATGGGGCTCTGGGCCCATGTATGTTGCCAGGCATTGAACCTTGGTTCCACCGTGCAAGGCAAGCACCCTATTGTAGCTCCAGCCCAAATGGTAAATCTTACTGCTTTTGCATTCAGTTTTCTGCCTTAAATAACCAATGCTTAACCTTCAATAGCTAATGCTTATATGGAAAGTAATTCCATTTAGTTATTTTTTAAATCTGTTCAGTAATGGATTTCTTTAGCAAGATGAAATGATGAAGATGAGTGTTAAGTATAAAGATTATGAGGCAGAATGTCCTAAGATTCTAGTGCTTAAGGACCAGAGCAATATTACAGCAAGTACAGTGCTGGCCTTGCATATGGCTGACCTGGGTTTGATTCCTGACTTTTTATATATTCCCCCAAGCATGCCTGGAATGATACCTGATTGCAGAGCCAGGAGTAAGCCCTGAGCACCACCAGGTGTGGCCCTCAAACAAAACAAAGCAACAACAACAAAAAAATATTTTGATGCTTAATTTATGCAATAAGCTAATTCATTTATTTTTTAAGTATCTTAGTAATGCTGCATCTAAGCAAGAAAGAATTGTCCAATAGCTTTCTGAAGAATAGGTAAAGCAGAAAGAGTGAAACAAATATAAGGATGTTAGGCCCAAGCGACAGCACAGAGGGTATGGTGTTTGCCTTGCACACTGCCAACCTGGTTTGATCTCTGGCATTCCATATGGTCCCCTGAGCACCGCCAGGAGTAATTCCTGAGTGCAGAGCCAGGAATAACCCCTGAGCATTGCCAGGTATGACCTCAAAGGGGAAATATAAATCAATCTATCTATCTATCTATCTATCTATCTATCTATCTATCTATCTATCTATCTATCTATCTATCTATCTATCTATCTATCTATCTATCTATCTATCTATCTATCTATCTATCTATCTATCTATCTATCTATCTATCTATCTATCTATCTATCTATCTATCTATCTATCTATCTATCTATCTATCTATCTATCTATCTATCTATCTATCTATCTATCTATCTATCTATCTATCTATCTATCTATCTATCTATCTCTATCTATCTGTCAAAATGCATCAAAACACTTAACTCCAAACAGTTCTGTGGTATAGGAATCTACTTTTATAATTTCTAACTCTGGGAATATGTTTAATTTAAAGCCAGAGGCTACTTTTTTTTTTCCCTTTGTTTTTGGACCACACCACTGGCACTCAGGGCTATTGCTGGCTCTGCACTCAGGGATCACTCCTGGTGAGCTCAGGGTGCTATATGAGATGAGGGGATTTAATCCTGGTTAGTTGGATGGATTGAACAACCCTGGTTAGTAGGATTAAATCCGGTTTGCCTTACAAACCAAATTTGCAAAGCAAATTTGCCACTTGCTGTACTTTTGCTCTGGTGCCACACGTGACTTTTTTTTTTTTTTTTTTTTTTTGCTCTTTTGGGTCATACCCGGCAATACTCAGGGGTTTCTCCTGGCTCTGCACTCAGGAATTACTCTTGGCTTTGCTTGAGGAACCATATGGGATGCGGGGGATCGAACCCGGGCTGGCATCAGCTGGCCACGTGCAAGGCAAACGCCCTACACGCTGGACCATCCCTCCGCCCCACCACACTTGACTTTTTAATCTGAACCTTCTATAAATATTTTGCAACAATTATAAGTTTAAGTAAGGAAAAAAATTATCCATGACAAATTCATTAAATTAAATTTACCTGGGGGCAAGGTATGTAAATGAACATATTTTCTAATACATATTTGGGAATTTAAATGAGACTTTTTTAGTAGGTATCCTATTGGCTTTTATTGCCAAGTAGATGTCACAAAAAAAACTAAAACGCCTATTTTTCTCTTATGGTTTACAATTTATCCAGTAGGTTTAAAATTTATTCATTGTATGTGCTTGTATGTGCTTAGATTATGAAGAGTTTGAGTTTTTACTTTTGTAATTTTACTATTTTAAGGGTTTTTTTTGCCAATAGGTTGACTTTATGAAAAAAATTATGGAGTGTTTATATTTAAACTAAAGTTATTAAATATTTCTAATGAAATATTTAATATTATTGTGTATCTTATATTTTGAGTATCAACTTATAAACTTGAAAAATCTCAAAATTATATGTAGGGGTTTTTTTTTTTACATATAATTACTGGTTCTTTGTTAGACCATCATGTCATAGATATACAAATAGGATAGCTACTGTCTTTAAAATATATACTACTTTCTATGTAATTCACCTCTAATGATTAATTTGTTATTAAAGACTACTAGTACCTTTTGATAATTCATTTTATAAATTGACTTAATACGTGCATTTCGTTATTTCTCTAAACATGTGGAAATAAAAGTGATTTTAATTTCATCCTAATTGGTAGAATGTCGTGTGTTCCAGAAATTATCTTGCAGAATTTGGTACTTCAAAAGAAATTAATAAATATATTGTTGATAGATATTGGGAGGCTCATTAGATTAAAAATGAGTGCTCTTTCTTTGTGTTCACAGGAAACCTATCTAGTTTAAATCGTCTTGGTTTGAGATATAACAGATTGTCAGCAATTCCCAGATCATTGGCAAAATGCAGTGCACTTGAAGAATTAAATTTAGAAAACAATAACATTTCTACTTTACCCGAGGTAAGAAGTGATATGGACGAATTCTTGAAACATGTCTGCAAGATTATAAAGGGAAATGGGAAAAATTTACAGTTGGGTAAATAATTCCATCGTTGAGATTGCTTAAGTAATGGCTATTTATAAGTATATCACCACCAATAAGATAAAAATTCCAAAGGAGATAAGATTGTAGGAACTTATTAAACATTCTTTTTTAATATAGGCTGAAGGGAGAAGCCAAGGTAGAAAATAATTTCTCTTTAGAATTATGTAAATTTTTTTTCATGTCATTTTGGGAAGGGACAATAAATGTCATTAAGAATAAAAAGCCCTATGGCTGGTTTTAATTACCATACCCAGTATTGTACTATAATTAATCTTGATAATGGAGTCATCAGGATAAATAATAGCTGCACTTCCACAATGATATAAATTATTAACCTGCTTAAGCAGTGTTTTCAAAGCCAATTTAGTGTATAACTCGTCCCCAGAGTCTGTATTGGTTTTTGGGTAGGGCTCAGGTTTCTAACTTAGTGCTCAGAGATCAGTGTTAGTAGAGGTGCTGGGGAATCATGTGCTCCCAAACCTGGGTATGCTGTGTACAGGGCAAGCACCTTACCCACGGTACAGTCTCTCTGGCCCCACCCAAAGTCTGTTCTTATAAAGCTTTTTAATGTAGATTTTCTGTAAGAAAAATGCTTTACTTACTTTGCTTAGACATTAATTGGACAAGGTGCCAAACGTTTAAGTTGTCTTACTTTAATTGCACTCTTCCCTTTTCTTTTTGTTCCTACTATTTTAACATAACCTACCTACAAATTATGTGTTTGTTTATGGTTATTGTATCTACTGTAGTGTTCTAACAACTAAAATAATGGAATCATAAACTTGTAGATATTTATGACAGACAGGAAGGGATCTAATGTGCTTTATGCAAATATTTTTCAGATATGTGCTTTGAGTTTTGAAGAGTTAATTAGATGAAGTTTTAGATTATTTAGAAATTAGACTTGTTGAGTTCTTTGGGGTTTGATTTTATGAGTCGAAGTAAAACTGACCCTTTTTTCTAAATTTTTATTATACCACTGTGAGACATACAATTATAAAGGTGTTCATAATTGGTTCTTGGTAATACAGTATTCCAGCACCCATCCCTCCACCAGTGCCCCATTCCACAACCAGTATACCCCCACCCCTCCCGCCCACCCCCAGGCTGCCTCAATAGAGGTGCCCCCATTTCCTCTCTTTCTCTCTCTCTCTGTCTCTCTCTCTGTCTCTGCATCTCTCTTCTTTTACACATTGTGGCTAGCCCTGCAGATATTTAGAGTTTATCACTTAAGTTTCTTTGTATTCATTCAATGGTGAGTTTTAGTCTACCATTACCATTTCCCACACTTAGTAAAACACTGGTATCTATTTATATTCTATTAATGAATGCAGTCATTCTATATCTGTCCTTTTCCTTCTGACTACTTTCACTCAGCATGATAGTCTTCATGTCCATCCATTTGCAGGTAAATTTCATAATTTTGTTTTTTCTGACAGCTGCATAGTATTCCATAGTGTAGATGAACCACAGTTTCTTTAGCCAGTCCTCTGTTCTCAGGCATTTAGGTTGTTTCCAGATTCTAGCTATTGTGAATAGCGCAGAGATGAATAAAGAAGTATAGATAGTGTTTCTGCTATTTGTTCTTCGGTCTCTCGAGTATATTCCCAGGAGTGCTATTGCTGGATCAAATGGGAGCTCAATGTCTATTTTTTGGAGGAATGCCCATATTGTTTTCCAAAAGGGCTGGACCAGTCGGCACTGCCACCAACAGTGGATGAGAGTCCCTTTTTCCCACCCTTCTTTAATAATGCCGGTATGCCTAAATATAAAGACTGGGTCTACGTCAAATTTCATGAAGTGTAAACTTTTTTTAAATTAATTTGTATTTTCAGTATTAGAGTCAGTACAAAGAAATGAATGATTATTGGATATTTTCTTAGAATACAGATACTGAGCCCAGTATTTTCATGTATAATAAATTATGAAAATATTTTTAAATTGACTTCTGTATATTTCATCATTTTTTTAAAAAATTTGTTTTCAAATTTTATTGCACCACTTTTAGACATACAATTGCAAGATGCTCATGTAGAGTTTTGGTTCTACAGTGTTCCAACACCCATCCCTCCACCCAAACCCATCTCCCATCACCAATGTCTCCACCTCCCTCCCCCTCCCACACCTCAACTACTTGGCGAATTCTGTATGTCTTTTCTCTCCTCTCTATCTCTCCCTCCCGCCTACCTTTCCTACACATCATAAAATGCAGTACATTAAAGGACATAACTGTTTCCACTAGTTTGATGGACCATGCGGCAGCAAGCGGCCACGCAACTTAGGGGCCTCATGATCAGCATCTGGACATGAGGGTGAGTGTGGTGGGCGAGTCTCATCTGGCTGCTTCCGGGACCCCCAGAGGTGATGGGCCCACTCCCAAAACCCATCTGTCCTCCTGGGAGCCCCATGGTCAGCTGAACCTGGGGAGAGCCGAGTTCCAGCTTCCCCAGCCGGCGTTTGCGTCTCTTCATCGTTTTTTTAAGCAAGTGAGAATAAAAGTAATTTCAAGTCCATCCTAATTGGTAGAAAGTTTGGAATATATTTTGATAACGTTGCAGGGAAGTAACAAAAGAAATCATATATCTTTATATAAGTTACACATATAATTTATATAAATTTTATTATATATTTTATATATTATTTTATATAAATTATACTTTTAGCCAATTGTTACCTTTAATACTTCTCAGAATCATGGTGGTGGCTAGTGGTTCAGTGCTAAGGCCTCCTGAAAATGTGTGGTGCTGCTCTGCCTTGAACTGCAGGTATCACCAGGCTACGCCAGTAGTGCTCGGGTACTTCAGGAGTACTCCCAGTGGTACTCTGGAGGCCATATTGTGCCTGGGATAAACTCAGATTTTGGCACTTGGAAGGCCTGTACCCTGACTCCGCTATCTTTGTAGTTACTCTAAGCAGAAGATTTGAGGCAGGAGTTAGGAATTCATGAGTGTCTAATTCTAAAACAGTGGTAAGCAACACAAAAAATTTCAAAATATGGCTTAAGAAGGAGAGGTTGAAGTATTGCCTTCCTAATTTGTTTTTGCAAATATCCTCAGATATTTTCTTACTTTATCATTAAAAGATTGTTGATTTGGGGGCCGGAGTGATAGTCCAGCGGGTAGGGACGTTTGCCTTGCATGCAGCCGACCGGGTTCAATCCCCGGCATCCCATATGGTCGCCCTGAGCACCACCAGGAGTAATTCTTGAGTGCAGAGCCAGGAGTAACCCCTGAGCATTGCCGGGTGTGGCCCAAAAAGCAAAAAAAAAAAAAAAAAAAAAAAGATTTTTTGATTTAATAAGAAAATTAGTAGTAAGAATATTTTTTGCCATGAGATTTCAATAAAATTCGTTTGTTTTCTATAGAGTTGGATTTAGGCCTTTTTTTTCTTGAATTCACTGCCACTCAAGGTTTTTTTCACCACCACTCTTTTTTGGGGGTGGGGGTGAGAACTCTTAAGCAGTTCTCATTGATCCAGTGGCCATTCCCATGAATCCTAGGGTCTGAGGGGTGCTGTGCACTCACCCCTGCTGTGGCAGGGATCAGGCCGTGGTCAGCATACATATAAGGCATCCTAACTCCTGTCCTAGCTCCCTAGCCTTACTACCACTCTTAGCCCTGCTCTTTTTTTAATCTGTACATAAATTTTAAGAGAAAGTTTTATTTCATTATATGGTTAGAATATAACTATTCCTCCAGTTGGTTCCTGAACAACTGATAACTCAGATACTAAGTCTCAAACTTCCTATTATGGGCTACTAAAGTGTGTTAACATTAACACACTTGTACATGCAAACAGACACACATACCCCACCACTCCAATATCATCATTCTTCCCTTCCCTGCTTGGGCTTTTACTTCCATCTAGAATGTTCCCTGGAACTTCTTTGAATATTTTTATTTGCATGGTCTGAGATCTAGCTAGCTTACTACTTACCTCTATTTCGCTTTACCAGTATTCATGTGGTTTTGGGTATTTGTTTTGTTGGGTTGTCTGTTTGCATTTAAACAGAAGGGAATTAACATTTAAGCACTTATTTCTATCATCTTTTTAAACTTTTCACTACAGCTTATAAAATAAGGCATGTCATCTTTCAAATGGATATAGTAATTTGTACCTAAATTTTATATTATTACTAATAGTAATAATTTGTCACGGAAAATAATTTGACAAAACACAAGCTAATAAAATATATAAGGCTGGGATTAAAAACTGTTTTGTAGGATATACCAATGTTTTTTGAACACCTATATTTATATAAATCACTTGGAAATTTTGTCGAGATTTTGTAAGAGTGGAGCCTAAGAGACTATTTCTAATTTCCAAGGGATGTTAATACTGATAGTTACTTATTTAAATTTTTATTTTATTGAATCACCATGTGATATGCCATTACAAAGCTGCCCATGATTGGCTCTCAGTCAAACAGTGTTCCAACACCCATCCCTCCACCAGTGCATTTTCCCAATACCAATGTGCCCGTTTCCTCTCCCCCACATCCTGCCTCTGTCATACGTTGGCACTCTGTCTCTCTCTCTCTGTCTCTCTCTTTTCTCCTCCTCTTTCCTCATCCCTTTTGTTTGAATATTCTGATTTGCAATACAGACACAGAAAGGTTAATATCAGAAATACTGATATTTCTTGAGCCAGACTTTGATTATCTAGAGCATTGTCTATATAAGTTATTATTGATTATATAGGTATATATTTCTGGAATTTTTTGTTTCTTTTCTTAGTGCTTTAATTCTCTAGAATTTAGGTTTTTTATGGCAGAGACTTGTTTTCTGTTTGGGGGCTACACCTAGTGATGCTTAGCATTTACTATTGGCTCTGTATGCAGAGCACTGGTAGCAGTGCTCAGGGAACCCAGGCCATTCACACACAAGACAAGCACCCTGCCTGCCCATTATGCTAACCAACCCCAGTAGGTTCTTCCACATTACTTAAGCACTAGCATTACATGATCAGAAACTGGAAAAATGGAATTTTGGTGTTTATGTACTAAGTGTCGGGAACGCGCGCGGGGTCCCCGACAGTGTCAGGACAGAGGTTGTCTTCTACCTCCGAGGACGCCGGGAGAAAGATGAAAACTCACGAGTCCGGTGCAGTTCCAAAAATGGCTTTTAATAGTACAAAAGCTCTTCCACAGCACTCCAATATAATGAAAAACTTTAGCTCTGGTCCGAACTTAGATCATACGAAAGAGCCTAAGTCTCCCACCAAAGAGAGAGAGGATCTCACCAGAGCTGAGTCCTACCCAGAAGAAGGAGCAAAGGCCAAAGAGCAAAAGGCCAAAGAGCAAAAGGCCAAAAGCCGCAGGAGCCAAAAGCTGAAGGCTGAGGAACCAAAAGGCAAAAGGTAAAAGGTGAAGGGGCCTCAAGTCAGCCCCTTATATACACCAAAGTAATCCAATCAGGAGGTTGTCATGCCAACAAAGAACCCTAAACAGAGTGTAGTGCCACACCCTATTGCAGGTATAAACAAAGGTTACACCAAGGACTAATCCCGAGATTATCTCTTATGTAAAACACTGGAGAGAGAGGGGCTGATATAAAGTAATACATCTTAACTTTATGAGCTTCATGTAATCTAGATGGTACCCACAATGTCCTTATTATCTGCACCAGGGTGATTCTGAGTATCTTGTTCTCACGTACTGAAAGGGTCATACTCGCCTGCTTAGAGCAAACTAGTATGATCCTTCCTATAGTCTACCTTTAGTCTCAGCGTAGCCAGGGTGGTAGTCTCCTGGTAAATTCTAACTGTCCCACTTTGGGTGCAGTGGGTATAAAGAGGAGTTGTGCCCAATCTAGAAAACATAGAAGTCTTAGTAGATGTATAAGTCAGAAGTTATTCAATCAAGGTGACTTCTGTAACTGCCACACCCTCTAGCAGTGTTTACATAGAAGAGAAATCTCATTAGAATGAACCTTGACTTAAGTAGATTAAGCTGGGAGTGAGCAAAACAACAAAACTCCCAGATTAGCTAAACATGTCCTCCAACACTAAGGAAATACTTGGTCCATATTCTCTCAAATTTTACCATTTAGAAGAGATTTAGAAAAGGTATTATCTCAATATAACATATCACTGAATAATAGTTTATTCTCTGCTAAGCATTATATTGACTTAATAATTTAGAGATAGGCACTTATCTAAAATCTGGATAGGACTTGTTATATGGCAAGTTGCAGAAAAGTACTTATATCCAGGATTGACAGTTAACATTTTCATCTCTAGGTCTCTAAAAATGACTACCAATGATATACCTTTTACCCACAGACATTTTCTGTATGAGATATTTTACATTGCAACAGGAGATTTCATAGAAGTAAATTAAATTTTTTTGTTTTTTTTTAAATCTGGAAGTTTGTTTTTTTAAATATTTTTATTATATCACTGTCAGATATACAATTACAAAGATGTTCATGTTTAGGTTTCAGTCATGCAATGTTCCAGCACCGATCCCTCCACCAGTGCCCATTTCCCACCACCAATGTCCCAAATTCCCTCCCTCAGCCTGCCTCTATGGCAGGTACTCTACCTCTTCTCTCTCTCTCTCTCTCTCTCTCTCTCTCTCTCTCTCTCTCTCCTTCCTTTTCCCTCCCTCCCCTCTCCTCTCTCTCTCCCTTCTCTTATACATTGTGGCTTGCAGTACATACATTTAGAAGTTATCATGTATATCCCTTTGCCTACATTCAATGCTCAGTTTAGGCTGGTATTATCATTTCCAACGATTATTAGCACACTGTTCCCTTCTCTGTCTTACCTTATCTGTGACTCTCACACACTTGTGGTTGATTCTACCCATTGACAAGAACTCTTGATCCATATTTTGCCTTGCCTTGGATATTGGTATCATATATATTTATTTATTTATATCACTGTATCACTGTCTGTATCACTGTCTTCCTGTTCATCATCGATTTGCTCGAGCGGGCACCAGTAACATCTTCATATAACCTGTCTCATGCAAGTAAAGCCCAAGGGCACCTGCTTGCTCCAGGAACATAAAGAGCCTCAAACCATAACATCAGGCCATAGGAATGAGGTCTATAATTGTTACTGGTATCTGGCATATCAAATACAACACGGGTAGCTTGCCAGGCTCTGCCATGCGGGTAGCATACTATCTTAGGTCAGAATAAAGCTGGTTCTGAACTTCTCTAAACGTTGGGTCAGAGCAGGGCTATTCTGAAAGTTGTCCCATATGGAAGCCAGAGTGGACTTTTTTTCCTGGTATCATCCAGTCCCTTGTAGAGGACCCTCCTTTCATGGGGGTATTAAAATCAATCCAAGGGCAACTGAGGCACCAGTTAGAAAATATGACGGGATGTCCAGGAGCAACTAATTGAGAGTCAATCAGTCCACAAATACACTGCCCCCACTCTCCTTCTGTGTTTATACAAGAACAAATCCCGAGCATAAATGTATGCAAACCGCTGTAAGAAGGAGAAAAACATCCCTCGTTAGTCTTGCACGAGCCCAGGGCTAGCAAGTAGGGTGTGATCCAACAACAGGGCTAACAGGTAACCCAAACACTGGCCTTTCAGTAATTCTTGCAAGACTGGTTTAGTTGTTGCTAACACTGAGAGTTTTACGGGGGTAGTGGACGCTAGGCTGGAAAGTCCTTTATTTCAGCCAGTACTTAGACTTTGTCTTTCTACCCTTCCCAGGCTTTTAAGATGTCCTGTGTGATGCTTGTGATGCTGATGTTTGGTTTCTTGCAATGCTGATGTTGCCTCCCTTACATTTGAGGGTTTTCTTCTCTCTCGCTGCTTTAAGTAGCCTGTCTTTGTCTTTTGATTTTACCATTTTGATTACACCATGTGGGTTGGTGTTCTTTGGTTTGATTCTGTTTTGTTCGGAGCTCTTTGGGCCTCTGGATCTGTGCAGAAGTCTCTCAAAATATCAGGAAAGTGCTCAGCTATTATTTCTTCCACCAGCTGTTCTCCTGTTTTACATCTTCTGATATTCCCATGATTCAGGAGTATTTCTTTTGCTCTTATCTTTCATGAATCTTCCATTCTTTTACACACACACACACACACACACACACACACACACACACACACACACACACACACACACACACACACACACAATATATATATCCCAAAATAAATGCAGTCATTTTATATCTCTCCTTTTCCTTCTGGCTAATTTCACTTAGCATGATCATCTCCATGTCCATCCATTTATAGGCAAATTTCATAACTTCGTTTTCCTAACAGCTGCATAGTATTCCATTGTGTAGATGTACCACAGTTTCTTTATCCAGTCGTCTGTTCTTGGGCACTCTGGTTGTTTCCAGATTTTGGGCTATTGTGAATAGTGCTGCTGTGAACATAAAAGTACAGATGGTGTTTCTTCTATGTGGTTTTGGCATCCCAGGGCATATTCCCAGGAGTTGTATGGCTGGGTCAAATGGGAACTCAATTTCTAGTTTTTGGAGGAATATTCATATCATATTGTTTTCCAAAAGGCTGGACCTTTCAACATTCCCACCAACAATAAATGAGAGTCTCTTTCTCAAATCTGGAAGTTTAAATACATTGTCTCAACTTGAGCTTGAGCAGTAATGTTCCTCTAAAGGAGGCATAGTAAAACTGACCCAAAGACTTATTTGCAAAACCTTTTGAGCATTGTATTTAAGACAGTTATGCATACAATTAAGTATTATTACAGTTCTAATTCTTGGGCTTATTTTATTTTTTACAGAGTCTTTTATCAAGTCTTGTGAAACTGAATAGTTTGACCTTAGCTAGAAATTGCTTCCAGTTATATCCAGTAGGTGGTCCATCTCAATTTTCCACCATCTATTCTCTCAACATGGAACACAATCGAATCAATAAAATCCCATTTGGAATTTTCTCCAGAGCAAAAAGTATTAAGTAAGCTGAACATGAAGGTAAGTCTCTGTATTGGGGTGGGAGGCATGAGGGAGAAGCTTCTATTTCTATGCTAATTTTTTCTTTGTACTGTGGAAAATGAATACTTATTTCTTGCATCTAACTGGTAACAAGGATGCTTAAAGACAGTTTGTATTAGGTAACATATCTTAGAACAGATATTCTTAACAGTTTGTTCTAAAGACATGATCTTGAATATCCATAAAAGCATTGTTGTAGGGATAGTTTTGAGAGTTTTCTGTTTGATACCAACTAATTACATTAAGTATGGGTATTTCCAGGGGCTGGTGAAATTGTAAAGGACGTTAAGGCACTTGTCTTGCACACAGCTGGCCCTAGTTCAATCCCCAGTACCACATAAGGTCCCCCAAGAACTGCCAGGAGTGGTCTGATCAGAGGAGTGAATGTGGGCCTTTGCGTCACAGGGCATATACTGAAAATCCAAAATAAACCAGCGCTTCCATTTATAAAGCAGAAAAAACTAAAACATGTATTACTCTTTCATACAATTTTTAACAGCTTTTTAAATTTTAATTGTGGGAGGGCCACATTTGGCTGTGGTTGGAGACCACCAGGGACAAATCCAGTGGAGCTTGCCATGAGGACTTGCAGGACTGCGTCCACGTCCCTTACCCTTGATTCATATCCCCAGTCTCTCAGCCGTTTTTCCTATGATTAATGATGTACTAAACAACCATAGATTTATAGGTATACAGATAGTATTTGCCAAAATAAGTTTTTTGTTTGAATATAGGAATTATTTGGGTCCGTCTCGTTTTTGTTTGCTATCTCTATATTTTGTAGTGAATGAATTTAACTTTGCAGTTAAAAGAATTTTTCCTTGCAAAAGGCCAGAAAATAAAAGGTGATTTGTGCTGTGGTTTAATATTTAGTAAATAAAACTTAGGCTCTCTGATTATAAATTAAACCCATAATTGATGACTGAGGTAAGAATTTCAGAAATCTAGATTGCTTGCTTATGGATATAGTACTTCCCCCCATTATATCATAGTTCTCCTGTCTTTAACGTGTCACTTGAATATAACTGTGGTTCTGTAAATGTAATTTCTTGATTATATCCTTGTTAATAACTATGTGATTAAATAAACATTTTTGAAGTATATGTAGGTTAGTGAAAATTCAAGTAAATTGTGTGGTCATAAGTTTAAAATTGAATCAGTCTGGTTACATGAAATTTAGCAATGCTAACGGCAAAGCATTGTGAATGTTCAGTCTATGGTAAGAGGTTTACAGCCCAGCAATTTAGATGTTGATTAATTCTTGCAGTTGTGTATTTTAATGGATATCATGTTGAAGTATATTAGCTGGAAAAACTGGATGTATTTAGTAAATTAGTAAAATTTCAGGAATTTGCTTAGGGATTTGCTTTATGTGTCAGAACAATTTCTTGAGAAGTTCAGTATATATATATAAACATATTGCTTTTTTGGGTCACATCCAGTGATGTTCAGGGTTATTTCCTGGCTCTTTGCTCAGGAATTACACCTGGCGGTGCTAGGGAACCATATGGGATCCCAGGGATCAAACCCAGGTTGGCCGCGTGCAAAGCAAATGCCCTACCTGCTGTGCTATTGCTCCGGCCCCAGTAAATGTTTTTTTCATGTAAGCATCGGTAGTAATTTTTTGTTGTTTGTGTGGGGACATTCCTGGTAGTACTCTGGCTATGCCTGATGCAGTTCTTGGAGGAGCAGTGCCAGGGAATTGTTTGGGGAAAGGACTTGAGTCCATTGTGCATGCAGATGCTGCGCCTCCACCCTCTGGAGTTACCTAACCTTGTTCTAGTGAAATATTGTTATAACATTGTTTTATCGTATAATATTACCCAGAGTTTGGACATTGATTATAATAAAATGAAAACTTGGTATGCAAATGGATGTGTGCTTCTTAGGAAAAGCCCTATATATGTTTTTTTTAAAATATTTTATTATACCACCGTGATATATACAATTACAATGTTGTTCATGTTTGGGAGGTTTTGGTCACATAGTGTTCCAGCACCCCCACCCTCCACCAGTGCCCATTTCCCACCACCAATGTCCCCCAATTCCCTCCCCTCCCATAGTCTGCCTAAACGGCAGGTTCTTTGTCTCTTTTTCTCTCTCCCTCTCTCTCTTTTCCTTCTCTTACCCATTGTGGGTTGCACTACCATACACTTAGAGGCCATCATGTACATTTTTTTTGCCTGTATTTAATGCTCAGTTCTAGGTTGGTATTAGCCCTTTCGAAATTTATTCATACATGTTCCCTTCTCTGTCTTACCTAACCTCTGACTCCCACACGTTTGTGGTAATTTCCACTTTTGGTAAGACCTCCTGATCCACGCTTTCGCCTGACATTGGATTTTGGTGTCATAATTTATGTCATGTAAATAAATGCAGTCATTCTATATTTCTCTCTCTTTCCTTCTGACTAATTTCACTCAACATGATCCTTTCCACGTCCATCCATTTATAGGCAAATTTTATAACTTCATTTTTCCTAACAGCTGCATAGTATTCCATTGTGTAGACGTACCCAAAGTTTCTTTTATCCAGTCATCAGTTCTGGGGCATACCGGTTGTTTCCAGGTTCTGGCTATTGTCAATAGTGCTGCTATGAAAATAAAAGTGCGAATTGTGTTTCCGCTGTGTGTTTTTGGCTTCCCAAGGTATATTCCCAGGAGTGGTATGTCTGGGTCAAAAGGGAGCTCAATTTCTAGTCTTTGGAGGAATGTCCATATTGTTTTCCAGGAAAGGTTGTACAAGTCGACATTCCCATCAACAATGTCTGAGAGTCCCCTTTTCCCGCATCTACGCCAGCACTTATTGCTAATTTACCCCTTTTGGATATGGTCCAGCCTCTGTGGTGTGAGGTGATATCTCATTGTTGTTTAGATTTGCATCTCTCTGACTAGTGATGATGAGCATTTTTTTCATATGCCTTTGGCTATTGAATTCTTCTTGTCAAAGTTTCTTTTCATCTCTTCTCCCCATTTTTTAATGGGGTTGGCTGTATTCTTCTTGTATAGCTTTACCAGTGCCTGATATATTCTGGATATTGTCACTGTCACTGTCTTCCCGTTCATCATCGATTTGCTCGAGCGGGCTCCAGTAACATCTCCATATGTCCTGTCTCATGCTAGTAGAGCCCAAGGCATCTGCTTGCTCCAGGAACATAAAGAGCCTCAATCCATTCCGGAATGAGGTCTATAATTGTTACTGGTATTTGGCATATATATCAAATACAACACGGGTAGCTTGCCAGGCTCTGCCGGCAGGATCCTGGATATTAACCCTTATCAAATGGGTATTGGGTGAATATTCTTTCCCATTCTGTGGACTGTCTTTCTATCTTGGTCACTGCCTATATATGTTCTTGTATAAAATAAGAAAAGTAATTCATGTGCATTGTTCTAGAATTATAAATTTACAGATGGACAAAAGAAATATAAAATAAAATCTGACTTTGAGAGATAGCATCACTATTTACTTGTCACTTGTATCACTTGTCTTCCCGTTGTTCATTGATTTGCTTTGAGCAGTCACCAGTAACATCTCCATACGTCCTGTTGCAAGCAAGTGTAGCACAAGGGCATCTGCTTGCTCCAGAGATAGGAAGAGCCTCAAACCATTACTTCAGGTCATGGGTATGAGGTCCATAATTGTTACTGATTTTTGGTATCAAATAAAACATGGGTAGCTTGCCAGGCTCTGCTGTGTAGGTGGTATACTCTCAGTAGAAGGCTCTCATCTAGAGCATTTACTGATGAAACTCAACGGGAAAGATCAGGTTTTCTCTTGGGTGCAGCTCTGAGGAACTTTGGAGTCTGGCTGCATGACTAACCACATGATGTGTGGGGTGCTGTGGCTTCTTGCTAGGCTTACTGGGAAGCCTATGGGTTTCAGCTAAACCCTGCTTAGAACTGTATACAGTGTATAAATGTTAAAAATCCTGGGAAGGACCTGATCCTAACATCTAGTACTATCTAAGACTGTCACTGGGCTGCAGCTGATGGAGCTGTGCGTCTGGCGTGGATCTCTCTTCCGGGGGTAGCTGGCATGGAGGTGGAGAAAAGGGCGGAGGAGCCCAAATCCCCTCTCCAAGTCCAGCCAGCATGGCCGATTCTCCACATGATGCGAGCGAACCCTTGGGGCAATGTTGGACTCGGCAAGGGTTAGCATCACTATTAACATTTTTATATATCATTGGTACCTCTCTGGGACAGGGTGCAAATGATTCCAACTCAATACCAATCTCCTTGATCACTTCTTGATCACTTGAATCCCGTTATTCATCGATTTGCTCGAGTGGGCGCCAGTAACATTTCCATTGGACCCTATCACGTGCCAATGTAGCCCAATGGCATCTGGTTGATTCAGGAATATGAAGAGCCTCAAACCGTTCTTTCAGGGTCTTTACAAGGAAGTCTGACCATCTTGTAGGTGGGCGGCCACGTGATCTTTTGACATCCCGTGGGATCCAGTCGGTAACGGCTCTAGTCCAGCGGTTGTCTCCAAATCGCATTACATGTCCAGCCCATCTGATTTTCGATGCCTTGGCAAATGAGACAGCGTCCTTGATTCTGGAATAGCGACTGAGGTCAGAACTCCGGATTCGTTCTCTCACTTGAGTGAGGCGTGATATTCCAAGCATAGCTCTTTCGATTCCTCTCTGGGAGACCCGAATAGCATTCTCTTCCTGCTTTTGTAGGGCCTAGGTCTCTGAGGCGTATGTTAATGCAGGGAGAACAGTGGAGTCAAAGAGATGTGCCCGGAGCCGGAGGGTCTTTGTCCTTTTATCTATTTCTTCGATGCCTTTGAAGGCATTCCATGCCGCTCTCTTCCTCCTGCGCAGCTCAGGTTTTAGGTCGTTCATCATGTTGATTTCTCGACCTAGGTACACATAACTGCTGCATTCAGAGATGTTTTTTCCATTGAGAGTGAATGGGGCCTCAGGAACTAGTTCATTCTTCATGAACATTGTTTTCTTTAGATTCAGCTATAGACCTATCTTTCCACATTCTCGGTCGAAGTCAGCCAGCATTTGTGCTGCTTGGCTAATGTTTGGTGTTATTAGAACGATGTCATCAGCGAAGCGGAGGTGGTTTAGTTGCCGACCATCTATCTTCACTCCCGTTCCTTCCCATTCTAATTGTCTCATGATGTTCTCGAGGGTGGCGCTGAAGAGTTTTGGTGAAATGGTATCACCCTGCTCGAACCCCTCTTTTCACATTAATGATCACTTCTTTGTAGAATGGTGAGATCCTGGTGGTGAATCCGTAATACAGCTCACAAAGGATCTTGATGTATTGGGTTTGAACACCCTGTTTGGCTAGGGCTTCGATGACTGCTTCAGTCTCCACAGACTCAAAGGCTTTCTGTAAATCAATGAACGTGAGACAGAGCGGCATCTTGTACTCCCTACAAACCTCGATGAGCTTGGTTACTGTGTGGATATGGTCGATTGTGCTGAATCCTCTCCGGAAGCCTGCTTGCCCGCATGGTTGTCCTTCATCTAGTGTTCTGCTAATCCTGTTCAGGATGACTCGTGTAAACAGCTTGTAGATGACACACAACAGGCAGATGGGGCGATAGTTGCCGATGTCGTGAATGTCTCCTTTCTTGAACAGTAGAACTGTCCTGCTGGTTTTCCATTGGGAGGGCACCTTGCATTCGGACAGGTAGCGTATGAAGAGCCGAGCTTGTGTATTGATGAGTACCGACGGCAGATTCTTCAGGTGTTCGGGTTGACTTTGTCTGGGCCTGGTGCTGTTCCCTTCTTTACCGATGAGATGGCATGTCGGATTTGAGAAGGGAGAACGTTGGGAATGACATATCCATCCTGTGGAATTTGGTATGTGGGCAGGTAGATGTGGCTATCAAAGAGATTTGAGTAGAAGTCCTGGATAATCTTCTCCATTGCCTTTCTGGAAGATGTGATAGATCCATCAGGGCGTCGGAGGGCAGTCATCTTGGTCTTATAGTTGGCGAAGGACAGGCGGGCAGTGCGAATGCTTTTCCCGGCTTCTGCTACATCTTCCAGTATTTCTGTCTTTGAGGTCTTCTTTTATCACTTCTCTGCACTGTTTAGCAAGCTTGGACGTTAGCATTTGGTCTCCTGAGGCTCGCGCCTTGCCACGTTGGCGAATGAGCTCAAGAGTTTCTGAAGACAGGCGTCCTTTTGTGTCTTTCTCTCTCTCGGCATTCTTCGCACAATCATGGAGGTGCTGAACCAGTCGGTTGTATTCTTCATCGATGTCGTGAATGATGGTATCTTCCCATGTTGCTGCAATGGTGCCAAAGAGTTCCCAGTTGGTGGTCGTTCTGGGAGTTCTCTTCTTAAACTTTGCAGCCTTTTCTCCCGTTGCGGGAAGTAGAATTTTTGCACGAAGGAGACGGTGGTCTGATCCTGTTTGGAATCTCCTTAATATATAATATATAATCCCCTTAATATATAATGTGTGTGTTAAGAGCCATTACTGATGAAAATATATTTTATGGGGCCAGAGACATAGTACAGCAGGTAGGGTACTTGCCTTGCTTGTGACTGACCCAGGTTTGATATTTCGCACCCCATATGGAGAATCCCCAGCATCCCATATGGTCCCCGAGCACCACTAGGAGTAATTGCTAAACAGAAAGCCAGGAGTTATCCCTACATAGATAGGGTTTTGGGACCATACCCGGCAGTATTGGCTAAGGAAGAAGGAAAAGATGTAGTGAATTACATATTTTACTTTCTTTTTTTATGTTTACAGGTATATCTAAAAGTTGGGATCATGGTTTTATCGTTTTTTTATATGATAACCATTTTTATCATCTTTGTGATTTTTAAAGTAAAATTGTGACTAATTATTTTAATGACCTAATTTGCTCTTCTTTTTCTTTTTGGGTCACGCCCAGTAATGTTCAGGGGTTACTCCCTGGTTCTTCTCTCAGGAACTACTCCTGGCGGTGCTCGGGGACCATATGGATGCTGGGGATCAAACCTGGTTTAGCCGCGTGCAAAGCAAATATCCTACCTGCTGTGCTATCACTCTGGCCCTCCTAATTTGCTCTTCTTAAGGCATTTTTCTTCTGCTTTATTGCTTAGCATCTCTAGAATTGCTCAGCTTATCTAGTTTCTTCTTGATTGTATGTAAATCCTTCTTTTATTGTGATCAGATCTTTGAATAGCCACATATAATTCAGTGCATTTCTGTAAATTTTCTCAAGTGTTGTTGGTGTGTTTTCCATGTTCGTTACTGATAATCACAACAGACTTCAACTTACCTTCAAAGTGACCTGATTACTTAATAAAACCTCTGGAGACTTAAAGCTGTATTGCTTCCCCCCCCCCTTATTTATGTTTGTCTATAAAAAGTGGAAATGACAAGATTTTCTGTTTAATTAAGCATTCATGCCCATTGGGAAGCCCATGTAGAGCTTTCTTTGTTTTTGTGGTTCTACCATCAATGATGCTTTTTGCCTTTGCCAGGACAATCAGCTGACATCACTTCCTCTGGATTTTGGAACTTGGACTAGTATGGTAGAGTTAAATTTAGCTACTAATCAGCTCACAAAGATCCCTGAGGATGTGTCTGGTCTAGTTTCTCTTGAGGTGAGTAAATAGAGCATCTAGAACCTTAGGGCCTTCCACAGTTGTCTCATCTAGTTGTCTTTTCCAGTGCACATACCCAATTTCTTTCTTTCCTTTTTATTTTTTTTTTTGGGGGTCTCTTTGGGTCACACCTGGTGATGCTTGGGGACTACTCCTGCCTCTGCACTCAGGAATTACTCTTGGTGGTGGATCATATGGAAGCTGGGCATTGAACCCTGCTTGGTCTCATGCAAGGCAAACACTTTAACCACTGTGCTGTTGCTCAGGCCCTTAATTTCTTTTTGATGATCATTATTAGAAATGTTAGAGGTCTCTTAAATATGCAACAATGTTAGGATGATGAGGTGTTGATGAATTTAGGTGCACAGTTTGTAAATTACTTAGCTCTCTAATAGCTGGTAAGTTTGAGTGCTGAATGCTATAATCTTTTTCTTTTTTCTTCTTTTTGTTACTTTCCTTTTTTGTGTGTGGACATCCCCAGGAGTGCTCTGGATCAACTCAAAATGATAGTCCGTTAGTTAGGTCAAGACCACAGATCCGGGCATGAGAATAAATTATTTTCTTCATTGGAATTGTGTTATTTTTAACTGTACACTACGACTTATTATTCACACTATATGTACTACTTTTTTTCCCCACATTCTTAAACTTTAGTTTCATAAAATTCTTTTCCATTCTTAGAGTTCAGTCTTACATCATCTCCCTAGTCAAGGGTGAGTCCCTGGAAATTTTCATCTTTTTTGATGAGAAAGCTTGCTACTAATAATTTTTTAAGTATTCGGTGTATTCATTTTTTTTAGTTTATTTAAAAAAAATTTTAGTGTTTTATTTAGAAGGGTGAAATAGGAATGACATAATGGTTAATAACATGAACTTTGAAGCCAAACAGATATGATTGAATTCCATTTTTGGCTATCTGACTTAATGGATTTAGTTGGCCACCCTTCAGTTTCCTCAATAGTGAAATGGGAATAATAATAATTCCCTTATAAGGTTGCAGTTTGGATTAAATACAACAATATAACTAATATATATAGTATGTATAATACCCTATAGGTAATTAACTAAATTATTGCCGCTATTGTTATTTTCTTAGTCATGTTTTATATGTTTATTTGGTGGTGTACTTTCTTTAGCAGTCTATGCGTTCATCTCCTTTTTACTACACTCATACAGAATGTTAGCTTTGATTTCCCTTTCTCTTGCAGATAGTAACTTCTTTGAAAACAGGGGCTGTTTTCTACAACCCTTTCTTTTCTGTCTTCAAATTATAATATATTTTTGTGTAGTGTAGTATATTAAAAATATTTTTATGCATTGATGTAGATAGTTTAAAAATCAATTCTTACCTTAAATGATGGTTTGTAAATAGTTTTGAGTAAATAATTCATTTCCTATTAGATACTTATTTGTAACTATTCTTTATCAAGATACCATTAAGTATATGATTCTAGTGCAAGTAATTTACAATTTTTTGGTTTTAATAGTTCAGTTAAATCCATCCCTGTCACTTTTTGGTTTGATTTGATTAGATAAAATCTTCTGTTTCTCAAACCTGTTGTGATTAGAGTAGTATATTGAATGTTTGTTATATAATTACTGTCCTTAATATTCACTCTATAGAAAAATGACAATTCTTGTTGGTATGTTTTTTGAGCCACACCCTGTTGTACTCATGCTTTATTCCTGACTCTGCTCTCAGGAATCACTCCTGGTGGGGCTTGGGGGACCATATGGATGCTGATTGAACTCATGTTGACTGTACTATCACCCTGACCCTGAAAATGGACAGTTCTTAATGACTTTTAATCTATGCATTGGTAATGTATAACTCCATTTCACGAGCTGTCAAACCCAGTGAATAATTTTTTTTCTAGGTTCTAATATTATCCAACAATCTTCTAAAGAAGCTTCCCCATGGTCTTGGAAACCTTAGGAAATTAAGAGAATTGGATTTGGAGGAGAACAAATTGGAATCCTTACCAAATGAAATTGCTTATCTTAAAGATTTGCAGGTAAAACAATATGGATGATTTTATAGTTGTGTGATTAAAATTATAGGGATGCATTCCAAATTACATGTTTAAATTTTTGTTGTTGTTTTGGAGCCACACCTGGAGGTGCTCAGGGGTTATTCCTGGCTCTCCACTCAGGAATCACTCCTGGTGGGCTCAGGGACCATATGAAATGCCAGTAATCAAACCTCAGGTTGGCTGTGTGCATGGCGAGCCCCTACCCACTATACTGTCTCACTGGCCCTTAATTTTTTTTTTAAATTTAAATTGCATATTTTTCTGAAGAACTCATCTAATTCTTGGGCGGGTAGAGTTTTGTGACATCAGAGCATTATGCCTGAGTTTTACATATTTGTAACTCAATTGCATTTCCATCTAACTTTTATTTTGTTTTTATCTTTTGCTGTGCTTGGGATTGAACCCAGGCAAGTGTGTGCTTTAACTGTTGGAAAAAGGTATCAGCCCACAACTGATAACATTTTTTTTAAAGAAAAAATATATTGATTCTTATTTCCATCTGATAATTGTTTTTTTTTAATATATGCTTAATCTGTTTTTTACACTTATATCTGTTGTAGAAAATGTATGTGTAACTCTTTGATTTTGTTAATCTTTTTAGAAACTAGTCCTGACAAACAACCAGTTAAGCACTCTTCCCAGAGGTATTGGTCACCTCACCAGTCTCACACACCTAGGCCTTGGAGAGAACCTACTCACACATCTTCCTGAGGAAATTGGTATGAACCCTTTTTGTAGTTGATCCTTTACTAACAGATTACTCTTGTGTATCTAAGCAGTATTTACATAAAAATGGTAAATAGCTATTTGGGGGCACCTGAAGTGTTTCATATACACTATTTAACACTTTACAAGCTTTTATTTTTTTAATAGAACACCAGTAGTTGGATACATTTTTTTTTTTTGGTTTCTTCATGGGGTACTTCAATCAGTATAGTATTTGAAAACAATTTAGCCTACTTGTATTTCCAATGGATTAAAACTTAATTTAGAAATTATTTTGTGTACTTTATAAATATAAAAGTTTTTCATTCAGATAGAAGCTTGAATGAAACAAATATCTTCTGTCAAAAGAATATTTCCTAGTGAGGTTTTCAGATTAATGAAAGGTCTTTAGAACATTGACAGTGTTTTCCCTTTTTTGGATGGGTGGGGATGTCATACCCAGCAATGCACAGGGTTACTCCTGGCTCTGCACTCAAGAATTACTCCTGGCGGTGCTGAGGGGACCTTATGGGATGCTGGGGATCGAACCCAGATCGGCTGCATGCCAGGCAAATATCCTACCCACTGGACAATTACTCTGGCCCTGAAAATGTTTTCACATCCACTGTTTAATGTACCCAACATGTGCCCAGAGAGCTAGTACAGCAGGTAGGGAATTTAATTTGCATGCATCTGGCACAGATTCAATCCCCAGTACCTCATATGATCCCCTGTGCATTGCCAGGAATAGTTCCTGAGCACAAAGCCAGGAGTAACTCCTGGGTACTGCCGGGTATGGTCCCAAAACCAGTATATATACACTCAACATGACCACCTTGGATTTTCGGCAGTGCAGGTTGTAACCCCAGTTTAAAAGAGGTCACATAGAGGCCGGAGCCATAGGCCAGCAGGGAGGGCATTCTGCTTTGCTCACGGCCAACCCGGTTTCGATTCCTGGCATCCCATATGGTCCCCTACACACTGCCAGGAGTAATTCCTGAGTGCAGAGCAAGGAGTAACCCCCTGAGCATCTCTGGGTGTGAACTAAAAAGGAAAAAAAATAAAGGTGACATAGTAATCCTCTAGTTGGTAGTTTGATGTATTATTATCTCCCTTCTATGTTACGCTACTTAGGGGTGACATTGTAGATTAGTGGTTAAGCATCATTTTGGAGTAAGAAGATATTTTTTTTTTAATCTGACTGCCAATAACTGGTTTGTGGTTTTGAATAAAGTATGCATAAACTCGTAAGCTTCAGGCTTCCTACCTATAAAATAAGGCTGCTAAAATTTCTCATAGTGTTATTCTTACGCTCAAACTGAATCTTACATAAAAACAAAGTCATTGCTTACAAGCTGTTATTTCTTTTACATCTCTTATCAGGTAGTTCAGATTTTGAAGTTAAAATAATTGAAAGCATTTGAGACACCTTTTCCTTTAATATCTAGTATGTTTTTTCAATTTATGCAGTTGCTAGAGACACTTGTCTAGAAGGCATAAGTATTCTAAGACAGAAAAAATGGTTTGAGGTTATATAATTTAATTTATGGCTTGTGATCAGTATTAAGTATGTGATAATCCTTAATTGAAAGAGTTAAGCATTAAGAAAGAAGTAAGTTGTTGGGACCATGTAGTAGAGGAGGTAAGACACTTGCTTAGCATGTATCTGTGCCAGCTGTGAGCCTGATTTGAGTCCCTGGAACCACATATGGTCTCCCTTGAGCACCACCAGGGTTCACTTGTATCACTTCACTTGTCTTCCCGTTGATCATCGATTTGCTCAAGTGGGCACCAGTAATATCTCCATACGTCGTGTCACATGCTAGTGTAGCCCCAGGGCATCTGCTCGCTCGAGGAACATAAAGAGCCTCAAACCATTCCATCAGGTCATGGGAATGAGATCTGTAATTGTTACTGGTATTTGGCATATTAAATATGACACAGGTAGCTTGCCAGACTCTGCTGCGTGGGTGGGATACTCTTGTAGTCGCCTCTAATCTTGAGCATTTATTGATGAAATGGGCTTGTGATCAGCTCTTCTGCTGGGTGGAGCTCTGACGAGTGGGGAGTCTGGATGTGGAAAATGGCAGCCCTCATGGTGTGAGAATTCCTCTGGCTTCTTTCGAGGCTCTGCTGGCGTGGCGGGCCAGGGCTAGAACCCGCCTTCCCCTCCCGGGTACCTCGTGATCAGGGAGGGAACAGGGAGAGCCGGTAGCAACTCTGCCCCAAGTATGGTATATGAGTAGCCCACCAGGGGTTACTCTTGAAGAATTAGGGTTTATTCCTGAGCACAGCCAACTGATCGGTGCCCTCAGGTATGACACTATAAAACAAAACAAACAACAAAACAGGCAAAAAGCTTTCCACATGAGAAACTTGTTAAGAGAGAGTATCACATTGTCTAAAAGAGAAAAGTGTTTATAGGCACTGGCTATACAAAAACATTTTGGAGTTAAAATAATTAAAAGCATGCATGGCATGCTATCTTAAGTAGATGAATTTAGATGTAGCATTTTTTTAAAATTCTTCAAGATTACAAATGGACCATCTGGGGAGAGACTTTTAATTGGTACAGTGTTGGACCTGCTGCAGTATTCCAGATCTGTATCAGGTTTGTTGTTTTGTTTGCTTTATAAAGTTGCCTTTTTATTTTATTTTTTTATTTTTGGCCACCCAGCAGTGCTCAGGGATTTTTCCTGGCTCTGCACTCAGGAATCACTCCTGGTGGTGCTTGTGAGACCATTTGGGGTGCCAAGGATCTAACCTAGGTTGGCTGTGTGCAAGGCAAACACCCTCCCTGCTGTACTATCTCTCTAGCTGCTGCTATACTAGGTATTTTTGTAAATCTGGCCAATTGATTTGAACGTGTAACAAGTTTGAGATTTTTATAGTTTGAAAGTTTTATTTTTATTTTAATTTTGTATTTGCGCAGAAATTTTTTTTTGGGGGTCACATCTGGCTATGCTCAGGGGTTACTCTTAGCTCTGTACTCAGGAATTACTCTTGGCGGTGCTTGGGGTACCATATGGGATGCTGGGGATCAAACTCAGGTCGGCCACATGCAAAGCAGAACACCCTCCCCTCTGGACTATTGCTTCAACCCCCTGCACAGGAAATTTTACTTTGATTTGATGCAGGTTTGAAAGGCTTAAAAGCCTGTCCCCATTTTTAAAAAAAAAAATTTTTTTTTCATTTTACCACCATGAGAGATACAATTACAAATCTTTTCATGATTAGGTTTCAGTCACACAGTGTTGTTCCAGCACCCACCCATCCACCAGTGTACATTTCCCACCACGAATGCACGAATGTTCCAATTTCATCTCCCAGCTTGCCTCTTTGGCAGGCACTTTGCCCCCTCCTCTCTCTTCTCTCTCCCCCTCTCCCCTCCTCCCTCTCTCTTCCTCTCTCTCCCTTTCCTCCTCTCTCCCTTTCTCTCTCTCTCTCCCTTTTCTCACACATTGTGGCTTGCAATACATATATTTAGAGGTTATGTATATCCCTTTTCCTACATTCAATGCTCAGTTCTAAGACTGGTATTATCATTTCCAATGATTACTAGCTCAGTGTTCCCTTCTCTGTCTTACCTCACCTCTGACTCCCACATACTTGTGGTTGATACCACCCATTTACAAGACCTCCATGTTTTGCCTGGCCTTGGATATTGGTATCATACTATATATACATATATATGTGTATATATATGTATGTATGTATATATATGTATGTGTATATATGTATATATACATATATATAATATATATCCCAGAAATAAATGCAGTCATTCTGTATCTGTCCTTTCCCTCTGACTAATATCGCTCAACATGATCCTCTCCATGTCCACCCGTTTATAGGCAAATTTCATAACTTCGCTTTTCCTAACAGCTGCATAATATTCCATTGTGTAGATGTGCCGCAGTTGTCTGTTCTTGGCGCCTGAATGTTACTAGATTCTGGCTATTGTGAATAATGCTGCTATGAACATAAAAGTGCAGATGCTGTTTATGCTGTTTGTTTTGGCCTGCCAGGGAATATTCCCAGGAATGGAGTTGCTGGGTCAAATGGGAGCTCAATTTCTTTATTTTTTAATATTTTATTATATCACCTTTAGATATACAATTACAAGATGTTCATGTTTGAGTTTTGATTCTACGGTGTTCCAGCACCCATCCCTCCACCCCTGCCCATTTCCCACCACCATTGTCCCCACTTCCCTCCTCCTTTCCCCCAGCCTGCCTCCATGGCAGGTTCTTTATCTCCTTTCTCTCTTTCTCTCCTCTCTTTTCCTCTCTCTCTCTCTCTCTCTCTCTCTCTCTCTCTCTCTCTCTCTCTCTCCATCTCCTTCCCTTTCTTACACATTGTGGATTGTCATACATACATTTAGAGGTTATCATCTGTATCTTTTTGCCAATATTCAATGCTCAGTTCTCAGATTATATCGTTATTTTCAGTGATTATCGCACACTGTTCCCTTTTCTGTCTTACCTAGCCTCTGACTCCCACATGTTTGTGGTATACCAGGTTTTGAGACATCTCACAGGAGCCCACACGCCATGGGGATCATAGGATAACTGTGGTTGTGTTGCACGAGGCTTTCTGACTTCTGGGAGCCTGGCAAAGGACAGGCCAAGGACCATAAACCTGCCCCCACCCCAAGATGCCCCATCAGTCTAGCACAGAAAGGGCAGGCAGAGTCTTTGCCTTGCACCTGAATACCTGCTGTCGGTGGAGAGCCCCAGCAGCAGATCTGGGTGGGGCCACCAGGCATTCTGGAGGGAGCCTAGGTGAGGGGAGGTTGCTCCAGCCAGGCTCCTTAAAAACCTGATTGGTGTAGTCGCCAAGTCCCGCATGCCTGGGCTTGAATTCAGCTTCTATCTTGGGTTGGACTGTGTCCAGCTGTGGAGTCTGGGCCAGAGGGTGACTGTGGTTGTGTTGTGCAAGGTTTTCTGACTTCTTCTTTTCTTGAATTTACTTTATTTATTTATTTATTCATTCATTCATTCATTCATTTATTTATTTATTTGTTTGTTTATTTATTTTTGCTTTTTGGGTCACACCAAGCAATGCTCAGGGGTTACTCCTGCCTGCTCTTTGCTCAGGAATTATTCCTGGCACTGCTCAGGGGACCATATGCTGGGGATCGAACCCGGGTCGGCCGTGGTGCAAGGCAAATGCCCTACCCGCTACGCTCCGGCCCCTTGAATTTACTTTATGAGTTTCCAGAACATGATTGGTTCCACTAGTTTGATGTACCGCACGACCGCAGTCTTGGCCGCGGCCTCACAACTTGGAGAGAGCCATATGGCAGCTCTTCCCCATGAGTCTGAGTCTCTCGCTGCATGATGGTCGATAGCCCTGAGGCAGTTCGTAGGCGGAGCCACCAGGTCTCCCGGATGGGACAGAGGGGAGCCCAGTTTCTATTATTTTGGAGGAATGTCCATATTGTTTTCCTGAAAGGCCGGACCAGTCAACATTCCCACCAGCAATAAATGAGATTCCTTTCTCCTTTCATCCACACCAGCACTGGTAGTTTGAGAGTTTTAAAACTAAGAGAGCTCTATTCAGTATGTGTTGTGTTCATTATGCCTGTTTGACTTCATAATATGAACTAATTTTTTCAAGTTATTATTTATTTGATTTTTTTAACAGGTACACTGGAGAACCTAGAAGAACTGTATTTGAATGACAACCCCAACCTGCATAGCCTTCCCTTTGAACTGGCTCTTTGCAGCAAACTTTCAATCATGAGCATTGAGAACTGTCCACTCAGTCATCTTCCACCTCAGATTGTTGCTGGGGGTCCTTCTTTTATCATTCAGTTCCTGAAGATGCAGGGTCCATATCGTGCCATGGTTTGATGCAAATCTGCTGGTCCCACACACTGTTCAAAAAGTAGACTGCCATGGATGCTTCATATCTATATATGTAGATATTAACATATTGGGCAGATTTATAAAGACTGCATTATGTGTTTATGCTAATAGAGGAATCATAGCCATTTAGATTTTTTTTTAATTCTGTACAAAAGGCTTATGTAAGTTTTCTTTGCTGAACTTGATGGATGTTTTTCTGTTGTGTAATATGATATGCCATTTGCTTAAAACATTTGCCAACAAATTATGAAGTTATAAAATTTAAGGGACAGAGGTAGTATAGTACTTTCCCTTAGCAAAAGCAACAGGCAATTTTGTTGCAACTTATCCATGTTTTCCCCTTGCCAGTTGTCAGATCTTTATAGTACTATAGGTCCTAAAGGTAGAATTTTTCCTTAACTTATTTTGAAATTGAGATTTAAATTTTGTATATTGTTTACAGTCAGAGTAAATCATGAATTTTTAATTTGCTCTGCTTTAATCAATCAAATCTAGAGTTATAGCCTCTGCTAATGAATTTACATCAACTGGATTAAATATTAAAGTATATTTGCTTGTTGAAACAACTGGCAAAGAAAAAAAAGGTACCATGAAAAAATTCTAAAATTTAATTATGTTTCTCAGATCAGTTGTGAGCCTGGTTTGGGGGAGTTTATTGAGACCTTTTCAAGTATAAATATTTTTGCATAATTTGGGGGAAGAAAAACTTGTAGTACAAATGAGTTTTGTTCCTGGAAGTTGCAGATCCACAAAAACAATAATTTGAAAAAAATTACACATAAACCCACATTCTATAAATGTATATACAATGCTATATAGATCTGTATTTATTATATCATAAACTACAATAGTTAACTTTAAGGATTTCTCCCTATCCTTGTATAATGAAATGAATGTTTTTCTTTGAACACTGCAATATATATATGTTTCAAGGTTATTTAACAGTGTACTATGGTTTTATATCTTGACTTGCCTTGTACATCTTTCAATTCTGGAATATCTGCGTTAAGCACAATATCTTCACACTGTGCTGTTTTGCTGCTGAACTAAATGCACTTTTCCCCATATATGGGGCACTGGCTTCAAACAATTCAGTTCAGTACCATCATTTTAATATCATTTTTTCTTTCTTAGTCATTGTTACAGAAAAGAGGCACATTGCATAGAAGCCATTGATAGTTCAGTGGAAGTTCTGTAAGATGTGCATGTGCTATTTGAAATACTTTCTTTTGCTTTACTACTTTTAAGGCTAGCAGTATTGTAAATGTGTGCCCCTTATATTCTTACCTTGGTAGTGTTGATGTAAGTCAGTTTAATTATTGAAGAGACTCACAGCAAGTGCATTCTAGGTATCATCCTAAAATCACCTCCCATATTTACCTGTTAAGTATAATTACTTGGTTTATAATTGCTGCTTCCCCCCATCCCTTTTCTTTTCCCATTTAGGTGGGCATTGTGTTGTAAACCATTTTAAATTAAGATTGTAATCAGAGAAATTTGGGATATATTGTTTTTCCTGGCACTCAAATTCAGGACAAGTTTGACAGAGGTCAAATCTGTATTTGTAATTGAAAATTTTTTAAGGAGCAACTAAGAAATGGAAGGCAGGTGAAGATATAAAACCCTAGAATGCTTAAATGTGCTGTAAAACTATTGTAGATGTCACTGGATTTTACCAAGTAATATCCTTTCTCTCCCCACCCCCATCTACTGTGGCTTTTCAGTTAAAATTTTGTTTATAAAAGGAATTTGTTTATTATAGCTCTACCTAGAGCTTGTGTGTATGTGTGGTTTTTTAAAAATCTCATGTCCAAGTGTTTATTAAGATGATGGAATTTGAATTTTAAAGGAAGTAATCTAATGATGTGTTTCCTTGGTAAAATCACGTGGCTTTTTGTTTCTTAAGATGAAAATAGATACAGTTTTTAAAAAAAGTATTTTTTGTCCCCCTACCTTTATTTATGCTAGTTTGTAACAAGTGCAAAATGATTTGCAGTGTAGTCCTGATATCACACCAGAGCTACAAATTATTTTAAAGAACATAAACTATATTTCCTCTGTATGACTTCTGCCTTTGAGAATCCATAATTTCATGAATCCTTACTCCAATTGGGATATTATCTAAGTCAAAGTATTTAATATTTCAAGATTGAAAACAGTGTTTTGTTGCTGATAATATGTGAGCTAATACTTTTCCTTAGAATACAGTGGGACTAACTGGCATGTCCAAAATTTTTCCCCCTTTTTTTTCTGAGTAATTAGGTTTAGCTTCTCCATGAAGTTTATTAAAATGAAAATTTAAAAAAAATGTAATAGAATGGTATATTATGAAAACCCATTGCTTTAAACTTTGCTTTTTGCTCATTTGTGTGTGTGTGTGTCTGTCTGTCTGTCTGATATTTAAAAAATCCCCAATGATTATTTCATACAAAAAGGAGGGGAACATGCTGGGTAATTTATGAACTTAAACAATGCTAATGAAAACATTAGAAGAAACATTTGGAAAAGAATATGCATAAAACATTTATTTGTACTTATATTAAAAGGTAATGATGCAGTTAGATTGAGTTTTGAAATTATAATTGCATATTTTTAACTTATCTCATTGAAAATTAAGACAAACTTTATAGTATATCTTATATATCTAGTTTTTCTCTGATAATGTTTGTTACAGCCTCAGTACTTTTGGTGTTTGTTTTTGTTTTGGGACACAATCGATGCTCAGGGCTTACTCTTGGTTCTGTGCTCAGGAATCTCTACTAGCCGTGCCCGGAACCAGCTATGTGTGATACCAGAGGTTCAACTGGAGTCGGCTGTGGGAAAAAAAAGCTAAACCTTGTGCTGTCTCTCCATAATTTTAGCTTTTTGTTTCACTAATTCTAAGACCTGTATATTGAGTCCAGATTTCAGCTAGCAGAATATGTAACTGCTAGTAAGAATAAGATACTTTGAAATGCAAATGTCAGTAGTAATTGTTGTATTGAGCTAATAAGTATATCAGAATCATTGCAAACCAGGATATACGATTACCTTTGCATGTCTAAAGTTAGATGAAAGCAAGCACAAATAGCACAATACAAAATAAGCAGCATAAACCCTCCCCACCCTGCATTGCCAGGTGTGGCACTGGGCAGCCGCCTCCTCATCCCCCCAAAAAATGTATGAAATTTTCTAATTTAAAATGACTTGTAAAGAGAGGGTTTCTTCTGTCTTTTCCACAAGATAGTATGCCAGGTATTTTAGCTAAAACTTTCCTCTTGCTTTTATTCTTTTAGTTATTTCAGCTTTTAAGAAAAAGTGTGAACAATTGGAAAATGCATGATGGTCTTTCTTTGATTGTCAGATCCCTACGAATTTGAGCATATAAAGGATGTGACAGGATACTCTTGTTTAATGTTATAGTAAAATTAAAAAGTAGTTTGAAAATGTTTTATAAATTAGTTCTATCGTTACCCTGTTGATGAGCAGAATTCTTTATCAGTCTGGTAAGTACTATTTAAAATAGTAACACTACTTAAAATAGAAGTAAACTTGTGTTTCTTTTTAAATTTTAAAATCTGAAATTGATTGTTATTGGCCTTAATTTTTCCCCCTCTGGGTCAGAGAGAGAGAGAGGGTTAGACTGAGTTCATCCT
Source organism: Cryptotis parvus (assembly GCA_021461705.1). Taxonomy (NCBI): domain Eukaryota; kingdom Metazoa; phylum Chordata; class Mammalia; order Eulipotyphla; family Soricidae; genus Cryptotis; species Cryptotis parvus. Next base: position 58,334 of record JAJIBD010023193.1, on the reverse strand, counting down.
TTACATCCAGGTGGCCTGGATTTCATTCCCAACACCACATGGTCTTTTTGAGCACTGCTGGGAGAGACTGCTGAGCCCTATGCCAGGAGTAACCCCTGAGCACTGCAGGGTGTTAAGAAAGCAAAACAAAATTTTTCTGCTTACATTATCCCATTTACATTATGCAGCCTAAATATAAATTGGGATACAAGTAAGTACCTTTAGTGTTCAAGACTTCAACTGGATAGAACTAGAACTTCATAGTAATTTTAGGTCGGGGCTTTTTACACTTTGGCAGGAGGATAATTTTTCATCTTTGACAACAGTATAAGCTGAGCTGTCTTGGACAGATTGTGGGTTGTGCAGTATACAATAGAACATACTAGCTTTTATATTGATTATAACAGTGTTTCAGCAGATGGCAGTAAAGTTCTTTGGATTTAAAAAGGCAGTATATTATGTCAAATATCTGACAAATGAAAGTAAAGAATCTTGAGGAAAGAACATATTTTCTCATTTGCACAATAGAAATAGTGGGTCAGTGAAAAGAGACAATCTTTTTGCAAGTTTTTGGGCGCTGTCATAACTATCCTAATGACAAATGCTTTCAGTTACATGAGCATTTTATATGTCATAAATATACTAAGAATGATCTTACTGGGAAGATATGAATAGGATCTGGGTGCTTTATTAGTGACCATCATTATTTAGATTTTATGTTGTCTAACTTAATTTTATAACGATATAAAAGAACAGAATCAGCCTTCCATCAATCTGATTTGGTTTAATATAAGAATAGCATTATATTAGCACTATGCCATACTGTTTTCACAATTTCATATGAATTTATTATTGTTATTATTATTATTATTATTATTTTGCTTTTTGGGTGACACCCAGCAATGCCCAGGGGTTACTCCTGGCTCTGCACTGAGGAATTACCCCTACTGGTGCTCAGGGGACCTTATGGGATGCCAGGGATCGAACGCGGCTTGACCATGTGCTAGGTAAACACCCTCCCCGCTGGACTATCACTCCGACCCCATATGAATTATTATTGAATAAATCAATCCATAGCTAGCACTTAAAACCTGATAGACATTACTAGAGGAAACATGTATGTGGCTAAAATAATTTATTTTAATATTCATCATTAATAGGCAGGAGAAACTCCTGAGCATCGCCGGGTGTGACCCAAAAAGCAAAAAAAAAAAAAAAAGAGAGAGAGAGAGGGCTGATATAAATCAATACATCTTAACTTCATGAGCTTCATGTAATCTAGATGGTACCCACAAGGTCCTTATTATCTGCACCAGGGTGATTCTGAGTATCTTGTTCTCATGTACTGAAAGGGTCACTCTCGCCTGCTTAGAGCAAACTAGTATGATCCTTCCTATAGCCTTCCTATAGTCTCAGCGTAGCCAGGGTGGTAGTCTCCTGGTAAATTCTAACTGTCCCACGCTGGGTGCAGTGGGTATAAAGAGGAGCTGTGCCCAATCTAGAAAACATAGAAGTCTTAATAGATGTATAAGTCAGAAGTTATTCAATCAAGGTGACTTCTGTAACTGCCACACCCTCTAGCAGTGTTTACATAGAAGAGAGGTCTCATTAGAATGAACCTTGACTTAAGTAGATTAAGCTGGGAGTGGGCAAAACAACAAAACTCCCAGAATAGCTAAACCTGTCCTCCAACAAATAGGTATATTAATGCAAAGTTTTTCCTCATTTAGCTAATGTTTTTTCCTTTTTTTTACAAAGACTCTTTTTAACAGTTTAGAAAGTTGTCTTGTAATTTCTAAATTATAATGTAATGAAGTATTTTGTGTGATCAACCGTGTCCTTTCATTAAATTTTAATTTGCAAAGGACACAGCCTACAGACATGAAACACTACAAGATCGGTAGTATCTGAAAGCAATATTTAAGTTGTGACTTTTTCTAATAAAGTTCGTGTTTCTAATAATATGTATTAAAAAATACTTGTACTGTGGTAAATACCTAGCTCTTTAATTCAAGGCTAAAAAAGTGTGAACAATCCAGAAAATGTGATTTTTTGATAGTGAGTGTACACCTAGCAGTACTCAGGGAGACTGTCAGTCCAGGTTTGAATTTGGCTTCCTGCTCACAAAGCTTGTGTGCTAGCCGTGGAGTTATCTATCTCCCTAGTCACAGAAAATGTACATTTTGGGGGTTTTATTTGGGGACCAGAGTTTGCTGTTCTCAGGTCTTACTCTGGTTCTAATTTCATGGATTGCTCCTGGTGGATCACATGATGTAGAGGAATCAGCCCTGGGTTCAAAGGCTTACTGCTTTATGTTTTCTCCAACCCTAAAAATGTACTTAAACCTAAATTACGTTGTTGGTTATTTTGGCTATCAAAAGCTACCTTAAAAATTTTGAGCATTACTTAATATTGAGGTCTTAAATATAAATAATGTGTTTGTAAATGCCTTTAAATCTTCCAAAAAATTTTTTAATGGTCTAACAGTTATATATGAATTAAAGTTTCATCTTAGATTTTCTCAAACCGCAAACATGAGAAACTGAGACAAATGAATTCATTACTCTTTAGTCTTCTGGTAAACTTTCAAACAGCAAATGGTATGTGTCAGGTATATAAAATAGATGCAATAAGATGTTTCATATGGTCAGTAGTGACCTTCAGTAAAGTTATTTATATGTAGTTTCTATTTACTATTCACAGAACCCTGAACTCTAGTTTTTTTTAATCTTTTTTCTATTAATATATATCCTATAATGAAGATCATGTGATTATGGGAACTTTGAATTATTAGATGCAATTTCTTCACAAACCTGGTATTAATATTTTTATGATGTTTTCCATGTGCTATAAGGAAAATGTTCTTTATTTTATCTTCGGTTAGCATAAGAAAGTCAACTCCACAGTAAGATGTCTTGGTAATCAAAGGTGGAGATTGACTGTAGAATTTCTAGGGAAAGCTATCACTGTCTTCCCGTTGTTCATCGATTTGCTCAAGCGGGCACCAGTAACATCATCTCCATATATCCCGTCACAAGCAAGTGTAACCCAAGGGCATCTGCTTGCTCCAGGAACAGGAGGAGCCCGAAACCATTCTTCAGGTCATGGAACTGAGGTCTATAATTGTTACTAGTTTTTGGCATAACAAGTAAATAAAACATGGGTAGCTTGCCAGGCTTTGCTGCAAAAAAAAAAAAAAAAAAAGACTACATTTTTTTCATGTGCTGATTTCTTAGCAGCTACAATCCACAAGTAAGGAAAGTCCCCATAAAGAGTTTAATATTAGTGAACTTTAGGGCCTACACTCTGAAACCAGATGCTATTTACTTAGAACTGACTTTGGTTTCCTAGCTGCATATAAGAATGCCGCAATCTTATCTTCTCCGTGAGGGATGGCCTTAAACAGAAAGAACCAATGGCAACATCAACTATATGCCCCCTCGGATATACGTGTCAGTCCACTATGGGACTAGAACAATGTGAGAGGCCACTTTCTCTTTCAAAGGTTTACTACTTTAATTGCCTCATAAAAATTAAACATGTGAGAGGGAAAGAAGCAAATTTATAAATCAGCTTCTTTGGGACAAGAACCGTATCTCATTCACTTTGGGAAAAAGTGGCATTTATTCCATTTCCTACTATTACTGTGCCTATCTTCACTTCCTCTGGGATTTTGAATTCTAAACAGAACAAACAAGTTACCGAAGAGGAATGAAAGATAGTAATTCATGTTAGCATACTACCACAATAAGGCCATTATCTCTTTTGATCCAAGGCTGTGGGACCCACACAGGTAGAAACAGAAAAAGCAGAAACTATGGGGGTTTCTGCTTTTTGCAGAACATGTAAGAAGTCAGACTTGGATTTAGAGCTTACTGCATAATGGTCAGAATGCCAAGTACCAATTGATGTGGGCATGGTGGTCCCACAGAGCAAAAGAAAATTAGCTGAATTTCAGCACAGTGGTCTCTGGTGCTTTAGTATACATGTTGTACAGGCAGAAAAATAAAGATGAGAGATGTACTGAGAATATAGGGAAAGCTATATTAACTAATAAAGAAGTTATTATTGAATGTAGGATTTCTGGAGAAAGTTATATTAGCTAATTAAGCTTTTTTAATTGTTTCTTTAAAGCAAAAGCTATAATGGTGAAGGTTAGCTTTATGAGCCACTTGATCAGCTGATAACTTCTTTACACTCTTTGGTATGCGTTTTCAAAACTATTGAATACCTTTAGAAGAATGAATTGAAGTGAATCAAAACTAAACTTGTGCAGCCAGGTGGAGAGTGTTGCAATAATATAGGTGAGATGATGACAATTTTGATTAGAATTTTAGCAGTGGTCAAGAAACCTTGGAAAGAACTATTAGTAAGAGTTCATGCTTGATTGAAAAAAAGGTAGAGAATCAAATATTGTCCTCAGGCCATGGCTGAAGCATCTAGTTATACTTACTGACCAATGTAACTGCAGGAGAACCAGATTATCCTGGGGAAGGGAGAGGATTCAGGGGAAATGTAGTCTAGTATTTGTGAGACATTAAGTATAGAGATATCAATTTAGCAAGTGGATAATACATAAATCCATAGTGCTTACCAGGTTAGTCCTGAAAACCATCTAGATGGTGACTGAAGCAAAGATTTCTTAGGGTGAACATGTAGGGTATGCTGACGGTTGGTTAATAGTAAAATATTAATGAATTACTGATGAGTCTTCTAAAATAGACACCTCTCTGAACGTTGACTTAAACGGTTTCACCGATTTGTGTATGATCAATTTTTTATACCACCGTGAGATATACAATTACAAAGAAGTTCATGTTTGAGTTTCAGTCTTACAGTGTTCCAGCACCCATCCCTCCTCCAGTGCCCATTTCCCACCACCATGTCCCCAATTCCCTACCCCCTCCCCTAACCTGCCTCTATGGCAGGTTCTTTATCTCCTCTCTCTCTCTCTCTCTCTCTCTCTCTCTCTCTCGACTGTGGATTATATTTAGAGGTTATCATGTGTATCTTTTTAGCCTGTATTCAATGCTCAGTTCTAGGCTGGTATCACTTTCGACAATTATTAGCACATTGTTCCCTTCTCCATCTTACCTGACTTCTGACTCCCACACATTTGTGATAGATTCCACCTTTGACAAGACCACCTGATCCATCTATGATCTTGGATATTAGTTTCATTTCATTTATATATATATATATATACATATGTATGTACATATATATGTATGTACATATATATCACTTGACATCCCATTATTCATCAATTTGCTTGAGTGGCTCCAGTAACATTTCCAGTTGACCCTATCAGGTGCCAGTGTAGCCCAATGGCATCTGGTTGCTTCAGGAATATGAAGAGCCTCAAAGTGTTCAGGGACTTGACGAAGAAGTCTGACCGCCTTTAGGTGGGCGGCCACGTGATCTTTTGACATCTCATGGGATCCAGTCGATAATGGCTCTAGTCCAATGGTTGTCTCCAAATGGCATTACATGTTCAGCCCATCTGATTTTCAGTGCCTTGGAAAACGAGACAGTGTCCCTGATTCTTCCTGCTATACGCATCCCTTAATCATTAAGAAATGGCCTTCACTGACCCTTCTAGCCTTTTTTAGCCTGGAAGTCTATGTAGTCAGATACTTGTATGGCCACACTGGCCTTTTGGAGGAGTTGTTTGCGTGGAGAATTGTCTTCCAGCCTTTGACTTTGAGCCTGTGTTTGCTCTGATTGTTCAGATGTGTTTCTTGTAGGCAGCAGAATGTTGGATACAGTTTTTTTAATTCATTTTGCCACTCTGTGTCTCTTTATTGGCGCATTTAGGCCATTGATGTTGAGAGAGATTATTGTCATAGGATTTTTGCCATCTTTTTGAATAAGTTTGTTGCACTTTTAGGGTTTGTCTTGTCTTACAGCAGCTCCTTCAGTCCTTTTAAAGTTGATTTTGAGTCTATGAATGTCATAAGTTGTTGCTTATCTCTGAAGTTGTGTATATTTCCTTCATAACTGAATGTGAGTCTGGCCAGGTAAAGAGGTGAGGCCTTTATTTCACTGAATCTTTTCATGATACCTGACCATTGTCTTCAGGCTCGTAGTGTTTCCTCTGAAAAATCTGCTGTAAATATTAGGGGTTTTCTTTTTGTATGTGATTTCCTTCTTTGATCTTGTTGCTTTAGTATTCTATCTCTATCTATGGTTCTTGTCATTTTGATTAGGATATGTCTTGGAGTATTTTTGTTTGGGTTTCTTTTAGATGGTACCCTTCGGGCCTCCTGAATCTGGGAGCAAGCAATCTTTAGTTCTGGGAACTTCTCAGCAATGATTGCTTTGATGTGTGCTTCTTCATCAGGGTTTTCTTCTTGTCCCTCTGGGACTCCAATGATTCTTACGTTATTTCTTTTGGCTTCATCTTGATTATCTCTTGTTTTCTGTTCGTTTACTGTGACTCTTTTTTCCATCTTCTGCTGTTGCAGAGAAAGTCTCTGCATCTCATCTTCGAGTTCACTGATACTGTCCTCAGTTACTGTGACTCTGCTGCGAAGGCCTTCCAGTGAGTTTTTCATTTCCCCCACCTCATTTTTAATATCTTCTAGTTCTGCTTGCATTTCCATTTTCCTTATTTCTGCTTTCATTTCCTCTTGCATTTTATTGGCTCTGTTTTCCATTGCTTCCTTGAGCCCCTTATGCATCCTTAACAGCTCCCTTCGAAATTGCTTATCGGAGAGGCTATACAGCACATCATTATTACTTGGCTCCTCTTGGCAGGTGTCTTCACTCATGGAGCTTGATGGAATTCTTCGTTGCTTCGCCATTAGACTGTTACAGGTTGAACTTGACTGTACTTGTGTGGCTGGGCAGTACAGTGGGAGTTTGTCAATGGTTGTTAACTGAGTTTGTGGGATGTGGGGATATTGTGGCTATGGGATGTGGGGAGTATTGTGGCTATGTACCCCAGTTTTTCTATATAGGATATCCAGAAGCTGATTGTTTTGCACAGACGCACTAGCCTCCGCGTGGTTTTGAGTTTTTTTGGTTGTGAAACCTGGGTTTCACACTGGTGTTGGCAGGGGATGTTGGTGCAGGGAAATCCAAACACACCTGGAGTAGGGTGGGCGGGGTCAGGGAGAGTGACACAGGGGGAGTCGGCCGGGTCTGAGCAATGGTGCGGCTTGGGCAGCGCCCCAGGCTGCCAACAAACCCTTGCTTTCTGTTCTGTCCCATGTGTGTGGCCAAGATGGGAGTGCAGGGAAATCCAAACGCACCTGGAGCTATCCAGTCATCAGTTCTCGCACATTCTGATTTCCAGATTCTGGCTATTGTGAATAGTGATGTCCATTTTTAAAGAACGTTACATAGCCAGAAATTCTATTATTCTAATTTACTCAGATTGCAAGTTAATTTTTTATAATTTCTTGCTTATGTACAATAATAATTTTGTTATTTTTAATTGGGCTTATTTAGTCTTACTACACTCATTAGGTATTATAGTTGAGATTATTATGGTTTACTTTTTCCATATACACACATCCATAGAGATTATTTTCAGCTTTCTGGATACCTTCTTTATAGGGAGGTAAAGGGCACTGCTCAGGACTTATTCCTGGCTCTGCACTCAGGGATCATTCCTTACAGGCTCAGGGGACCATATGGGTTGCCAGGGATCAAACCCAGGTTGGCCATGTGCAAGGCAAGTACACTACCCGTTATACTATCTGGCTGCAGCACCTTCTAGCAGGTTTGTTTTTTAAAAATAGCACTATAAATATTTTCCCCCCAAAATGAAACTTTTTAAATTCTAAATTCTGTAGAAAGATACTTGGTACCTGCAGATCTGTTAAAACTTTTCTCCACTATATGTATATATACATATATCTATATCTATATATATGTCCATGTATATCCACTTACATATTACATTCCATACTATATACTATAGTATATGGTATACTATGTACCACGTCCATATATATCCACTATATCCATACATATATACTATATCCATGAAGATATTATTTTATTTTATTTTATATTTTTTGCTTTTTGTGTCACACCTGGTGATGCTCAGGGGTTACTCCTGGCTCTACACTCAGGAATTACTCTTGGCGGTACTCAGGGGACCATATGGGATTCCGGGATCGAACCCGGTTCGGCTGCTTGCAAGGCAAACGCCCTACCCGCTGTGCTATAGCTCCTGCCCCTCCATGACAATTTAAAAAATAACTTCTACTCCTAGAATTTCATGAGCTAAAAAATTTTACAGAGGATTTTTAAGTACTGGTTGCTTCTAAATCTTTTAAAATGGACAACCTTGGTACTCAATTTAATTGTTTAGGTTTTTATAAGAATCAGTTGTATATTTTAGAGAGCTAAACTGATTTCCTGTTCATGTTCCTTTGATTTTTTTTAAATTGACATTTCAAGATCATGTAATAGTCATCTAAGGGATCATGATATTGACACTACTGACAGACAACTTAGTGTTTTCCTTCCTATTTCACTATATTCCTTCATAGTATCTACACTGCCATTGTGGACTAACCAGGTGAAACTGACCAAGTAGGACCCTGATTGAAACAGTTTAATCAGATTGAAAAATAATACAGAACTTTTTGTGTACTAAATTGAACATTGTAAAAACATACTACTCAGATACATGGGGTGCTGCTACTACTGGCTCTCCCTCTGCTCGGCTGATCATGAGGTGTCCAGAAGGGAAGGCGGGTTATAGCCCTGTTCCGCCATCCCAGTAGAGACTCACAAGTAGCCAGAGGAACCCCCACACCATGAGGGCAGACATTTTCAACACCCAGACTCCACAGCTCGTCAGAGCTCCACCCAAGAGAAAAGTCGATCTTTCCCCATTGCGGTTCATCAGTAAATGTACAAGATGAGAGCCTACTAAGAGGATACCACCTACACAGCAGATCCTCGTAAGCAATCCGTGTCATATTTGATATGCCAAAAACCATTAACAATTACAGACCTCATTCCCATGACCTGAAGGAATGGTTTGAGGCTCCTCGCTTTGCTGGAGTGAGCAGATGCCCTTGGGCTATACTAGCAGGCTACAGGAATTATGGAGATATTACTGGTGCCCCACTCAAGCAAATTTAACAACAGGAAGACAAGTGATACGAGTGAACCATAAATCACTTAATCACTTGAATCCCGTTATTCATCCATTTGCTAGAGCAGGTGCCAGTAACATTTCCATTGGACCCTATCACTTGCCAATGTAGCCCAATGGCATCTGGTTGATTCAGGAATATGAAGAGCCTCAAACAGCTCGTTCGGGGTCTTGACACGGAAGTCTGACCATCTTGTAGGTGGGTGGCCATGTGATTTTTTGACATCCTGTGGGATCCAGTCAGTAACGGCTCTAGTCCAGTGGTTGTCTCCAAATCGCATTACATGTCCAGCCCATCTGATTTTCGATGCCTTGGCAAACGAGATAGCATCCCTGATTCTGGAATAGCGACTGAGGTCAGAACTCCAGATTCCTTCTCTCACTTGAGTGAGGCGTGATATTCCAAGCATAGCTCTTTCGATTCCTCTCTGGGAGACCCAAATAGCATTCTCATCCTGCTTTTCGTAGGGCCCAGGTCTCTGAGGCGTATGTTAATGCAGGGAGAACGGTGGAGTCACAGAGAGCGGGAGGTTCTTTGTCCTTTTAGCTATTTCTTCGATGCCTTTGAAGGTATTCCATGCCGCTCTCTTCCTCCTGCGCAGCTCAGGTTTTAGGTCGTTCATCATGTTGATTTCTCGACCTAGGTACACATAACTGCTGCATTCAGAGATGTTTGTTCCATTGAGAGTGAATGGGGCCTCTGGAACTAGTTCATTTTTCATGAACATCGTTTTCTTTAGATTCAGCTGTAGACCTATCTTTCCACATTCTCGGTCGGTCGAAGTCAGCCAGCATTTGTGCCGCTTGGCTAATGTTTGGTGTTATTAGAACGATGTCATCAGCGAAGCGGAGGTGGTTTAGTTGCCGACCATCTATCTTCACTCCCATTCCTTCCCATTCTAATTGTTGCATGATGTTCTCGAGGGTGGCGCTGAAGAGTTTTGCTGAAATGGTATCACCCCTGTCCAACCCCTCTTTTGACATCAATGATCACTTCTTTGTAGAATGGTGAGATCCTGGTGGTGAATCCGTAATACAGCTCAGTAAGGATCTTGATGTATTGGGTTTGAACACCTTGTTTGGCTAGGACTTCGATGACTGCTTCAGTCTCCACAGAATCAAAGGGTTTCTGTAAATCAATGAACGTGAGACAGAGCGGCATCTTGTACTCCCTACAAACCTCAATGAGCTTGGTTACTGTGTGGATATGGTCGATTGTGCTGAATCCTTTCCGGAAGCCTGCTTGCTCACATGGTTGTCCTTCATCTAGTGTTCTGCCAATCCTGTTCAGGATGACTCGTGTAAACAGCTTGTAGATGACAGACAACAGGCAGATGGGGCGATAGTTGCCGATGTCGTGAATGTCTCCCTTCTTGAACAGTAGAACTGTCCTGCTGGTTTTCCATTGGGAGGGCACCTTGCATTCGGACAGGTAGTGAGTGAAGAGCCGAGCTAGTGTATTGATGAGTACCGATGGCAGATTCTTCAGGTGTTCGGGTCTGACTTTGTCTGGGCCTGGTACTGTTCCCTTCTTTACTGGCGAGATGGCATGTCGGATTTCAGAAGGGAGAACGTTGGGAACGACATATCCATCCTTTGGAATTTGGTATGTGGGCAGGTGGACATGGCTATCAAAGAGATCTGAGTAGAAGTCCTGGATAATCTTCTCCATTGCCTTTCTGGAAGATGTGATAGATCCATCAGGGCGTCGGAGGTCAGTCATCTTGGTCTTATAGTGGGCAAAGGACAGGCGGGCAGCGCGAATGCTTTTCCCGACTTCTGCTTCATCTTCCAGTATTTCTGCTCTTCTGTCTTTGAGGTCTTCTTTTATCGCTTCTCTGCACCGTTTAGCAAGCTTGGACGTTAGCATTTAGTCTCCTGAGGCTCGCACCTTGCCACGTTGGCGAATGAGCTCGAGAGTTTCTGAAGACAGGCGTTCTTTTTGTGTCTTTCTCTCTCTCGGCATTCTTCGCATAATCATGGAGGTGCTGAACCAGTCGGTTGTATTCTTCATCGATGTCGTCAATGATGGTATCTTCCCATGTTGCTGCAATGGTGCCAAAGAGTTCCCAGTTGGTGGTCGTTTTGGGAATTCTCTTCTTAAACTTTGCAGCCTTTTCTCCCCGTTGCGGGAAGTAGAATTTTGCATGAAGGAGACGGTGGTCCGATCCTGTTTGGAATTTGGGGACGACAGCTACATCGGTCAGACAAAACCGTTGATTGAAGATGATGTGGTCAATTTCATTGTGGAACTGTCCGCCAGGAGATTCCCATGTCCAACGTTTCGCTTCAGCTTTCTGGAACTGTGAGTTTCCATGAATGGTCTTGGTGGACATGATGAACTCAGATAGTCTCTCACCCTGTTTGTTCCATTCTAGGCCATGGGTCCTGATGTGGAGTTCTTCAGCCGATCTTCTTGGTCCTTTCTTGGCATTAAAATCACCGACTATGATCTTGTAGAAGGTGTGATCTTTTTTATAGAACTCCTCCAATTCCATGTAGAATTTCTCAATTTCATCTTCTTTGTATGTGGATGTTGGTTCGTAGAGCAATGAAGATAGAAATTTTTGGCAGTGGGCCACATCTCTTCAAGTGTAATTGTCCTATTCGGTTTGTTAGGCATTCAAATGAATCAATGTTTACGGCCATGTTCCTGTTGACAAGGACACCAATGCCACCGATGCCTCTTTCATCGCATGTTCCAAGGAACAATTTTTCTCCGGTGTCAAATACAGCATGATGCAACTGGCGCCTCCTCGTCTCAGTCAGACCAATGATGCCGTACTTGATCTTTTGCGCTTGCAGCATCAGATCGTCAATATATGCTTCCGATGCCAGCGTACGTGCATTGAAAGTACAGACAGTCATTTTAGTCCTTCTTCGTTTTGGCAGCCTAGGATGGCCATGAAATTTTATCAGGCACTGCTTGTTTGCCTTTCTTACTGCTGCCATATTAAGGGCTCTTTCGGGGTCAGGAAAATAAACATTTCTGTTACTGGATTTGGCATATCGAACTTCGCATCGGACAGCTTGCCAGGCTCTGCCATGCGGCGCTATATTCTCATTACTTTGTGGGGCTCTCTCAGAGGGGTGGGTAGAATATTTACGGTAATTTGGAGGTAAATTTTGCGTCCATGCGCAATGGGGGAAAGCTGGTTTCTGCTCTGCCAGGTGTACCTGTGTCTTAGGCTCAAGCATTCCTGGGCTTGAAATACTCTCCTCTGAAGGGGCAGGTCTCTGTGTGGTGGGTTCTTGTAGGCTGGATTTCTGACAAGCCAGGCTGGAGACTGGATTAATCTGCGGGCTGGAGACTGGATTAGTCTGCTGGGTGGAGATCTTACGTGCTGCAGAGTGTGGATTGTGAAGATCGCTGCCAGCAAGGTGTGGGGGGTTTCTCTGGGCTCCCCAATGCTCCATCGGGATGGTGGACTTGGGTCGGAAGTTGCTATCGTGGTCCATGGAATGCAGGGGGTTCAACGGGGAAAGCTGGTTTCTGCTCTGCCGGGTGTACCTGTGTCATAGGCTCAAGCATTCCTGTGCTTGAAATACTCTCCTCTGAAGCGTGGGTCTCTGCGTGGTGGGTCCTTGTAGGCTGGGTTTCTGACAAGCCAGGCTGGAGACTGGATTTATCTGCAGGCTGGAAACTGGATTAGTCTGCTGGGTGGAGATCTTAACGTGCTGCAGAGTGTGGATTGTAAAGATCGCTGCCAGCAAGGTGTGGGGGGTTTCTCTGGGCTCCTCCGAGGGCTGCATCGGGATGGTGGACTCGGGTCGGAAGTTGCTCACTTCACTGTGAGATACACTTTTACAAAGTTGTTTATACTTGCGCGTTTCAGTCATACCATGTTCCAACACCCCTCCCTCCACCAGGGCACCTTTACTACCACCAATGTCCCTCCTTCCACTTCATTTGTCTTACTTGTCTTCCCGTTGTTCATCGATTTGCTCTAGCAGACACCAGTAACATCTCCATATATCCTGTCACATCCTAATGTAGCCCAAGGGCATCTGCCCACTCCAGGAATATGAAGAGCCTCAAATCATTCCTTCAGGTCATGGGAATGAGTTCTATAATTGTTAATGGATTTTAGCATATCAAATATGACACGGGTAGCTTGCCAGGCTGTGCCATGTGGGTGGGATACTCTTGTAGTAGCCTCTCATCTCATGCATTTATTGATGAACGGTGAAAGATCAGCTTTTCTGCTGGGTGGAGCTCTGATGAGTTGTCGAGTCGGATGTTGAAAATGGTAGCCCTCATGGTGTGGAGGGTTCCTCTGGCTTCTTGCGGAGACTCTGCTGGGGTGGAGGGCCAGGGCTAGAACTTCGCCTTCCCTCCCGGGCACCTCATGATCAGCTGAGCACAGGGAGAGCTGGTAGCAGCTCTGCCCTGTGGATCTGAGAACAATAAAATTAAACTATTTAGATTGAGTTCCCTCAGTTCTCATCCTTTTTAAGCCAGATACAAGATAACAAGCTATAAAGTATGAAACTAAATTTGTGATGTAAATTGATCAATCAGTACACTCTTTCTGTGTGAATATTCATGTCTGTAGGTGAGTTAAGATTATAAAAGTTATTAGTATGTAAAATGTATTGAATAGACAGATGGTGTGTTTTTACTTTCTTTTTCTCTTCTTGGATCACACTCTGTGGTGTTCAAGGCTTACTCCTGGCTCTGTGCTCAAGGACCACTCCTGGCAAGATTTGGGGGACCCTATGGGGTGCTGTGGACCAAACCCAGGACAGCCATTTGCAAGCTAGGCAAGCACCTTGCCACTGGACTATCTAGCACTGTTTTTACTTTCTGTTCTTGAGGAGGAAGTGCTCAGGGATTACTCCTGGCTTTGGAGCATATGAGATGCCAGGGATTGAACCCCAGCCAGTGCATGGAAGGCAAGCACCCTATCGAATTCACTGTAGCTCTGACCCTGTTTTCACTTTCTTACAGAAGTAACTAGAGGGACATGGGAGATGAGACCATGTTTGTTTTCAGACTTTTTTTTTTTTGCCTGTTGTTTATTTGAGGTCCATAATTATGGACCTCAGTTCCATGACCTGAAGAATGGTTTCAGGCTCCCCCTGTCCCTGGAGGAAGCAGATGCCCTTGGGTTACACTTGCCTGTGACAGGACTAATGGAGATGTTACTAGTGCCCACTCAAGCAAATCAATGAACAATGGGAAGACAGTGATACAGTTGATTTGAGGTTTCTTACATCTTGAAGCGTCTTGATCTTGTCTTCAGCTGCCGTTATTCTGCTCAGATCCTCTGTTGAGTTTTTTTATATCATCTACCATACTCCTGTCATTTCTCATTGTAGTTTTCTCATTTCCGCTTTCATACTGTGTTGCACTTTGCTATCTATTGTTTCTTTGAGCTCATTAAACATGGCGTCACTAGTCACTTTCTGAGAATTTACTGATCTGGTTGGTGCTGGTAAGCCTACTATGATACTGTTTTCACTCATTAAACTTGGGGGGCTTCTTTGAGCCTTCCTGATTTTGTTTGCTGTGTTTCTGCTGTATTGAATGTGAATTTTGTAATTAGCCACCGTGTAAGTCTCAGGGATTAGACTAGGAGTTGCTCTTTGCCTTCCCTTCCCATTTTCACCCAGTCACAAGGAAATATAACTTTGAACAATGTGAGATTTGATGAGTAGATCTGCCTGTCTCAGTTCCAGAAGGCCCAAGAGATGTCACCAGGAGATTAATGGCATCTAGGAGTTGTGGGGGGGGCAATTCAGAAGATGTGGCAGTGGGTTTGCTAATATCGCAGAAGTCAGACTTGGTCACTCTAGAAGTTTTTCTAACAGGCAATGAGTTTAGGATTGTAAATTCAGAGAAATCACGTGGGCTGTTACCTGTCCTTCAGGATAATGATATCTATTTTATAGATAAAGTAAGCAAACCCAAAGAACTCAAGTTAGCTAATAAACAAATGGTAGAGTGGAACAGGTATAATCTTTACCAGCACAATGCTCTTTTCAGTCTTTCATGGTGACTGTTGCAGCCTTGCTGTGAACACATTCTTAAAGGGAAAGAGATTGGGAGCTGTGAGAACAGTAATTCAGAACTAGAGGCTCCAGGTTAGTCGGCCTGATCAGTTTAAATGTATCTCAGGGAGATCACTGTCACTGTCTTCCCGTTCATCATCGATTTGCTCGAGCGGGCTCCAGTAACATCTCCATATGTCCTGTCTCATGCAAGTAGAGCCCAAGGCATCTTCTTGCTCCAGGAACATAAAGAGCCTCAATCCATTCCGGAATGAAGTCTATAATTGTTACTGGTATTTGGCATATATATCAAATACAACACGGGTAGCTTGCCAGGCTCTGCCGTGCAGGTATCTCAGGGAGATATGGAGTAACAATGTTGTAAACAGATTTCATTTATTCCAAGATTATATAATCTAGGAGATATATCCTAGTTGAAGTTACTGCAGTTGTTTTTGTGGTATGGCAAACAGTATTCCATGTTCAAATACTTTTCCTCCACTATTAGATATGAAAAACCTGTGCATGTTTATTCAGAAATTACATGAGCACCTACTTATGCCAGACATTGATCTAGATGTAGGATGTACTAGTGAGCAAAGCCACCGTTTATAAATGAAACACATTATAGTGAGGAAATGCAAATACATTTTCTAGCCTAGTATAGTTTGATAGGTGCTCTTAAAACCTACCAGTGAAACAAACCCTTCCAGTGTATAGTCCAGCAAGTAAGGAACTCAGAAGTTGTCACTTACCAAATAAAATGTGAAACAAAGTAACACTTTTGGTGAGAAAATTAAAGTCCTAAGGCAAACTACTCCCCCAAATTGGAGAGATGAGTAGGTAAAAAGAATTAAGATTACCAGAGCAGAAATGCAGGAGCAAAACCTACGCTGAATAATGAACTTCCAGTGACTCAGTGGACAAGTCAGAGTTGGAAACAATCGGAGGCTTGTAGTAAAATAGGCCGCCACACTTTTTGGAGTTGTTACTACTAGGAACAATCACTTTATCACAGGGAGGATTAATACTCTCATGCTTCCACATAGGGGTAGAGGGAGAGAAAATGGCTATTTTGAAGTACAGTGAAAACATTTCTATTTGGTGGGGGTTGGGGGCACACCTGAACACAGGGGTTACTCCTGGTGTGGTTTGGGGGACCATATGGCATTCCAGGGATTGAACCTGGGTGGGCTGTGTGCAAGGCAAGCATCCTACTTGCTATACTATTGCTCTGCCGCCAAATAGTTCTGTTCTTAAACCGAGTCCTCAAGAGAAATTTGTACCAGAGCCTGACTTGTTGGGAACTTTGTCAGAATCTACATGACCTGGAGGAAAGAGAAATACTCAGCAGAGGCCTCCAGCTTTCCAGATGGGGAGTGTAAATAGCCAAGTTAGTCTTCTTGTGCCACTGAAGCATCAAGAAAAATTTGGATATGGCCTAGAAAAACAAGTTTGCTACGAGGTCTTATATGACTATAGAACACCACCCCTGCCCCATATGGCAGGACTACAGAGCTGAAGCCTGTTCATGCCAGTTCCTTTTACCCAGTATATCCTGTCTAGATTTTACCAAAAACATTTCAAGATATATTAAAAGGAGAGAACTAGATGCATTGCAAAGGATACTGGAGTTAACACCCCAGGAGTTCAAGAACAACCAGTGTTGGCGTGGATGTGGGGAGAAAGGAATTATCATTCACAGTTGGTGGAATGCTGAATGGTCCAACCCTTTAGGAAAAGAATATGGACATTCCACCAAAAAACTAGATATTGAGCTCTCATTTGACCCAGCAATACCACTCCTGGGAGTATACCCTGGAGACCCCAAAACACACAGCAGAAACATCATCTGCACTTCCATATTCATCGGAGCTGTATTCATGGTAGCCAAAATCTGGAAACAACCTAAATGCCCAAGAACAGAAGACTGGCTAAAAAACTGTGGTACATCTACACTATAGAATACTATGCAGCTGTCAGTAAAGATGAAGTCATGAGATTTACCTGCAAATAGATGGACATGGAGATTATCATGCTGAGTGAAATTAGTCAGAAGGAAAAGGACAGATACAGAATGACTGCATTCATTAATGGGTTATAAATATATACCAGCGTTCTACTAATTGTGGGAAACGAAAATGCCAGACTAGAACTCAGCATTGAACATACACAAGGATATTTACATGATAAACCCTAAATGTCTGTAGGGCTAGCCACAATGTATAAGAGGAGAGGGGGGGTTGGGGAGAGAAGAAAAGGAAAAGTGTTTGCTATAGAGGCAGGCTGGGGGAGGTGGGAGGGAATTTGAGGACATTGGTGGTGGAAATAGGGCACCGGTGGAGGAACGAGTGCTGGAACACTGACTGAAACCCAATCAACATTTTTGTAATTGTATATCACGATGTTATTATATGTATATATACATATATATACATATATATGTATATATATATATATATATATATATATATATATAAACAAAAAAAGACCAGGAGTTTAAATGACTAACATGTTGACTCTAACATAAAAAAGTAGACAGTACACAAGGATATGGGTAAGGTAAACATAGAGACTGCAATGGTCATGGCGCATGTGCCAAACCCAGCTTCAACACAGAACACCACGTGGTCCCAGTGGCATTGTGGTGTGCAGCTCATGGGATCCCTGAGTGCCACCAACCCTAACCCTCAGTGTGGTGTCCATATTCCTGTCACCATAGGATATGAGCAGTACTACATCCTTTGCATCTTTGCTGGCTTCGTTGACCAAGAATTGAGCCTGTGTTGCCCCAAGATGACTAGGGGAGCCCCTATAAAATGTTCTAAATAAAATATGCTATAAATAATACTTTTAATCAGGTTAATATTGAGGAATGAGCTTTACAATCTGGAGAAACTTTAAAGATATAAAGCATGAAAGACAAAAAATTTTTTTTTTTTGCTTTTTTTGGGTCACACCCTGCAGTGCTCAGGGGTTTTCTCCTGGATCTGCACTCAGGAATTACTCCCTGGCAGTGCACGGGGGACCATATGGGATGCCGGAGATCAAACTTGGGCCGGCATGGGCTGGCCACGTGCAAGGCAAACACCCCTACCCCCTGGACTATCGTTCAGGCCCCAAGACAAAATATTTAAGAACTGTGGTATAATAACAAAATGCTCAATTCAGTGCTGGAGAGGTAGTTCAAAGGACTACAGTGCATGTCCCAGCACTGCTGCCCTAAGGAGCACCAGGTTGAGCTTACTAGGAGTGACCTCCAGACTTCTGAATGCTGTTTGGGAGACATTGTTAAAAAATTAAAATTGCTCAATTTCAGGCATGGAATCTGGGGGTGGGGGAGTTAGACTTTGAAAAATGAGAGGGTAATACTTTTAAAATATACATATTAAATTATATCAATCATGTTTTGCTTGGGAGGCCATACCCCACAATACTTGCAGCGTATTCCTGCCCTTGACTCTGCTGGGGATCCTGTATGGTGTCTGGTATTGAACCTAAGTTGGTTGTAACCCATTATACTATCTGACCCTCTTCTCTCCACGATCCCTTGCCTTTATAAAAAATTTCAATTCTCCCATTCTGCTACTACGATTTGTTGTTATTGTTGAAAAATTGTTGAGACATGGGGCAGAGCTGTTCCTTGTTCTTCCTGTGCCCAGCCATTCATGAGGCAGTCGGGAGGCATGGCGGGTTCTAGCCCTGGCCCACCACCTCGGCAGAGCCTCACAACAAGCCAGACCACCCCCTCCCCCTTCACTCCACGGGCACCGCCATTTTCCACATTTGGACTTCCCTCTCCTCAGAACTCCACCCAGCAGACCAGCCCATCACAGCCCGGCTCAGCGCGGCCGCTTGGGTCATGCAGTTCATCAATAAATGCTTTATTTGGAGGTGTTTAAAAGAGTTTGCCTCCCGCTCGGCAAGCCTGGCAAGCTTCTCGTGTTGTATTTGATATGCCAAATTCCAGTAACAATTATATTAGGTCATTCCCATGACGTAATATAATGGTTTGAGGCTCTTTATGTTCCTGTAGCAAGCCGATGCCCCCTGGCTCCTCTGGCATGAGACAGGACATATGAAGATATTACTGGTGCCCGCTCTAGCAAATAGATGATCAACGGGAAGATCATGATCGTGATCGTTGAAAAATTATTTTTGGGGGGGGTGTGTGGTATCTAGTCTAGGTGTTTTAATGTGTGCATGGAAAGAGAGGAGAGGAGAAAGCGGGAGAGTTTAAAGGAAGAAGGAGAGGGTGGGAGACAGAATGGATAGATATAAGAGGGTGGGAGAGGAGAGAGAAAGGATATAACAGACTTCTTTAGATGCTGGGAACTGGAATAATTATGTCTTCAGCTTTCATATTTTATATTATCTTTACATGATTGGACAAAGGATACTTCATGAATAAACTCTGTACTATCATCACTGAAACTGATGCTTTTTAAAACCTTGGTTATTTTATTTAAATCTTTTGAATACACATAAGGTCAATGGAAAGACTGAGACAACCTACTCCTTCCGTCAGTGAACTTGTAAATTTTGTCATAATACACAGTCTATTGAAGATGATCAGTAGATGTAATTTTACATATTTATAAAATTAAGAACTTTGCAAAATAGACTTCATCCTGTTCAAGTTTTCTGATTGCACACAGTTGAAACCAACTCAAATAAACTAAAGAAAAGAAGTGGTTCTGTGGTCTGTAGACTCACAGAATCCAAGGGCACACCAGAGTTCTATTTCTGCTTCATGTAATGAAATTGGAAAGTTGGAATGCTGGGAAAACTAAGGCAACTTCTATCTCATACGTTATCGCAAAACCATATGGTGCCTTATATCTACAATTCTCTGTGTTTGATTCATCCTTTTTCATCTCTCCACTGGTAAAGAAAAAACTTTTTTAGTATGTGGCTTTGACCCACATCCACCAGTGCTCAGTGTTATTCCTGTTATTGCTCTTGTTGGTGCTTGGGGACCAACTACAGTACCAGGGATTGAGCTGCTGTTGGCTGCATGCCTTAACCCTCGCACTGTTTGTTTGCTTTCTCTGGTCCCATGAATAACAGAAAGGAGATGGAAAGATATGTTTCTTAGGGAGGATGTTTGCCATTATATCAATCATAGCCAGAGTCAGCTATGCCCTGGTTGACTTTTACTGAAACATATACTGGATTTCATTTATGTGAATCAATTCATTTTTACTTAGTTTAAGTTGAACTTTCTATTTCATAAAACCCCTTGAAAGAGCTGCTGTATATTGTCTTATGTATCAAAAGTATCTAAAATTTCATCAGATTTAAGATTTAGAGATCCTGCCTTTATAAAAAATTTCAATTCTCCCATTCTGCTACTACGTTTTGTTGTTGTTATTGTTGAAAAATTATTTTGGGGGGTGTGGTATCTTGTCTAGGTGTTTTAATGTGTGCATGGAAAGAGAGAAGAGGAGAAAGTGGGAGAGTTTAAAGGAAGAGGGAGAGGGTGGGAGACAGAATGGATAGATATAAGAGGGTGGGAGAGGAGAGAGAAAGGATAGCAAGATAAGATATCTTGTCTTTTCCTAAACTCTCTATACCTCCAATCTGTTTTTCCTCTGACTCAGAATCAACACCAGACAATACAAATCCTTCTTTCAGATCTCTCCAATCAAGGCAATTCCCAAGTCTTCATCTTTAGAGAAACAAAATTCCTCATGACCCTATTGGGAGGCTTTAGTTATTAGCTCTTGTTTTCTTGGTTCTCTGAACTTGCTGATAAATGCTCTCTTCTTTGGAGTTAATAATGTGAGTCACTGTACACGCGTGTCTTCCTTTCATATTACCAACAGTTCCTAGATACAGAGAGCTCCTCCCTTGCCTCTAATAAAAATGGCTTAAGTACTTATTAAATCATCTTTCCCACATTGATTTTTGTTTTAATTCTTATGCTAATTTATTCATTAATCAAACATTTAATATGGCTTGATTATGGGCAGATCATAAGACCTATTTGCATTTATTTGAGGATAATTTGGATTAGCAAGGAAGAAAGTACACCAACCTGTGTCTACAGTGTTTGCTATACACGTAGTCTATGCAACCTGTCTCCGTGATAGATTTTTTTCCCCCACATATGTGTATGTGTTCATTTGTTTCATTAAATATTATGAATTTGAACAGTGACCTCCATGTTCATTCAAGGAATTTGAGGTCCAAAAAGACTAGTTGTCTATTGTAGTAACTGAGTGACAGAAGCAGGAGCAGAATGCAGGGTTATCTTGCCCCTGAGCTCAATTCCTTATGACTGTCATGGATTTTCTCCTATATCTTGTGGGCAGGGGTGTCTTGCAAGGAAGAGCTTGTGTTGGTGCCGTTTACTAGGGAGAAGGGGAAAAATTTATTTCCAGGGAGCAGTAGTAACTGTGATAACCAGACCACTTCTTAAAGCGTGTGCATGTGTGTGTGTGTGTGTGTGTGTGTGTGTGTGTGTGTGTGTGTGTGTGATATTTCTGGTCTCATGTCTCTGATGAATCACCTGCCTAATTAGATTAAAGAATGTTAGTTTAAGATTATTAATATTGGAGAGATGCTCCCAGTCCCTGTGGCAGACTGAATGTATTGGGGCCCCCTGGAGGGGGACACGTGAGTCTTTGGCCCGTCCCAACAGATCCCCAGCTGCCAAAAACCTCTGCACTCCACATTTGCGGCCATGTCCAAGGCCAGACTAGACTCCACTGCTCAGACAAGTCCACCCAGAAATTATATGTTGAAAAACTCAGGTTAGCGGATTTTGTGACTGAAATCTCCATGCTTTCACAGATCAAGGTTGGGCTACCTCCCGCATCTCCCTATTTTTTTCTAGAAGGTCTGCAGTTGCTCGTGCCCCAAAGTCACCACGCAGTTAAAAATTTAACGCCTAACTTTATCACCCCGTTAAAGATTTTGAAATTTCTGGAGTGACATCTCAAACACTACAATACTGAAATACTGAGTAGCACACCACATTTAATGGGATGTAAAGTGTAAGGCAACTAATAACAAATATATACACACAATGACTATCCTGTAACAGCATATCAATAATTTCTTATACAAAGGCTTAAATGGCTCCATAGTAAGATTAAACAATCTTCACTAACTTTCTAATGAAGTGTTTCTTGATCATTTTTAGCAAAATATTTATATAAGAGCAATAAAAATAAATTGTTGGGACTGCTATGTGGTTGGTTGGGGTTTCTTGGGAAGATTGGAGATAATGGTGGTGGGAAATTGCTGTGATGGTGGGATTGCGGTTGAATATTGAATGTAACAAATTAACATGAACGCTATGTTAACAAATTGAGTAGAAGCCCACTAAGCTCAATAAGCTCAATATTGACACTTATAATTAAATAGTGAAAGCAATTACACAGATAGCTCAATTTGCACTTAACAGCTCTGTAAAAAGGTCATCACTTCAGCAACACCATTATGAGATGTATGTTGTAATAAGCAATATAAAGTAAATGAATAACTTGGAGGGTGGACAGGAATCTAGGCTTGGGAGGTGGGTATGAATCTAGGGACTTTGGTGGCAGTAGGGGTACATTGGTGGTACACTGGTGTTGGAATATTGAATACCTGAAAAGACTATTGTGAACAACTTTAAATCACAGTGTTCAAATAATTTTTTTTTAAAAAAGATTGCTAGGTCCAGAGCGTAGCACAGTGGGTAGGGTATTTGCCTTGCATGCAGCCAACCTGGGTTCGATCCCTGGAATCCCATATGGTCACCCGAGCACTACTAGGAGTAATTCCTGAGTGCAGAGCCAGGAGTAACCCCTGAGCACCACCGGGTGTGACCCAAAAAGAAAAAAAAAAGATTGTTGGTGACAATACCCCTCTCGTACCTGGGGGTCAGTGACTCTAAACTCACCACTGGATTTGAGAAAAATAGCTGTCACTCATGAAAATGATTCAAGTGTTGTTGTTTTCCCCCTAATGTCATGGCCATAGGAAGCATGAGAATTCACTAGAGGTGGTGTGTTGGATTACTTGATATACTTGTTAGCCCTGTTGTTGGATACTTGCTTACTTGCTAGCCCTTAGTTTTTATAGTGTTAATGAGGGATGTTTTCTCCTTATGACAAACCTTTTGCATATACTTATGCTAGGGATTTGTTCTTGTATAAACACAAAAGATAGTATGGTTATTTAACTCCTAAATTATTTACTCCTGGTTTTTCATCATATTTTCCAACTATAAATCTCAGTACAATTTAGAATGAATCTAATTCCTCACTTCCTCAGAGGGTCCCTACAAGGGACTAGTGGTACTAGAAAGAGTTCACCCATGGCTTCAATATGGGACAACTTTTAGAGTAAGCGCTGCTCTGACCCAAAGTTTAGAGTAAAGGTCAGAACAGCTTCATTCTGACATAAGATAAGCCAGGCAGGAATTGCCTTGAAGTTGGAGCAGGTCACATAAGACTACTGTTGTTGGAAATAGGACCCTGAGGGGAATTGGAAATGATCAATCTGGCAAGGGGAGCATAGTTTGGATCACATGACGTGATAGCCCCAAGAAAGATCACACTATATATTTAATCTCTGGTGTAGTCATCTATGCCTGTCTCTCTTACTGTGTTTATACAAGATGACCAGAAATATTATTGAAATGATTGTTTACTAGCCTAGGAGAGAGAGGAGCAATACTCTGCCTTAGCACTTCAATAGCTTTGGGAAGCAGGGACATGGTCCTCCTAGGAATTTTGCACTAAGAGGAAGCTGGATTCTACCTCATTGTTTGAGGAATAAGCATATACCTTTGGCTATGCCCTGCTCCCAGACTCTGCATAAGATTTATTTCTTGCAGTTTGGGACTTCAGAGAGGTGGTTGGTATGGATTAGGGGGAGTGTGGATGGCAGTTGGTGAGGAGTAAAGTGTGTATAGAAGTAAAGTTTTGGATTTTCTATACTGTCTTCATGATTTCTGTTCATCAACCAGAGGGTGTGGTCGCCAGTCCTGAACATGACCAGGGAAACCAATGGACCCCAATACTCTTGGGGATCCCAGACAGCCCAATATCTGGCACCCAAAGAGGTGGAGAAGAGAGTGATGGGAAAGGGCAACCCTGAGTGGGGACTGACCTGTGAGATGCAGGCAGTATACTACGATGCCTGGAGGAAGGCTCATGGTGTCCAAGTCACCTTGAGTGCAAACACAAAGTAGGTTCTGCAGGAACATAGCAGCAATGTGAGAGGGCCCAGAATCCATGTCCCTTGGCAGAGTTAGTTGGTCATGGCACAGACTGCTGTCACTTTGGTCTTAGCCAGAAACCTTTTGCAGCAACAGAAAAGACTAGGTTTAATTTGCGGGCTGGTGGGGTAGTGTTGGTGGGGATGGGCAAGCACAGGAGAGAAAGCTGTGGGGGTGGGGGGGTAGGAGACAGAACCCATAGGGCCTTCACAAGAGAGAGCCTGGAAGGCGGGTCAATAGCCAGCTCCAGCCCCTGTTCTCCTTGACAGTATAATGCTGCTCTAGTTCCTCTGGTGTCCTGGCAGGAATGGAACTACAGTGGAGGAAGCAATCAGTGTTTTTCTCTAGGGACCACTCCGCCCTTGTGCTGGTGACACAGTGACTTTACAGTAATTCACAGTTAACTGCTGCTTTTAGTTCCAGCTGTGCACTTGTGTGGAAGCTGTGGGAATGCAGTGGCCTAACCTGCTGTGTGCATTTCAGCACTGTGTCTGAAGTGGAGGTCCAGGTGCTATGAGGGTTAAAATAACTGTCAAAATAGCCCCACTCATGGAGTATGTTTCTTTTTTTAATTAGTCAAATATTCAAGAAGAATGTAGGCTATTAATAGCACCTGCTCCCCATTCCCTCTCCACCAAGTAGAGGGAAGATAGACAGGACCAGCCAAGATAGACAGAACCAGCAACCAACCATATTTTGGAGTTGTTTAACACTTTAATTACAGATATAATTCCATGACAAATGAACAGATTTTATTCATAGGTGAATTGCTTAATGATAGTTATAAATAGAGCATCACCTGTTACATTTTTTTTGTTTGGATTATAGATGTGATTGGAGCTTTGTGGGACTGTATGTAGTGTTGGGGATTGAACCTGTGTCAGCTGCATGCAAGGCAGGCACCTTAGTGCCTTACATGTACTTTTAAAGGATGTATGCCCAAATAAAGATACATATATGGGTGGGGAAGAGGAAGATGAGAAAGAGAAAGGAGAATGATGAGAAGGAAACAATAAAGAAAAAGGGATATGGGCGGAAAGAATTCCTATAATCTATGCATATAGCCCTGAGCTGGTTATACCCGAGTTAGACCCTGATTTGGAATAAAATACAGACCATTATAGCTGTTTTATTCTTTTTGAAAAATCTAGAAGCCACTTGCTTCTTGGATAGCTTACCGGGTGGGGGTCAAATGCAAGAGTATTATCTTTTTACTGGCGAGTTCATTATACAGATATCAAGTATCTATGCTAGTGTGTCTTACATTTTGGCATTTACTAAATCCGACTTCCCCCTCATCAGAACTCCACCCAGCAGACCAGCCTATCACAGCCCGGCTCATCGAGATCCACCCTGCTGCAGTCTTTTTTAATCTGGCCCAGGTATGCTGATCCAGAGACAGACATGGGGCAGAGCTGCTACTGGCTCTCCCTGTGCCCAGCCACTCATGAGGTGCCCGGGAGGGATGGCAGGTTCTAGCCCTGGCCCACCACCCCAGAAGAGCCTCACAACAAGCAAGACGATGCCCCACTCCATGAGGGCTTCCATTTTCCACATCCGGACTTCCCCCTCATCAGAACTCCACCCAGCAGACCAGCCTATCACAGCCCGGCTTGTGCGGTCGCTTGCAGCCGCATGGTTCATCAATAAGTGCTGGATTTTGAGATGACTACAAGAGTATGCTACCCGCATGGCAGAGCCTGGCAAGCTACCCGTGTCATATTTGATATGCCAGATACCAGTAACAATTATAGACCTCATTCCCATGACCTGATGGAATGGTTTGAGGCTCTTTATGTTCCTGGAGTAAGCAGGTGCCCTTGGGCTCTACTTGCATGAGACAGGTCATATGGAGATGTTACTGGTGCCTGCTCCAGCAAATCGACAATGAACGGGAAGACAGTGATACAGTGATACAGTGATACTAAACTATTAATGTTTTATTAACATACGAATAGTTCTTAGGTCTTATCCTAGCCTTATTGACTCTCTAAATGTCAATTTAACTCCCAAATTTGCTTTATGGAAAGCCGGCTGGGGGTATTCTCTGGAAGTACAAAGGTTAACAAGATACTGCTTGTCCCCTCCTGGACTAGCACACAAGTGAACAAGTAAGCAGGTGTAATGAAGATTCAGCCTGGCCTTGATGGAAATGTGCGCGAGAGTCCTGGTAACTTCCATAGAGAAGGCTAACAAAGCTCGGGATTGCGTGACCACTTGGTGGGTTTGTTTTCATCAGGTGGTCTTTGGGAAATATTTGTCTTACAGAGAGCTTGCCAGCAGTCTGAATTGAAGGACTAGGCCCTGCCTCTACTGTTGTGCTCTAGAAGCCTTGAATGGTGGGGAGAACACAAGTCTAGAAGGATCTGCTAGATGCATCAATGCTCTTGTATGTAAAAATTTTGAAAAATGCATGACACCACTATTTACCAGGCTGTTCATTATACAGTTGGTGTAGGCATTAAATATTCTGACACCAATTCCACCACCATCATTTTGACCCTCCCTCTACCAATATCCACAGTTTCTAACCCACCACCTAAGCCTGCACCATTAGAAGATATAGCAGGTATAAATTTATATCATATTGTTTGTTATAACAGAAAGGCAAATGGAATTATCAAAACATCAATTAAAGTCAATTTATGATAATTGTATCTTACAATGCTGTTACTGAAGTCACAGAATTTACTGGGCTTGTTGGTACTATCTGAGCCTTCTGTGTCTTTGCTCATTGAGCTTGTTGTGACTTGCACAACTTTTCTGGCAGATTTGCTGTGTGATCCTACATTGCTTAGGGTACTATAAAATTTGGAGGTGTTCTGTGGCTGCATATGTGACTTACACTCCAGGAGCTATGACACTGTAAATGATTTGGTGGCTTGTCAGCTTGATAGGGTTCAGTTATGGAGCTGGGGCCATTTCTATAGGGTGCGGAGGATATCAAATGTGGCTGAAGGCCTTTCTTTTCAAGAAGAAGGGGAATCTGCCTGTTTGGAAAGGCCCCAGAATTGTCAGCCAGGACCAGTCTACCTGGGAAGATTAGTTGCTTTTTCTTTTTTTTTGGCGGGGGAGGAGGGAAGGTAACACCTGGCGATGCTCAGGGGTTATTCCTGGCTCTGCACTCAGGAATTACTCCTGGTGATGCTCGGGGAACCAGATGGAAGCTGGGGATAGTACCTGGGCCAGCTCCGGATAAGGCAAATGTCCTACCCATTGTACTATAGCTCTGCCCCCTACCTGGGATGATTTGGTGGCAGCAAGTTCTTTGGGTAGATCAGTTGTGGTGCTTGGCCATCTCTCTGCCAGCTAGGTGGTGGGTTGGTGGGATCTCCTTCCCCCCAGAACACCTCAGCGATGCTCTTGTTTCTGATGAACTATCAGTGAAGTAGAGGGCAGAGATCCACAGAAGGGGAGTTAGGAAGTTCACCGGTCTAGCCCTGGTGCTGCTGCTTGTTTTCTGGGCAATCTACTTGACTAAATTTTGGATTCTTTTTTCCAAAGTCAAGTAATTTCCATGTCATGGGGTAGTTTGAGGAATTACATTATATAGCTTATATAAGTCACATACTGACAGCATTTTGTCTGGAATTGCATTAACCAGTGCTCACAAGTATTTTTATTAGTAGAAATTGTCAAAAGCAAAATAACAACTGTTTGTTCTGACCCTCTCCCTGAAGGCAGGACTGGCTGAAGAGCTCCTGCTTCCTCATAAGGCGATGATTTTCATCCTGGAGCCCTTTTTTCTCACCTACTCAGACTGGTTTGATCAAGGTCTCCAGATCATTTGGCAGCTCTCCCTGTCCCACCAATGAACATGACCCCCTGCTCATCTACTATTTCAGACAGTGAGCTTTAAAAAGCAGGATATTTGTCAGCACTAGAATTCTCTGAGGAACTTTGTTAAAATGAACTTGCTGCATGCGACCGGACACCTGGTGAGTCCTCGTTTCTCTGGTGAGCACTAGTTAAATTTATTTAACTATGCCAAGCAAGGCTGGCATGGAGGGTGGTTTTAGGAGCTTTCTCTCTGCTCTGTTGAGTGGCACAGTACATCTAGCGTAAGTCAGGTATGTCTGTGTGCGTTTCAAGCTCAGTCTTACTGACCCCGGTGTGTGACTACAGTACATGTGACATGGAGAGGAAGAACTCAACATCTACAGAAGCTCTGAGGACAACAGCCTTATGGGGGGACTCCAAGGTACTTACGGCAGCAATTATTATTGACAGTTATCAATGAGCCACAGGAACCATAGCATCTTGGTTGCCATTATAGGAAAGACGACTCCAACCCCAGGAATAAATGATGGGCTGTTTGGGAAGCATTTAGAAAATGTGACACGAGCTGGCAGCAGCAGTTCCAAGATAGGAAAGCACATGAGCCCTGGTTTGTTTCATTTCTGACTTCTGAAAGAATGACAGCAGGGCACTGTCAGAAGCTGATGCCGAGAGGGGAGCCGTGCTCCCCCATACTCTGTCCCTATGTTCTGTGAGTGATTTGGTATCCAATTGCCATTAGCCGGGGTGTACTGATTTTTTAACTGTCCCTGCCTTCACATTTGAGGTTAGGGGGCTCTTGGCTGCTGTGCAAAGATGAAGCAGATTTCCACTGAGCCTGTGACAAGCCCATGGGGAGACCTGGCAGAGATGTGAGTAGAGGACTGGAAGTATTAGATCCTACGGAGGGAGGAAATACTCAGCTTTCTTTAAGTCCCTTACAGAGTGGATGAGAGAGGCTCAGAATACAGAAACGGGACCTCAGCCCACTGGGGTAAGGACCAGGAGATCAATGTCCCAACCTTCAGAGAGCTATCTGCTTGGGGCAGGCTGGACAAGGTCCTCAGACTTGGGCTACTGTCCATCAAAAGCAGTTGCATGTTTCTGATCCTTAGGCTGTGTGCGTTGCTGGGACTGAAATCTACGTTCAAGGTGGTTAATTTAGTCCTTGGCTCCCCCATCTGAACCTGCAGCCTATGGGACAGATTGTCTATTTCTTAAAGATTCCAGGTTAAGTTTCCACACATAGGGTCTTTGATTAGTCCTTCATTAAGACAATTTTCTTAGGTCCTTGTCTTGCTGACAATTCATTTCTTGCTCCTCTTTCTCATTAACTGCCTGCTCCTTGTTTGAAAATTTGATCCAGATAGAACAATTCAAGGTGGTACTGAAACCACTGCCCAACTCTGGACACTTACCACACAGCGAGAAACTCGCGCCACTTATTCCTGTCGGAGAAAACACGGAAAATAACTCTCTCTGCCCTTAGCTCCCATAACTGAAAGATGACTAAGCCAGCAGACCACAGGAGTCTAACAGCTGTTAGGACAGGAGGCAGCGCCTCGGATCTGCGGGCAGGGGGCGCTGCGCAAGTGCAGGGCACGATGCCAGTCTGAGCTCGGACGGGTCTTCATCAGAACCCCAATGTCGCTGGCGGTAACCACGCCAGAGGAGCCGGCTGTAGGAAGATTTCTGCAGCACGAAAGAGTGCAATTTAAAACCTGGGTTCTCTGTTCTTCAGCTTGGACCCCGATTTACCCTGAGATGGGTGACGGCGCGGTAGGCGCGGGGCTGCAAGGCTGGGGCCGCAGCAGGTGCAGGGCGCGGCGGGAGTTCCTCGGCCGTGACGGCGCGCGGCCAGCAGGTGTCAGTGCGCCCTCGCAGTGGCGGTGCGCGGCCTCTGCTTCCCGGACCCTCCTCACTGTGGGTTGGGGCGGGGAGCTGTCCAGACCATAAGCAGCGGGTGTCCAGCAGAGAGCTCTGCGCCTGGACAACGCGTTCCCCGCAAGCGGAACTCTAAACTCCAGCCGGGCAGGTCGGGGGTGAGTTCCCCAACTCGCCCCAGGGGTTCGATTCGAACCTGTGCCAACCTCTCACCAGGATCCCACTCACCCCGGCCGTCAGGTACGCTTGTGGACGAGAGGGCTCGCCCCAGGTAGGGCTGTTTCGAATAAGACCCTGCGTGGTGGCTGCTCCTCCAAATTCGGCTCAGAGGTCCCCAACAGTCTCTTCCCAGGACCTGGCTGGACCAGGACAACCTCCCCGGCCCGCAGTTTTCCGCTGGGCCGGCCCAAAGCTGCTCCACGAATTCCCAGCAGGGGCCGCTCCCCACCCTTCCGGATTCGCTCTTTCAACCCCCCCGCGCAGGGTACCCGCCTCCAAGGGCCTGTCCAGTCCAGGGGCAGCGCTCCACGGGTCCCACGCGAGCCACAGGCACAGACCCGCGGAGGGGAGGCGCAAGGGGCGGGGGAGGGTCGGCTTCCCACGTGGGGGCTGACGCCGGCTGCTCGGCAACGCCGGCTTGATCCTGGGGCTATAAAACCAGTCCACGGTGAGCGCCGCCAAGCAGCAGCAGCTCGGGCTTCGGTGCAGACTCCCTGCAGCCGGCGCGCCACCGCCCAGCACCTTCTCCCCAAGCCGTGCGCTCCTTCCCCAACTCAATTTCTCGGACCCGGCCCGCAGCGCGCCGGGCCCACGCCCAAGACACTCGGCTCCTGGAGGGCCGACCGCGCACCGGCCTCGGCCCGCCTAAGGAAGGGGGCGCCTTCATGCGTGTCCCACACCTGTCACCCGGCCGCCGCCGCCGCCCCCCAGCACACGCGCTGCGCCCCAGCCCCAGCGGGGCGCACAACTTTGGAAGTCCTGAGGTGCTCGGAGAAGGCTGCAGAGTCCGCGCCCTGGCCCCGGCCCGGCCCCGCCGACCCTGCCGCGTCTGGGGAAAGCGAGAGAGTCGCTAATCAGGAGACTGACATAGGACACCCCAAGCCCGCATCAGCACCCCTCCGCTGCCTCCTGGGTGGGGGCGGGCCCCGCACACGGTAAGACCTTGCTTTGGCTCAAGAGTCAAGGTTTCTTAGATATCTGTGCTTTGAATTTTTTTAATTTTTGGTCATCCTTCCAAGTGCTCGGGCTACCGATGGTTTTGGTTCTGCCTTCGTGAAGAATCAACCGCTCTTTCCCCTCCCATCCGCTCGACCTCTCTCTCCCGCCGCCTAGCCACCCAACTTGGCTGTGTCTGGGCGCCGGGGGCCCGAAGGTGTCCGCCCCGGCCGCGCGCAGTTCGCGGGAGCCGGGCTATGGGCCGCTAGCAGGCCCCAGCGCGGGCCCGGCCTTCTGGCGTCCCTCTCCGCATGTGAGGCGCGGCGGGCCGAGCGGGGCGCCGGAGGAAGAGGAGGACTCACGGGCGCCGGGCCGGAAGGCAGCTGGCTGTAGGCCCAGGCGAGCGAGCACCCGCGTTCATGTTCCGCCAGGAGCAGCCGCTGGCCGAGGGCAGCTTCGCGCCCATGGGCTCCCTGCAGTCGGACGCGGCCAACGCGAGCTGGAATGGGACCGAGGCGCCGGGGGCGGCGCCCGCGCCATCCCCTACTCCCTGCAGGTGACGCTGACCCTGGTGTGCCTGGCCGGCCTGCTCATGCTGCTCACCGTGTTCGGCAACGTGCTCGTCATCATCGCCGTGTTCACCAGCCGCGCGCTCAAGGCGCCCCAAAACCTCTTCCCTAGTGTCGCTCGCCTCGGCCGACATCCTGGTGGCCACGCTCGTCATCCCCTTCTCGCTGGCCAACGAGGTCATGGGCTACTGGTACTTCGGCCGGGTGTGGTGCGAGATCTACCTGTCGCTCGACGTGCTCTTCTGCACCTCGTCCATCGTGCACCTGTGCGCCATCAGCCTGGACCGCTACTGGTCCATCACGCAGGCCATCGAGTACAACCTGAAGCGCACGCCGCGCCGCATCAAGGCCATCATCGTCACCGTGTGGGTCATCTCGGCCGTCATCTCCTTCCCGCCGCTCATCTCCATCAAGATGGACGGCGGCGGCGACGGGCAGGCGCCGACCAACTCGAGCTGCGAGATCAACAACCAGAAGTGGTACGTCATCTCGTCGTGCATCGGCTCCTTCTTCGCGCCCTGCCTCATCATGATCCTGGTGTACGTGCGCATCTACCAGATCGCCAAGCGCCGCACCCGCGTGCCGCCCAGCCGCCGCGGTCCGGACGCCGCCGCCGCCATCGCCGCGCCGCCGGGGGCGCCGAGCGCCGGCCCAACGGGCTGGGCCCCGAGCGCGGCGTGGACCCGGGGGCGCCGAGGCCGAGCCGCTGCCCACGCAGCTCAACGGCGCCCTGGGCGAGCCGGCACCCGCCGGGCTGCGCGACGCCGAAGCGCTGGACCTAGAGGAGAGCTCGTCGTCCGAGCACGCCGAGCGGCCCCCGGGGTCCCGCCGGCCGGAGCGTGGCCCGCGACCCAAGGGCAAGGCCCGGGCGAGCCAGGGGAAGCCGGGGGACAGCCTGTCGCGGCGCGGGCCGGGGGCCGGGGGCTCCGCGGGGCCGATGGCCGGGGTGGCCGAGGAGCGCGGCGGGGGCGCCAAGGCGTCGCGCTGGCGCGGGCGGCAGAACCGCGAGAAGCGCTTCACGTTCGTGCTGGCCGTGGTCATCGGCGTGTTCGTGGTGTGCTGGTTCCCCTTCTTCTTCACCTACACGCTCACGGCCGTCGGCTGCTCCGTGCCGCCCAAGCTCTTCAAGTTTTTCTTCTGGTTCGGCTACTGCAACAGCTCGCTGAACCCCGTCATCTACACCATCTTCAACCACGATTTCCGCCGCGCCTTCAAGAAGATCCTCTGTCGCGGGGACAGGAAGCGGATCGTGTGAGCGCGTCCTCGGCCCTGGCCCCTCGTTTCCGACGGCCGCGCAGTTCCCGGCCCCGAGGTGGCTCCGAGGGGCCGCCTCCCTGCGGGCGTCGGCTCGCTCCGAGCTGCGGGGAGAAAGCGCTGCCCCGCAGCTGGTAGCATCGCTCTGGACTCAGAGCCACGGGCTGCTCTAGGGCCTCCCCGAAACAGTGTTGTTTCCCGCAGGTATTTTCGCGTCCCCACTGAATGCTGCGTTCAGGGCACGCAGACCCGCCGGGGAGTGAATGGATGGGGGTAACTGGACCCTGGTTTGCCCGCGCTGCTCCTGCAAACCGCCAACTCTGGTTTAAAACAAAGGCTCAGGGCGGGCCTGCCCGCGCACCGCTGCCCCCTCCTCCACTTGTAAATACACACTCTTTTGACGGTCTGTGCCGCCAGGGTCCCCAACTAGCTTTGCTTTTGATGTTGGGATCTGACCGGTCGCACCGTGCCGTGGCTCCAGTTCCTTTGCCGCTCAAGCCATTTCCAGAGTCTTTCCCGCCTTTTGCGCTTTTCACCAGCACCTGGTGACTGTCCCTTGGGCCTGGACTCGGCCTTGACATTTCTTGAGAGGGAGATTTCTGTCTGTGCCCCCAGCACACCTTCCCCTCTGCCTCGCAGCATAATTGATGGCCTTTTTCTCCCCCTGTGTAAATAGAACAAGGAACCGAGACAGGGGGAAATGAACCTTTCCGCCTTGCCTCAGCCCTGTGTATAAAGCCATTATCCTCGGATGCACCTTTGCCCAGAAACTCACTTGAAAACCATCTCTTTCCAGGGGTGCCCCCACCCCCCACAGCACACACACTGCTCGAAGGATTTGCTCGGTTTTTATCTTGTATGTAAGTGTGCCCCTCCCTTCCCCAAAGTGCTGACTAGGGAAATCTTGGAGCTGCTGTGTTTAGACACACAGGAGTGGAAATTATGTGGAAGAAGCAAACTTGATGCAATTTGCCCTGGGTAAACAGTTTGAAAGACAAATGGGCCTGCCAGACTGCACAATTCCTGCCTCAAGAGCTCATAGGTATCAAGATGTTGCCCTTCTCTGCTTTCCTGGCGGAGACCCTGCCATGGTGGAGGCATGGCACCCTCCCCCTCCCAAAAAGCCCCCTAGCCCAAAGTCCAGGGAGAAGGGCGGAGGCCTCGTGTTCACATCCGAGTGCTCAGATAGAATCCGGAAGGCCTATGCTCTTTTTCCACTACCGAAAAACTAATGTCAGCACATGTTGCTAATGACGGTGGTTTATTATTTTTTTTAAATAAAAAGTTTACAGATCAAATGTGAAATAAATATGAATTAAATGGTCCTGTCTGTTATCTGAGTTGATTAGGTGTATAGTTTGTAAAGTGAACAAGAAAGGACTCCTGTGTTATGCAACACTCACCTTTAAAAGTGTGAACAATAACCAAGCCACCGCTTTGGAATTGTGTGTGTTAGATGTGGGGCACTGTGGAAAGCCCATTACAGATTCTGAAGGAGCTTGCTGTTATCACCCGTGTCTGATGAGGGCTAAGCGGTTTGTTCACTGCTCACAGCACAGGGTGCAATTCCTCTGTTTCCTGTCTTCTGTGCTCCCAGGGTCTGTGCTCTTTACCCCAGAATGAGGCCAGGCTCCATTGTTAACACCTTCTGCTCCAGGGTACTCTCAACAATGAGGTTTCGGCACAGTGTTCTGCTGCGTGCACTCTGGGATCCAGGCCAAGTGTGCACATGCCCAAAACATCTCCACATTCTGGAGTGTGGATAGATCTCAGAAAAAAATTAGCCCCCACATTTGGAAGTATGGGATATGCAGGATATGGACTGCGCTGTAAAGCATGGGTCAGCAGTGTCCCGATGGGTCAGCAGTGTCCCGATGGGTCAGCAGTGTCCTGATGGGTCAGCAGTGTCCTGATGGGTCAGCTGTGTCCCGATGGGTCAGCAGTGTCCCGATGGGTCAGCAGTGTCCTGATGGGTCAGCAGTGTCCTGATGGGTCAGCAGTGTCCCAATGGGTCAGCTGTGTCCCGATGGGTCAGCAGTGTCCCAATGGGTCAGCTGTGTCCTGATGGGTCAGCAGTGTTCTGATGGGTCAGCAGTGTCCTGATGGGTCAGCTGTGCCCCGATGGGTCAGCTGTGTCCTGATGGGTCAGCAGTGTCCTGATGGGTCAGCAGTGTCCTGATGGGTCAGCTGTGTCCTGATGGGTCAGCAGTGTCCTGATGGGTCAGCAGTGTCCCGATGGGTCAGCAGTGTTCTGATGGGTCAGCTGTGCCCTGATGGGTCAGCAGTGCCCTGATGGGTCAGCAGTGTCCCGATGGGTCAGCAGTGTCCCCGATGGGTCAGCAGTGTCCTGATGGGTCAGCAGTGTCCTGATGGGTCAGCAGTGTTCTGATGGGTCAGCTGTGCCCTGATGGGTCAGCTGTGCCCTGATGGGTCAGCAGTGTCCTGATGGGTCAGCAGTGTCCTGATGGGTCAGCAGTGTCCCGATGGGTCAGCAGTGTCCTGATGGGTCAGCTGTGCCCTGATGGGTCAGCAGTGTCCTGATGGGTCAGCAGTGTCCTGATGGGTCAGCAGTGTCCTGATGGGTCAGCAGTGTCCTGACACATAGAACATGCTCTGTGGCCCAGAATATAGCATAAACCCCTCCAGAAAGCCATTCACTAGTTGGTGACTTCCTTGGCTCTCTGGCTAAAGGTCACAGCCCTGTGACATCAGTGCGTTAGGTGCTGGCACTGTGAAGCAGGAAGGAGGCCCTCAGGAGGCCCAGCAGCTCGTGGGACAGATGAGGAAGCCAGTCAGGGAAGAGCCTCCTCTCAGGTCCCCAGCAGCAACGAACAGGGCTCCGGACACGTGCTGCTGGCGTCTGTGAGAAAGGCAGCTGACCATGGTGTGTGTGTGTGTGTGTGTGTGTGTGTGTGTGTGTGTGTGTGTGTTGTATGTGTCTGTGTATGTGTGTGTCTGTGTGTCTGTGTGTGCATGTCTGTGTGTGTGTCTCTGTGAGTGTCTGTGTGTCTCTGTGTGTGTGTGTGTGTGTGTGTGTGCGCATGTGGTCAGATGCAGCACAGTGGGAGGCATGGCACTCATCACAGAGCTTGGTTGGAGAGAACAGGCCCTGGGCTGTGACAGACAGACTGTCTGACTGACTGACTCCCCACACTCCAGCCCTCCACCCCACTCCTCCCAGGAGGCTCCTCCATCTTCCAGGCTTCCAGGCTCCTCCGTCTTCCATCGGGACACTGCTGACCCATGCTTTACAGCGCAATCCATATGTCTGTGCAAAGATAGACAACTGCAGAGCAGCACCTGCCCCCTCCAGCACCTCCCTGGTCTTGCACCTTTAAGGTCTCCTTATGGCTTTTCACCTCTGGAGTGAGCAGTAAGGGTGCTGGGGTGGGAAGGTGGAGCACCCGAGAACTGATCTGAGCTCTGAGTGCACTGGGAGGTCCCGGTGGGTGCCCAGGAGTTGGCACCATCAGCCCTTGCATGAGAGCCTGCAGACAGGAGAGAGTCGGGCACTCACCTCTGGCTTCAGGACTGTCAACAAGGGCCTTGGCACTGAGGCTGTCCATGCCCTGCTCCCACCCCCACCCAGCCTCCCTCTGCCTTCACACTCCAGGGCACCCATCGCCCCAAAGGCAAACAGTGCCAGACAATAGGCCAGTCTGGCAGGCCCCCAGGCACTGAGCTGTGTGTCCCAGACACGGGCAGATACAAACAGCTTGTTATTGACTCTTTCCTGCTCTGTCTGCGGGAAGTGTTTGTCCCTCGGGCCCCTCCTCCGCAGAGGGACAGTGGGCAATGGTGCCACACAGGCAGACTCCCTGTCACCTGCCCCACCCCACCTCTATGCCTGGCATGCAGAAAAGCCTGGAAGATGGAGGAGCCTCCTGGGAGGAGTGTGGTGGAGGGCTGGAGTGCGGGAGGCAGGGAAGGGAAAGGGTGGCGGTTCTGAGCGGACAGCGGAGTGCACCTTTGCACTGGGCTCAGGAGAGGCTCTGTGAGGTAAGGGGGTGGGATCTGGGGATAAGTAAGTCCAGCCCTGATGGACCCCAGCAACAACTGGGGAGGCCCAAGGAGTGAAAAGAGAAGAGTGTCCCTTGGAGTTTATTGAGCCAGTCTGGACAGGAAGAGTGGCTGGAAAAATCAACACAGACTCCACCACTCCTGGGGCCACACTGTCTACTGCACCCAAGGAAGGCAACAAGAGGGAAGGGCAGCTTCCAGGGGCAGCCTGAAGGTCAGAGGACACAGAGGTCTTTGTGCCACAGTGCTCTGGCCACGGGGAGCTCTGAACACCCTGGGAAGGACTGACTGTGCCGAATCTTCTCTCAGGGCTTTTTGCTTGGGGGACTTCAAAAACCAATAGTGTGGGAACCAAAGTATGTTTTTCGAAATTCTGACTCCAGAAGGTATCTTGGGTTGTGGGAGAGGAAGTGCCCCCCGGAATCTATCCCACCTCCCAAGTTCAAAGTCCTTTAAGATTTGGTGTAAAATCCCTCTGGAGCTGAAGGGCTGGAGGAGAGAGATGAGAGAGTGGTGGAGGCACTGGGCCCTCTGCTGCTCTTATGGAAGGCAGCCGGAAGTGTCCCGATTCTCCCCAGCTCCCACAGCTTTTGGGGGCTGGAGACCCTGAAAGACAGACACTTAGGAGTCATCTTCTGCCTACTCTAACCTCCATCTACCCCTCCCCAGGCCTCTGTCTCATGCTATAGGAACCCAACCAAGACTCCGTTTGGCTGGTGGAGGGGGAGCGTCGCTAATCAGCCCAAAGCATCCATGTGCACGCTGTGTGGCAGCTCGACGTCAGGACCAGCACAGTTCCTTTCCTCCGTGCCCGTGCCCTGCAGAGTGTCAGCAGGTTTCAGAGCCTACCCAGCCTTCTGGGGACATAAAAGCTTCACAGGGAGCCAGCCTGTGCTGGGGTGGAGACTTCTGAGTCACAAGAGTGGAGAGAAGGCAGCCCACAGTGGGTCGTGGGCTGCTGTTTGTCCTGTGACTGAGGAGACTGGGAGGGCAAATGATGACAGAGCTGAGGGAATCCATTCAGGGGGTCCTGAGACAGGGGCGGAGGGGCGGGGCAGGAAAGGCTAAACCTGGGAAGGCAGTGCCAGGCCTGGTGATGCTTGGGGGCCCTAGGCCAGCTCTCAGCTCTCTTTATCTGGTCCCTGGGGTCAGGGCAGGCTCCTGTGGGAAGGCCACCTCCTGGCTCAGGGAAGGGTCAGGTCTTGGCAGCCTGGTCCATGTCGTTGCGAGAGCCTGGAACTAATGCCGGACCCTGGCTTCCCTCTGCTGTCCCAACATGGGCACACACACAGATGGAATGCAGGAAGGGGCTTCCCCCAAGACTGAGGCACCCCACGAGGAGGCCTCTGAGGGCCATTGGCAACCAGGGCTTGTTTTGAATGTGGCATTGATCACTCAGATGACCAGAAGAAAACTTGCAGGGGACAGTTCATGGTCAGAAGAGAAGAGCATGTTGGAAATAGCCCAGGCCAGTATTAGGAGGTCTTGCAGTGAGTCCAGGCCGGCCTTCCCACACAGACATGTTCTGGGACGGCACCCTCAAGAGCTCCATGTCTTCCTTTGTGAAAGCAAAGTGGTCTAGATTGAATTCTTTCAAAGAATGTATCTTGGGGCCTGGGGAGATAACCAAAGCCTCTGATTTGGTGCTTGGTACCCCCAGAGCATGGCCACTTAAAGCCCTGATGGACCCCAGTAACAACTGGGGAGGCCCAAGGAATGAAAAAGAGAAGAGTGTCCCTTGGAGTTTATTGAGTCAGTCTGGACACGAAGAGTGGCTGGAAAAATCAACACAGACTCCACCACTCCTGGGTCCACACTGTCTACTGTACCCAAGGAAGGCAACAAGAAGGAAGGGCAGCTTCCAGGGGCAGCCTGCCAGGGCTCAGAGCAGGGGTTGGGGTTGAAGCCAGAGCTAGGGGCGAATCCAGAATTCCCAGCCAAAGATCCAATGCCACCACTTTGGGAGTCAGACTGCAGGAGACGACTGGGTGGCTCCTGCACTTTGTCTTGGACCAGCCTGGGCAACCGGGTCACTAGGTCACCGGGCTCTGTAGAGGAAAGAATCAGCTCCTGGCCCTGCACCTCTGAGGGAGTGTGTGGGCCATTATGGATCTGGCAAACTGAACACAAACTTGCACACGCACATACCTTCTTCCTGCCTGCTGGTGACAGCCCCAAGGGAGCCAGGTGGCTGGTTCTCAGCCAGTGTTCTCCCTGCTATCCTCGTGTCCATGTCTGGGCCCACACACAATGCTGTGGACAGTGACGACCAATGAGGCTGGGCTCTGGGTGAGGCAGGATGGAGAGACCTGTCAATGACCTCAGGGTTCATGAGAGATCTTACTGCTCCTTATTCAGCACTGCTGGACACTCCTTAGTCCTTATAGCAGATATTTGTTAAAGGATGCAGGCCCTGAACCCCAGAGGAAGCACTGAGTCCTAAGGAATAATAGCTTTGTCCTCTCTCCTCCTTCCCCTCTCTTTCCTGTGCTCCTACACTCAGGATTTACTCCGGCAGTGCTGGGGGACCATATGGGATGCCAGGGAATTAAAGCCGGGTTGGCGTGTGCAAGGCAAACACCCTACCTGCTGTGCTATCGCTGCTGCTCCCTGTGCTCCTTTTTTCTCTCCAATCATCCCTCTCTCCCACTCCCACTGTCTTCATAGCTCCCCGTCCTTCCCTCTAGGATTTGTCCTGAAACCATGCACTCAAGTGGTTGTGCGCTTGCTTATGCTGGAGTTGGTGAAGGACCAGGAGAACTCAGATGTCTGCTCTTCAGAGCTTTGCTCTTTGTAGGCATCAGGGAGAGACAAGGAGGTTAGAGTGGGTAGAACAGGGGATGCCAGGGACTCCCTGTGCAGTACTGGACCAGGCTAAGACATTGGAAGAGACTGCCTGGAACTGAACGGAAACTGAAGGCAGGACCTGGTCCCGCAGAGGGATGGGGCTGGGGTTGCCTTGGATAAATGACACTCCCTTGATGGGACTGTGCAGTGTGAAGGAACAAATGGATAACAAAGGAGCTGAGGGTGGTTCGCCAAATGACTGTTAAGCAGAAATGTTTTGATCATCGATGCCAGAGCTGACCCAGGGGCTGCTCACAGCAACACTCAGCTGACAGTTCAGGCCTGAAAATTCTGTGTTTAGCTGGTGTGGTGGTGCTCTGGCCTCATCCAAGGGACCTATGAGGGGCTTCTGGAACCATACAGTGCTGGGGATTGAACTCAGGGTCTCATGCATATAAGGCATTTGCTCCGTGCATTTGAACTATCTCCTTGGCCTCTGGGTTGTCTCAAGGCCGATGCAAAAATCACTGACAGGTTTTTGGGAAGGAGGAACTTGATGGGCTTTTTGCTTGGAATGATTGTCTGGTTGCTGGTGAGACTGAGCAGGTACGCAGGAAGCAGCACCCCAGTCTTGTGACAAGAGTGGCCTTGGGGGGCCCGTGTGGCAGTGAGAGCCCAGGGCCTCTGCCTCTGGCAGCCCACCCCAAAGCAGTGCAGGAACCGGGCTTAAAGGGAGCGCCCTCGCCCAGTGAGGCACGACCCGCTCACGCTCACCCTGAGATTCTCCACCTTCAGAGAGTGTTTCTGGGCTTAGGGTTGGAGGTTTCTGTTCTTGGTGACATTTCTTGGAATCGAACGAAGTGACCTTAGGGGGATGAGAGTTCACTGAGGGCTGGACTGGGTCTGACTCACTTTCTTTTTTTCCCACCCTCAGCTGCTGTATCTGCTGAGTGGCCGGGAGGGGCCAGCAGGCCCTTAGAAGCTACCCGGTGTGCTCACACTGTGAGGGGCTGGTCCAGGGTAGTGGCTCTGCCAGAGCTTAAAGATCCAGCCTGTGGCTTCTGAGTGAGCTCAAAAGCCCTAAAAAGGTCCCAAGCTGGGACTAACCTTCACCTTTCTGTTCAAGGCTTGTCCAGGAGAAAAGCTTGTTTGTCAGGTGTTGGGGGCAACTGTGTGTGACAAGCATGAACTCTGCCTGCACCCCCCACCACCAGAGCTCTCAGTAGCAACAAACCCTCTCCTGGTCTCTCCACACAGCTCGGGCTTCCAGACTCACTCATACCCTCAGGCACCTGTGCTCCTCCAGGACGGAGCTGTCAGTCTGTCCCAGGTAGTCCCAGGCCTGGGAGGGGCTGAGGGGCAGTCCCAGAGAAGGTGCTTAAAGCACAGATGTTGGAGTCAAACAGTCCTGATTACAAACTGGTCTCACCTTACAGCTTTGACTTGAACCCTGAGCAGACGACCTGGCCTCAGTTTCCCTTCCTATAACAAGAGATGGATTCAGATGCTATGACTATGATGACCAGAGGGCAGAGACCGTCCCCCTGGGATCTGGTGTTGATGCAGGTGGACCCCACGGGTGACTTATGTGAGGCCGGAAGGGGAGAGAGATGGTTGCTTTCTCCCCAGTCGCCTCTGCCACCCGGGACCCACTGGGCAGGCTTAGGACTGATAAAGTCTGCGATGAGCCCCTACGGCGTGG
Organism: Cryptotis parvus; assembly: GCA_021461705.1. Classification (NCBI taxonomy): domain Eukaryota; kingdom Metazoa; phylum Chordata; class Mammalia; order Eulipotyphla; family Soricidae; genus Cryptotis; species Cryptotis parvus. Next base: position 16,875 of record JAJIBD010023193.1, on the reverse strand, counting down.
GCCTGAGCCCCACCAGCCCCACAAGGTGGCTGTCAAGCCACACCTGACGTCCACTTGATCTCTGGGCACGGGAGTTGATCCCACCACCCGAGGTTTCTCGGGAGCCACGAACTCAGGCTGGAGCGAGGAATTGCTCTTTGCAGGAAAGGAAAGTCAGTCCTAGGCCTTACCCAGGGCTGCTTTAGGGTTCTTGTCTTCCTCGCAGAAAAATAATTTTCAGGGAGACGAGCAGTGAAGTTAAAACAGGTTTTATTGAGGAGGTTTTAGGAGATGGGGGAGGGAGAGAAAGTAAGAGAGAGAGTACACATTTCAAGAGGGGGAGATGCGGGCAAAACACGTGCTTAGGCACCACATGTGCTCGGCCACATGGGCTCAGGCAGAATGTATGTCCATGCAGCATGTGTGCACTGTCCTTTTGTCAGGACAGCTTTATAGATTTCTCCCCAAGATACTCCCATATGGGGCTTCAACCTTGGTTGTCAGGGCCATTGCCAAGAGGAGTAGACTTTGGGAGTGGTCTTCTTTGACTGGAATGCTTTGGAGTCTTCTGTGAGCTGGGTCCTGGGTGGGAAGGCTGATTTATTTTCCTTAGGAGAGTTAATTATCTAAAGCCTTTAAAAGGGTCAGTGGCCTATGGGCTTCACACATTCCCTTTTGGCCTTCCCTTCCCCAGGATTTATTGGTGATAGTGGTCTTGTCAAGTTTGGTTTTGGTTTTCAATCAGGTATGGCTCTGGATTTCTTCTTTAGGAATTTTATTGCCATGTGGTGTCCCCCCTGTCTGCCTGCCTACGACAGTGTCTTGCTTTTACTGAAGCTGTTCTGGCCTTGTGGGGTGAAGTTGGGGGACATGAGGCTCCCTCAATGTGGAGTTTTAGGGGGACGTTGTGTCTGGGATTGGACCTGCTTGTTGTTTACTGTCTTCCCCGCCTGTGCTCATCAGTAGGATGAAAGGATGAACCCTGCCACTGCATATGGCCCACGGTGGCTCCTGGTGTCAGCACTGTGCTCCACTCTCCTCGCGGGTCCCCTGGCCGGCTTCCTGCTCTCCTGCTCACATCGCTCCTGTTTTTGCCTCATGTTCTCCTCCCAGTGTCCCACTGGAGGGCCACTGCTGCCCACCATCTTGGGCTGGCACCGTCCAGGCTTTCCTCTGAGCGGGAGCAGCCCTGAGGTTGGCCTTGGGCTACTAGGTCCTACCTCTCCTCTTGGTCGGATGCTTTCACTTCCCTGCCCGTCTCAAAGGCGGGAAAGGCCAGTGTGGGCACTGAGTGAGGTGTGTGCCCTCAGCACCCAGGACGCTGAGGAAGGGCCTTATCAGCCCGGATTCTTGTTTTCATGGTGGAGGACTGGTAACTCTCCACCTCTGCCAAGTCCCCATGGCTGGGAACTTTGGTGTTTGAAGAGTTTCTGGCAGAAGTGTAGAGGAAAGCTCTACCAAGGCAGATGCTCACATTAGGAAAAATCCATCTCCAGCTACACTTGCCTCCAGCTTCTCCCCCAGTCCTCAGGGTCTACCCCAGGAGCTTAGATCTGGGGATCAGAGAGCCAGGGTTTTTCTGGGGGCTCCCCCTGGGCTGCCTATGCTGCCCCATAAGTTCTTTCCTTTCCCATGGCCTCCATATTCTCATGTAGAAAAGTAGGTGGAAATTACTCACTTCCCAGCTGTGTGGAAGCCAACAAGGCAATTAATTATCAGCAGTAGCCCAGAATTTGCTGGGAGGAGGAATTCGGCAGTGGGAGAACGGACAGGGGCTGGGTTAGGGCAACAGGTGGGAACCCTGCCTCCTTCCTGGGCCTCAGAACATTCTCTCCGGATTCTGTAGGGTGGCCTTTAGGGTTTCAGGATTCTTTTTTGTGGGACAAGTGTCGCCCCCATTCACCTTTATTATGCTTATGGGTGAGTTGAGTTCTGAGGGGACCAGCAGAAGAGTGAGGGAGCCCCAAGGCTGAGGAGTTTTCAGCCTCTTGCTGCCCTGGGCTTTGTGTTACCTTCCAGGTGTTGCCCCACAAGGGATTGTGTTTTGCAAGTGTTTAGGATAATGCCTAGGGGCAGTGCTAGCCAGTAACACCTGTTTATTTATTGGCTCTCTTGTGAATTTGGATCCCTGCTAAAGCAGAAGGATTCAAAGTGAAAAGGCACATTCCCTGTCCTTGGTTTAGTGATGAAGATCAGACCTCAGGACAGTCACCCCTTGCAACTGGAGGAATTAGAACAGCTTATGACCAACAGCAAAAGGTTGGTTAACTTAGTGACATTTTCACACTGTTAATAATTTACTATGATAATACCTCACCATTATAATAATACACTGTTAATTTATAACCTCTTAATAGTTACTTCTGGGTAGGGAGTTTGTGGGGCATTTTTTTTCTCCTAGAGATTTTATGAGTCCATTGAAATATTTTTCTCTAATGAGTGAGTATAAAATTATTGTAGCAAACATGATCAAAAGTCCTTGAAGAAAAGGAAGCACTGTCATGTCTCAGAGAGACAGAGGATGACTTCTTGTCTGACGAAATGGATGCTGTGATGAGCAGTACATGTGCTTAGTTGATGTCAAAACTTGCAAAAAACTCTGGCAGGGAGTACAAGAAACCAGCAGAGGGGAAAATGCCTAGGTGAGAAGGGAACTGAGAGAATCGCATGCAGACTACTGAGCCTGAGAGAGACTCGGGATCTGTGTAGCTCTGTTCCCAGAGTGGGCGAAACTGCTCCCAGTTTTGGGTGATGGGTTGATGGTGTGTGCGGAGGGCAAGGTGGGAGTAATTCTGGTATGTATTTTTTCCCTTAAAGAAGGTAGATTTCTGGGGATTTCTGAGTGATTTTTTTTTTTGGCAAAGGAATTCAGAGGCCAAATAATTTTGGGACCCTTTGGTTTAGAACATTGACTTTTTAGCAATAAAGGGAAAGAATCTGAGAGCCATCGCAAGCTCTCCCAGTCAAAGCTAGAAACCCTGAAATCCCAAGAGTAGCAAAATCATAGTGCAAAGGAGAAGTCGTCACACACCTAATGCTAGGGATCCTGGGCAGTGCCTGTGGGGTGACTGTGCACCCATGGAGGTCTGTCCAGGCTCTGCCAGGTGCTCACCCACGATTCTCACCATGAATTTAAATGCTTGATTCATCTGAAAATACACCTTCAAGAGAAACAGTTGAGTAGTGTTTGGGGCTGTTGAGATGGCTTAAGTGGTAGAGCATATGCCTTTCAGATGTGAGTCCTGGGACTGAACTCACATAGAGACTCACAAATACTCAAGTCTGAACAACTGGGCCCTGAGCACAGCTGGCAGTGGCCACTATAAGAAGTCAAGAAAAAAATAAGTAAGTAAAAGGAAGTGTCCAATCAAACAGCCGAGTGCTGCGGCTAGCCACATTGATACCTAAACCCAACTAGGATGGACCGGTTAGACGGAAGAGCTGGTCTTGTTTGGGGTCATGGAGCTGAGAGGTGGGTGTTCTGGTGGCAGTTCTTAGGCTGTTTGCAGGCGCAGGTGCTGGTTTCTGCTCATTAAGGTGGTTTCTGCCTCTGTGGGGAGGGACCGTGTGTGTGCATGACTGTTTTCCAGCCGCACTCCTGGTAATCTTTCACATCTGCTCCAACACACCCGGCTCTATTTTGTGCTGTGTGGTGACGATTCACTCCACATCCTCCAAAGAGATTGTTGGAGGAGCTGCTCAACTGTGTGTGTGTGGGAGGCACTGCTGGTTTCTCTCGTCTGGGTGACACTCAGGGTATGTCATGGCTCACAGCATTAATCCTGCACCTCTTCTTCCTGCCACTCAAGATCCGCCCACTGTCCTGTCTTCCTCTCTGCTGACCAAGTGACTTGGCCACGCAGGTGGTCCTGACTCCTTAATTATAATTTCTTGGGCTTCTGGGTCTTGCTCCTCTTGCTGGTGGTGGCCCTCCTTTTCAGCAGCAGTGGAGCCTTGCTTGGGATCCCAGCAACCCGAAAAGAATGTGTTCAGGGCATGGGGCTGTGGCTCCAGTCTCTGGGGTCCTGTCCTGAGGGCAGCTAGGATGACTCACTGCTGTTCTCAGCTTCATAAATGAGGCGGTCTCGTTGCTCTGGTGGAGAGCTAAGGGAGCCCCATGGAGGCTGGCTGTAGATAGAGGGTGATATTTGCTATGTTCTCCTCCAAACGCCTGCTTGGTGTTGCACACTTTAACACATGCCTCTCCCCAGGTTTCTCCCAGCACCCCCAAGACCCTCCCTGCTCCAGGAAATGCACATAAGGGCTGCTTTCATCCCATAATGCTCACAGATATTATAGATGCCTAGATGGAACGAATACGTGTGTCACAGACTCTGTGGAGAATGTTGTGGCTTACCACACCCACCTCCTATCCCTCTTCTGGGCGCCCCTTCTCAGGTCGATACTGGCATGCTTTCCCCACATCACACCCACCTGTGTGGCTGGGAACGGCTCCAAACTGAGATACAACTATACCCATGTGACCTTCTGGGGTGTACGCCACTCTGGCCACGGTCCTTGTCTGTTCAGGCTGCTGCAACATACACTGTGTATATGTAGCATATAATTAGCAAAAAATTATTTCCCAGCCTTCTGGAGGTGGGGGAATCCAAGGAAAAGGTGCCAGAATGGTTGGGTGAGGGCCCCTTTTCTAGGTTGTAGGGCTTCTGATGCACCCACACATGGCAGAGCCTGCAAGGGATATTGCTGGGATTTCTTTTCACTTGATCACCTGAATCCCGTTATTCATCAATTTGCTCGAGCGGGCGCCAGTAAGTTTTCCATTGGACCTTATCACGTGCCAATGTAGCCCAATGACATCTGGTTGATTCAGGAATATGAAGAGCCTCAAAACGTTCCTTCAGGGTCTTGACAAGGAAGTCTGACCATCTTGTAGGTAGGCGGCCACATGATCTTTTGGCATCCTGTGGGATCCAGTCGGTAATGGCTCTAGTCCAGCGGTTGTCTCCAAATCGCATTACCTGTCCAGCCCATCTGATTTTCGATGCCTTGGCAAATGAGACAGCGTCCCTGATTCTGGAATAGGGATGAAGGTCAGAACTCCGGATTCCTTCACTCACTTGAGTGAGGCGTGATATTCCAAGCATAGCTCTTTCAATGCCTCTCTGGGAGACCCGAATAGCATTCTCATCCTGCTTTCGTAGGGCCCAGGTCTCTGAGGCGTATGTTAATGCAGGGAGAACGGTGGAGTCAAAGAGATGTGCCCAGAGCCGGGAGGTTCTTTGTCCTTTTAGCTATTTCTTCGATGCCTTTGAAGGCATTCCATGCCGCTCTCTTCCTCCTGCGCAGCTCAGGTTTTAGGTCGTTCATCATGTTGATTTCTCGACTTAGGTACACATAACTGCTGCATTCAGAGATGTTTGTTCCATTGAGAGTGAATGGGGCCTCTGGAACTAGTTCATTCTTCATGAGCATAGTTTTCTTTAGATTCAGCTGTAGACCTATCTTTCCACATTCTTGGTCAAAGTCAGCCAGCATTTGTGCTGCTTGGCTAATGTTTGGTGTTATTAGAACGATGTCATCAGCGAAGCGGAGGTGGTGTAGTTGCCGACCATCTATCTTCACTCCCATTCCTTCCCATTCTAATTGTTGCATGATGTTCTCGAGGGTGGCGCTGAAGAGTTTTGGTGAAATGGTATCACCCTGTCGAACCCCTCTTTTCACATCAATGATCACTTCTTTGTAGAATGGTGAGATCCTGGTGGTGAATCCGTAATACAGCTCACGAAGGATCTTGATGTATTGGGTTTGAACACCCTGTTTGGCTAGGGCTTCGATGACTGCTTCAGTCTCCACAGAATCAAAGCCTTTCTGTAAATCAATGAACGTTGAGACAGAGCGGCATCTTGTACTCCCTACAAACCTCAATGAGCTTAGTTACTGTGTGGATATGGTCGATTGCGCTTAATCCTTTCCGGAAGCCTGCTTGCTCGCATGGTTGTCCTTCATCTAGTGTTCTGCTAATCCTGTTTAGGATGACTCATGTAAACAGCTTGTAGATGACGGACAACAGACAGATGGGGCGATAGTTGCTGATGTCATGAATGTCTCCCTTCTTGAAAAGTAGAACTGTCCTGCTGGTTTTCCATTGGGAGGGCACCTTGCATTCGGACAGATAGCGTGTGAAGAGCCGAGCTAATATATTGATGTGTACCGACGGCAGATTCTTCAGGTGTTTGGGTCTGACTTTGTCTGGGCCTGGTGCTGTTCCCTTCTTTACCGACGCAGATGGCATGTCGGATTTCAGAAGGGAGAACGTTGGGAATGACATATCCATCCTGTGGAATTTGGTATGTGGGCAGGTAGATGTGGCTATCAAAGAGATTTGAGTAGAAGTCCTGGATAATCTTCTCCATTGCCTTTCTGAAAGATGTGATAGATCCATCAGGGCGTCGGAGGGCAGTCATCTTGGTCTTATAGTTGGTGAAGGACAGGCAGGCGGTGCGAATGTTTTTCCCGGCTTCTGCTGCATTTTCCAGTATTTCTGCTCTTCTGTCTTTGAGGTCTTCTATTATCACTTCTCTGCACCGTTTAGCAAGCTTGGATGTTAGCATTTGGTCTCCTGAGGCTTGTGCCTTGCCACGTTGGCGAATGAGCTCAAGAGTTTCTGAAGACAAGCATCCTTTTGTGTCTTTCTCTCTCTCAGCATTTTTCGCACAATCATGGAGGTGCTGAACCAGTCGGTTGTATTCTTCATCGATGTTGTCAATGATGGTATCTTCCCATGTTGCAGCAATGGTGCCAAAGAGTTCCCAGTTGGTGGTCGTTCTGGGAGTTCTCTTCTTAAACTTTGCAGCCTTTTCTCCCTGTTGCAGGAAGTAGAATTTTGCATCAAGGAGACGGTGGTCCGATCCTGTTTGGAATTTGGGGACAACAGCTACATCGATCAGACAAAACCGTTGATTGAAGATGATGTGGTCAGTTTCATTATGGAACTGTCCACCAGGAGATTCCCAGGTCCAATGTTTCGCTTTAGCCTTCTGGAACTGTGAGTTCCCATGAATGGTCTTGGTGGACATGATGAACTCAGATAATCTCTCACCCTGTTCGTTCCATTCTAGGCCATGAATCCCGATGTGGAGTTCTTCAGCCGATCTTCTTGGTCCTATCTTGGCATTAAAATCACCCACTATGATCTTGTAGAAGGTGTGATCTTTTTATAGAACTCCTCCAGTTCCATGTAGAATTTCTAAATTTCATCTTCTTTGTATGTGGATGTTGGTGCATAGACAATGAAGATAGAAATTGGTGGCAGTGGGCCACATTTCTTCAAGTGTAATCATCCTATCTGGTTTGTTAGGCATTCAAATGAATCAATGTTGATGGCCATGTTCGTGTTGACAAGGACACCAACGCCACTGACGCCTCTTTTGTCGCATGTTCCAAGGAACAATTCTTCTCCGGTGTCAAATACAGCATGATGCAGCTGGCGCCTCCTCGTCTCAGTCAGACCAATGAAGTCATACTTGATCTTTTGCGGTTGCACCATCAGATCCTCAATACTCAATATATGCTTCCGATGCTAGTGTAAGTGCATTGAAAGTACAGACAGTCATTTTAGTCCTTCCTCATTTTGGCAGCCTAGGATGGCCATGAAATTTTATCAGGCACTGCTTGTTTGCCTTTCTTACGCGCCGTATTAAGGGTTCTTTCGGGGTCAGGAAAATAAACATTTCTGTTACTGGATTTGGCATATCGAACATGCATCGGACAGCTTGCCAGGCTCTGCCATGCGGGCGCTATATTCTCATTACTTTGTGGGGCTCTCTCAGAGGGGTGGGTAGAATATTTACGGTAATTTGGAGATAAATCGTGCTGCAACGGGGAAAGCTGGTTTTTGCTCTCCGAGTGTACCTGTGTATTTCTTTTACAAGGCAACAAATACCTCCTCCAAATCCCATCTCCTAACCCCTATCTCACTGGCTGTTGGGATTTCTACATAAAATTATGTAGCTAGCATTCCAACCCCCTTCAGTCCTGGCCCTCCCCTTGAGTCAGTGAAATAACAATATCACTGACTTTGGCTTTTGCTGAAATTGTTGGCAGAGAGGTAGTGTTCTTTCCCCCATGAATCTGTCACCTTAGGTCATAATGGAGAGGTCAGAGCTATGAAGTGGATGGAACAGAATGGTTTTAGTGGCCATGTGGTCTTTAATTCTAAACTCTAAGTGATATTTATTTATTTTACTTTTTACTAGCTAATAAACTCCCCTCCTTTCATTTAAGTCAATCTCCATTGAATTCTGTTATAGCAATCAAAAATGTCCTGATTGGTACAGTCATGTGACTTTGGGGTCAAAGTTGCCTCATCAATATCCTCAAAGGTTGCATGATGGGTAGGTGAGTTGAGCTGTTTTGCTAATTTCGTTGGGGGACTTTTTGGTCCTTGTGTTATGATGAGAACTTTGATTCAAGCTGTGTTCACACTGCCTTAATTTTCAACCACTTGAACTTGGGATCTTATCTCAGCTCCATTCTGGAGTTCATCCATACAGGCTTAGAAATCCATAACCCATTTACTGTCCAGTAGGATCAACAGATCTGGGGTATAGGCTTGGATGGGCAACTCTTAGGTGAGTTGGGAAGAACTTCCTGTCCTGGGATGCTTCCACACTGTGGGTAGTAGAAGATGCCTGCCTGCTCTTCTGGACTTCCAGCACCAGGATCCAATTCACCTTTCAAGTATTTCTAAAGAGAAAGCAACAGTTCACACAAGTTTCCTAGTTGGGCAAATAGTACATTATAGTCATAATCACCAAAAGATCATGGGTGAGATTCTGATGGTCCCTGACCATAGGATATGAGCTGTTGTCACCCAGTGGTTTATTTAAGTAACTCTTTTAGCAAATGGGTTAGAGGTTGTTGAAATGTGGACATATTTTAGTTTGTTGAGTTTGGCTCATGTTTTCTTTGATCTTTTGGACAGAATGAAACTGGATGATCTCTCCAGAGATTGTTTACGTACCTAGCTTCCTACACCTGAGTTTGAGCTCTTTTTACATTCCTGTGGATGTTTAGTCCTTGAACATGAGCACTGGTAACAGGGCCTGAATCCTTTAAGTGCCAATAGTGCCTGTAAATCAGTTAAGTGTGAACCTGGATCCGGGGAGAAGTGAAGGTGTATAAGATTAGGGTCTGTTGGGTCAGGCTCTCCTGCAAAGCTGAGATTATAGGACGGGGAATATCTGAGGATCCAATTTCTCATCAGTTCCCTAGCCCCAAGCACCCAGCTGGGGATCCTGGGGAAAAAAACAAGATCCCATTTCTGTTTTTCACTGCCAGCTGGGGCAGGGGTTGTCACTAACCCCAAATGCCAAGTTTCATTTCTCAGTTTGGGATCTTTTTGCGTTGTTTAATTTCATGCTATAAAATGTTGAATTCTGAGTCTTTGTCTTGTCACAGTGTTTGAGGTGCAGGGGAGTCTGCATTAGCTCCTCTTCCTCCGACTACCCTGACAGATGACTAGATTCAGACTGTGCCTTACCTCTGAGCACACTATCCCCTCTAACTCGCACCTGGCATCTTTCATAGTGCCCCTCATGGGCGCTATGAAAGCGCCCATGGTTTGTTGAGTTTTGAGTTTTAATGAGGATGAGTTCTAAGGAAGAAGTTTGGTGTTAGAGGGGGGTGTGGCTAGTAGAGCTTGGATATGGCCCATGACCGGGGTAACCCCTATTAGGACCAGTGGCCTGGGTACTGGGCTTCAGGTACAGGTGGATTCATAGAAGCCAAGTGTAACCATTTATACTAGTGAAATGACCTGCTAGTCTGGGTCCTTTCATGGGCACAACCTTATTTAAGTGGACTGTGTTCTAAGCCAGAGGGGTGAATGACACAGAGGGGCTACTGTCCAGTAAATTATGGGCTAATGGTTTGCATTTTTTTGTCTTAGGAAGGAGTATGGAGAGATCTCCCTCCCAGATAGTGGAGGATCATCCCTGATCCTCCACTATCTGCAGCCTTATCCTTATGGATTTCATGAAGATCGTGGAACAAATTTAAATTCTTGATCCAAATTTGGATGACCTCAATTTTCTTCCATATTTGCTGTATTGAAATCAGTTTGAGTCCTGTGACCTCTAGCCCTGGAGGGCCCCTTCCCTGCGGGTTCCTCCTGGCTTCTGCACTGGCCCCCACCGGTTTATTGGGTATATTTGGTGCTGTTCATGGATATAGACCAGGGAAGACAGGCCCACCTCTCTGGAGGACACCCCCTGCCCCATCCCCTCTAGCTAGAGATGGCCAGGGGTGCCAGCGATACGTGAACAGTGGACTTCAGAGTTTCATGTGTGTGTGTGTGTGTGTGTGTGTGTGTGAACATGTGAACATGTTCAGACAGACAGACCTTAGTCTCAACAGGAAGAAAAGAGTGGAAAGTAACTGAAAGCATTTCTTTTCTATCTTTCTTGCAATCTAGGTACAAGGGACGTGGGTAATGGGCCTACATGCTAGCAGGCTGCCCTTTTGCAGTCAGCTGGGTGCTTGGGGCCAGGAACTGAGGAGCAATGTGTCTCCCTAGGTTACCAAGTAAGTGGACTCCATGAGCAGCTGGAATTGGGGTCACATGGTGGTTTGGATGCTTCCTGTGCGACCTGGGGACATCTCCCTTCACTGCCTCAACTTCCTTGTCTGTGGAATGGGTGTTCTCCTCCTGCCCCAGGAGGCGCGGTGAGGCAGTGCTTGGTAAACTGTGATGTTCCTTGCTGAGATGCAGTAACCAACAGAGCACATGGCAGCGCAGCTGGGCTGCGGAGAGTCAGGAGAGGCTGCTCCCAGGAAGACAGGGGAAGACAGTTGGGCCTCCAGGAAAGCTGAGGGTGCTTTGTGCCTTTGAGGGGCACCATGAGCAACCAGCAGGACTTGGCAGCATTAGTGCAAGTGGCTGCAGTGGAGATAAAATGGGCCACAGGACCATGTCTTGGTTCGGGTTTAGCCAGTGCCTCATCCGCGTGAGGCCCCTCGTCCCTGAATTCTTTCCAGATTGTGGCAAGGGATCCGTGGGCCCTTCAAGCCTGCTGTGTTTATGGAGGAGGTGTTCGGGGACTCAGGAAGAAAACCAGCCTTTTGGCAATGGCTCAAGCTCGGCTGTCCCTAAAAATATGATGTGATGCAGCTAATGGGAAAGCACAACAGGGCTGGCTCGGTGGGACCTAATATAGCCTGGACCGGGTGGAGAGCGGTCGTTGAAAACACAGATGGGGGTCGGGAGCCTGCTGCCACCCCACAGTGGGCCAAGCCCTGGCTACCCCGGTAGGAGGGTTCTTGAGGCTCAGCTGAGAGCACCTCTGTAGCCGGTGCATGGGTTCATTTCTCCTCCAGCAGCCCAGTTGGCTCTTATGGAGGAGCAGCATTCCGTAGGGGCCACCCCAAAGGGACCATGCAGATTCTCCTGGGGGTACAGCATCAACCAGTTGGGTTATCCTTACACCCCAGCCTTAAAAGCACACCCCAGCTAAGTGGTTTTGATCCTCATCTCCATGAGTCTAGCCTGGCTCCCCTGCCTCAGACACTGGGGTGCTGACCCTCTAGTGTGGACACCTCTTGGCAGCAACCCTGTGGTGGCTCTTTCCTTCAGGTTCCATAGACCTGTGGCCAGGGCCAGAAGGACTCTGTTCACTTGTCACTGTTCTGGGAGGAGGAAGCAGGGCACAGATGGGACAGGAAGACTGTAAGAGAAGACCAGGTCTCAGGATCGGGCCACTTTATAGGATGGCCCCTGCAGAAGAGAGAGAGAGAGAGAGAGAGAGAGACAGAGAGACAGAGAGACACATAGAGAGAGACATAGAGAGAGACACAGAGAGAGAGACACAGGGAGAGACACAGAGAGAGACACAGAGAGAGAGACAGAGAGAGACAGAGAGAGACACAGAGAGACACAGAGAGACAGAGAGAGACACAGAGAGAGACAGACAGAGAGACAGACAGAGACAGAGAGGGACACAAAGAGAGACAGAGAGAGACACAGAGAGAGAGACAGAGAGAGACACAGAGAGAGAGACAGAGAGACAGAGAGAGACAGACAGAGAGACAGACAGAGAGACAAACGGAGACAGAGAGAGACACAGAGAGAGACACTGAGAGACACTGAGAGGACACAGAGAGAGACAGAGAGAGACAGAGAGAGACAGACAGAGAGAGACACAGAGAGAGACACAGAGAGAGAGACACAGAGAGAGACAGAGAGAGACAAACAGAGAGACAAACAGACAGAGAGACAAACAGAGACAGAGAGAGAGACACTGAGAGACACAGAGAGATATTCTGAGAGACAGAGAGAGATACCGAGAGAGCAGAGAGAGACAGAGAGACACAGAGAGAGACACAGAGACAGAGAGAGACACACAGAGACACAGGGAGAGGGACACAGAGAAAGACACAGAGAGACACAGAGAGAGACACAGAGAGAGAGACATACACAGAGCGAGAGAGAGCAAGAGAGAGAGAGAGAGAGAGAGAGAGAGAGAGAGCTGACCAGAGGGACCAGGTCTCGGATTGCGCCACTTAGGATGGCTCCTCCTGGCCCAGGAGTTGTCAGGTGTTCCTCAGTCTTGTAAGAACCAAGGTGTCAGTCACCCTAATACACAAAGCTCCATACCTGACCCTTCCCCCAAGCCCCCCGTGCTCAGAACTGGGTGGCCCAGCTGGCCTTCCCTGGTCCCCAGGCTTTTGCTGAGCACCTGCTCCAGGGTCTCTGTCCTCAGTTTCAGGCCCTTGCTGGTTCCATGAGATATGGCACTTGGCTCTCAGTAGTGAACTTGTCCATGACCTTTCTTGGGCAGAAGTAGTGGTGAAAAAGCAGAGAGTGGGAACCAGAGGGTAACTGGTCACCCTCTGGGGATTAAAGGCTCAGCACTCCAGAGCTCTGGGCAGATCACGCCCTGTAAGAATCTGACACCAGTGTTAGAGAAATGGAGCAGTCTGGCGGAGGGCCTGTCACAGAAGCCACTCCATGTGGCACAGAATTGGGAGCAATAGACGTAGGGGGGCGTGGCTTACCTGGATCGCATTTCTCTCACTTTCCTGGAGTCTGTTTATTTAATAAATTCTTAGGGAAGCGTGTTGCTCCTCTGGTCTGGATCCCTGCCTTCAGCTCCATCCTCTCTCTCTCTCTCTCTCTCTCTCTCTCTCTCTCTCTCTCTCTCTCACCTCCCGCTTCCATAATATGAATCCCACTTCCATAATTCCTCAGGGCTCAGTTTCAGCTTTAATATTTACCAGTCCCTCACATGACCACTTGGCCAAAGTGTAATCCAGGAGGACTGTCTGCAATTGTCCTGCTCATGTCAGAGTTGGGGAAACTGAGGACTCAGCTAGTTCCCAGTGACAAGGGACTGGAACCTTAGGGGAGTGCCTCTGTCCTGCTCCCCATCTCTACCCACAACACCGCTGTTTATCCCTCGCGGAGAGCACTTCTGCCACAGAGTCCTATAATGCCGATCTGTTCTGTCTCTTCCAGTGGATAGAGTTGCCAGGGAGAGGCAGGATTTTTCTTTCTTTCTAGTTGAAGGCACTTAAAAGGAGCTTAGTAAGTACCTGTCAAGTGGCTCAGTGAATGACTCAGATATGTGAGGGATTTATCTCTGGCTGAAGGAGCTTGGGGGATCTTGTCTTGTCTTTGATGGCACATCACACACCTGCAGGGCCAAGCCAGGGACCCCATGTCTCAGAGTAAACAACAGCTCCTCACATCTTCCACAGCTCTAGGCCAACAGAGCCAGTGAGTCTGGGGCACAAAGTGATCTTTAAACGCTAACATCAAAGTGGACTCTTCTTTGGGAGTGGAGCGAAATAGTGTCATGAAGTTTTTTGAAAAATACAGCTGGAGAGGGAGCTTCATGTTTATTACAGCCTCTCTGGCAGGCCTCAGTTCTCCCGCCTCCCAAGCCCAGTTCCTGCTTGTGAACCAATGCAATTTTTTCTTTGCGCCTTTCTCTCTCTCTCTCTCTCTCTCTGTGTGTGTGTGTGGGGCTTGGGAAGCAACAGTTTGAGAATGCTGTTTATGCTGTTTAGAAGGGTGGCTGGATAGGGTCAGTTGAACAGAAAGTTGGGGAGAAGGGCTTCCTAGGAAGAGCAGGGCTGAGCAAAGACTTGGAGGGGGTAAACAGGTTGCAGCCCTCCCTCCCACCCCCCGTTGTTTTATTTTGGAAGGGGGTGAACCATTCCTCACTGTGAATAACTTCGACTTTGAGCAAGTCAACAGTGGTTCAAATGAAGGTTTTATAGTCACATCCTAAAGTACCACTCCAGCTTCTTGGAAAACCTCACACTATTTTTAGTCCGTTGAGCTCAAGAAAATGCCATCTCTTTTCCTCCCCACAAGCCAATTCATTGTTGATCTTGCCCGGTCTTAAAAACCCTTTTCCTTTAGCTCAGGGAGCCCAATCAGCCCTGGGCGGAGCTCCGTTGCTCACTGCTATGTTCATATCTCCTGTCACTTGTTCACACGGGAAAATCAAGTCCCTACATTTCGGGGCCACGTGTAACCTGGCTTTGCAGGCAGGCAGCGACTGGCCTAAATCCCAAGGAAGGAGCAGGAAGGAGCAGGAAGACCTTGGGTTTGAGGAGAGTCTTGAAGTTGGTAGACAGGCTATGAAGCTGGTTTATCTGAGAAATTGTTTCCAGGATGAGGGAACCATTTTAGGGCTGCAGGAGAGTGGCTGGGTTGTCCTTGTCCAGTGGGGACTTCACTCTCTCTGAGTTGAAGGCCAGGGGACCACCGAGGTCACAGTCCCTTGCAGATTACTCTTCTTCAGTATCTGTGTCTGAGTCAACTACTACACCGGGATTTGAGGGAAACACTGCAGGCCAACAGGTGATGGGAATGCTGAATCCACCCTAAAGGTCAGGAAAGACATCGGAGAGGATGGATTAACAGGGCCTGGAAGCTAAGAAGAAAAGGTGAGGAGTTCCAAGCAGGAGAAGAGCCCAAGTGAGACGCTGTTGACGTTAGGACAAGGTGATGTGCATTTGTGAAGCTGCGCCATGCTGGGGCTCATGGGAAGGAGAGAGCGAGCTGGGGAAGATGGGGTCCAGGTCTCCAGGGAACATGCAGGTGCTAGGAAGCCCACAGGAGCAGTGAGTGTCTTTTGTAGGAACACGGAGTGAGGTTGTGCCATCTGAGCAGCACACTGCCTGGCCTTCTATTAAAGTTTCCTTTTTGTTTTTTTTTAAGTTTATGATTTGCTTTCATTTACAACTTAAGGGTTCAGTATCACCCTCTCTTTACCACCAACCCACCCCTGAAAGCCCCCTCTCACCCCACGCTTCTTTCCCTTTGTGGACCACCATAGTTTTCATGGTATCTGGGAGTTACTTTGTGGGTTATTTTGGGGGGAATTTATTTGCTCTTAGTCGTCTTAGATTTCACAAGTGAGCTCCAATCATGTCCTTATTTTTGACCTCAATTTCTCACATATCTTAATTATATCGGGAGTCTTCCATTACACCAACAAGACACCATTCAGCCTTCTTTATGGCAGAGTCCTATTGTATTGAGTATACAACTAAATACATGTATACTAATAGATACTAATTATATATACAGTCTCTTTAGCTAATCATCTGATCATCTAAATTTTACTGAATTTATTTTAGTTTCTTCTTTGGGTTTTGGAACCACACCTGCTGATGCTTGGAAGCTCGTGTTCTACTTGGGAGTTGTTCCTGGTGCGCGTTCTGGGGTACAAACAGTGGCTTCTGTAGGTTAGAAACAGGCCTCCAACATGTAGCAGACCACGTGTCTTTATGTTTCTCTCCAGCACCCTGATCTTCTGTTTGAAAAATGGCTAATGGCTGCAGATTGATAGGCTAGGAGGGGGCACTTAGGTGAATCCCCATTACAGGCTGCCATTCCTCACCTATGTGCCGTGCCAGGCATAGCTAATCAATCCCAACACTTTCCTGCTGAGTCTGCCCTGGGTCTTCGATTTTTCCCAGCAGAGATCCAGAGCTACCAACATTTAGCCACGGTGGCTAATGAAGTGAGGGAGATTCACCATTCTGCCCCAGGGAAAAAAAAAAGCCTTACATGGGCAAGAGCATCATCTGGGAAAGTTTGACTGTGAAGCTTCATAAGCAGAACACAAAAACAACAGACTCCAAGATGGGGTGGGAAGAACTGAGCTCACAACCTTGAGAAAGGTCCTATTAACAAAACAGACAGACATTCTTCAGGGTGAATTTTCCTATAAAGTGGTAGAATTACACAGTAATCTTCATAAACCCGTCACTCTTATCACACACTTGGAAGGCACACCCATTCCAGACCTTGCCGCTGTAGATTTGCCTCCACTCTCCGCGCTTTTGTCTGCAGAAAGAGTAGGCCGCTTAAAAACGCTTGATGTAAACAAGAAATTGTCTAACTGGGGTTCCTGGGGCGTAGGGGCGGTAAACTCATATTGCTGCTCTGACTCTCAGAAGGTTGAGATGACCTTGGTTACATAGAGTAGGCTGAGACTTCACTGACCACTTTCCTTACCCCAGCCTAGTGGGAGAATTCCAGAACAGCAGCAGGGCTCAAGTTCCATGGAAGATCCGGGCTGTGAGTTCTGGTTGTGGCCTTGGCCAGCAAAGGGACAAGCAAAATAGGTGCCGGATTTTTTGATCCTCCCTTCTCTGTACTTGACCCTTGCCCGGAGTCCGACTTCCTCCTCAGGCTCCAGCCCCGCCCCAAAAAAGCAGAAGGAAAGCACATGCCTGGAGTCTCAGTCACCAAATCTCCAGCCCACCCACTTCCCTCCCTCCCTGGCCCCCCCCTTCCTCCCTGACACCACAATCACCTACTTGCTTTCCTCTTTCACCCGAGCGTACAGTCCCTGGCTGGTTGAGAGTCCATCACCTGAACTTCAGAGCTAAAATCCCCGCTGCCTCTAAGGC
>JAJIBD010023192.1:0-23144 GCA_021461705.1 Cryptotis parvus | reverse complement strand
ACCCGCTCTAGCAAATAGATGAATAACGGGAAGATAGTGATAGTGATAGTGATTGTATTTCTAGTTGTTGTAGTAGAGTTATGTGATATTATATATTGTGGTTATTAACCCTTTCTCATGTGCAAATATGTTCTCCAATTGCTAGGTTGCTTTTTTTGTTTTTGTGGTGGTTTATTTTCAACTAAGCATTTAAATGAAATAGGTTAAGCTTGAGTACCTGGCCCAAACTACAACTCATGGATCTATGTTAATGCCCATGCCCCCAGGTTAGAACTAAGGAAGGCACTGCTTCTTCTCCCACTGTATAGCCCCTATGATTCATTTCTTAAAAGCCACATATAGTTACACAGGAACACCAAAAAAGTATGGGGACTATCCTAGAAGTGTAAATAATAAATCATCACCTCCAAACTGTCACAGGAACTATGGTAAAAACAGCACAGAACACCACAAGGAGTGCAGGAAGATAGGAGAAATTAAGTCCCACTAAAAATACTTGCATATAAAATCTCTCTGATAAAAAATCAGAGATGAAATGGTGAGGATGTTAAATGACCTCAAACAAACAGTGGAACAGAACTCCAATAAAATACAGGAGGATTTGAGAGAAACAGTGGAATGGGCAGCCAATAAAATTCAGGAAGAAATGTGAGTGGAAAAAAATACCAATATAAGTGTCACTAATAGATGGAATATGTTAAATATGTTTATGTTTGAAGAACTAAAAAAGAAATTATTTTATGTTTTATATTTGATGATACATCATTCTGATACAGTTTTAACTGTATCAAATATAAAACATCAGTAAGAAAGTAGGTATTATATGAAAACAAATAAAACTTCTTAAACTAGAAACTATGATAACTTAAGTGAAAATTTTACGCCAGGAATTCAGGAGCAGATTTGAGCATACCAAAGAAATAATCAGTGGATTTGGAGACAGGGCTATTTAAATTACTGATTAGGAGGAAAAGAAAGAGTTAAAGGGGTATATAAAATGAATAAAGACCTATGGGGGCACCATCAAGTATATAATCTCACATTACACTCAGAAGAAGAGGAAGAGTAGAAGGAATTTTGAAAAAAATGATAACTGAAAACAATCAATATTTTAATAAGCATATTAATTAAAATATTTAAGAACCCTCAATGAAATCAATTACTCAATACAGCACATGCCATGTATGCAAATATAGACAGCTGATAATTAAAATATTAGAAGGAATAAGAAGAGAACTTGAAAGCAAAAAAGAGAGAAATACCTCATCATGTAAAAGATTCACAGTAATATAAAGAACCAATTTTTTTATCATAAAACATAAAGATCAGAAGATAGTGATATGACATCAATTTGTATATGTTTCAATCTATTTAAATATTGTATTCATTGTACACATTGTATAAATATGCAATTTATATGGCAATAAAATACAAAAAGAAGGAGGGAATAGAGTTTGGAACAAATACTTTATATATTATTGAAATTGAGTTAGTATCAATATAAACTAGATTGGTATAAATTTTAGATAGCAATTGCAGTTTCCAGAAAAAAATCACATAAAAGATAATTTAAAATATATAGTAGGAAGAAAATGGAGAAAAATATGTATAGACTATAAAAAAAAAAAAAGCTCTTCATAGATGGTATGCTCTTGCATTTTAAAGATCCTAGAGATGAGGATATAACTCAAGGAGATACGGCACATGCCATGTATGTGTAAAGTCCTGAATTTGAACTCCAGTTACTAATGACCGCAAAACATAATCACAGTTGTGTTAGCTCCAAGAAATTATGTACCCAAGCACAAAAATGTACCATCAGGCTTGTTGTGCCAGGCTAAGTAAGGATCAGCAGAAGTGATTGTTCCCTTAGCACCACTGGGGAGGTCCATTTGAAAGAAAATACTATGTCATTAAACAGCTATTATATAGTATATTATAGTATATTATATATACTATATATAGTATATTATAGTATATTATATAATGTGATGAGCACAACACATTATAAGAATGATCACTTGATCACTTGATCACTTGATCACTTGAATCCCGTTATTCATCGATTTGCTCGAGTGGGCAACAGTAACATTTCCATTGGACCCTATCACGTGCCAATGTAACCCAAGGGCAATTGGTTGATTCAGGAATATGAAGAGCCACAAACAGTTCCTTCAGGGTCTTGACAAGGAAGTCTGACCATCTTGTAGGTGGGTGGCTATGTGAACTTTCTCGACATCTCGCGGGATCCAGTCGGTAACAGCTCTAGTCCAGCGGTTGTCTCCAAATCGCATTACATGTCCAGCCCATCTGATTTTCGATGCCTTGGCAAAGGAGATAGCGTCCCAGATTCTGGAAAAGCAACAGAGGTCAGAACTCTGGATTCCTTCTCTCACTTGAGTGAGGCGTGATATTCCAAGCAGAGCTCTTTCGATTCCTCTTGGGGAGACCCGAATAGCATTCTCATCCTGCTTTCGTAGGGCCCAGGACTCTGAGGCGTATGTTAATGCAGGGAGAACAGTGGAGTCAAAGAGATGTGCCCAGACACGGAGGTTCTTTGTCCTTTTAGCTATATCTTTGATGCCTTTAAAGCCATTCCATGCCGCTCTCTTCCTCCTGCGCAGCTCAGGTTTTAGGTCGTTCATCATGTTGATTTCTCGACCTAGGTACACATAACTGCTGCATTCAGAGATGTTGTTCCATTGAGAGTGAATGGGGTCTCTGGAACTAGTTCATTTTTCATGAACATAGTTTTCTTTAGATTCAGCTGTTAGACCTATCTTTCCATATTCTCGGTCAAAGTCAGCCAGCATTTGTGCCTCTTGGCTAATGTTTGGTGTTATTAGAACTATGTCATCAGTGAAACGGAGGTGGTGTAGTTGCTGACCATCTATCTTCACTCCAATTCCTTCCCATTCTAATTGTCGCATGATGTTCTCGAGGGTGGCACTGAAGAATTTTGGTGAATGGTATCACCCTTTCGAACCCCTCTTTTTGACATCAATGATCACTTCTTTGTAGAATGGTGAGAACCTGGTGGTGAATCCATAATACAGCTCACGAAGGATCTTGATGTATTGGGTTTAAACACCCTGTTTGGCTAGTGCTTCGATGACTGCTTCAGTCTCTACAGGTTCAAAGGCTTTCTTTAAATCAATGAACATGAGACAGAGCGGCAGCTTGTACTCCCTACAAACCTCAATGAGCTTGGTTACTGTGTGTATATGGTAGATTGTGCTGAATCACAGATACACCCGGCAGAGCAGAAACCAGCTTTCCCCTTTGAACCTCCTGCATTCCATGGACCACGAGAGCAACTTCCAACCAGAGTCCATTATCCCTTGGAGCCTCGGAAGAGCTCAGTTAAAGCCCCACACCTTGCTGGCAGTGATCTTCACCATACACACTCTGCAGCTCGTAAGATCTCCACCCAACAGATTAATCCAGTCTCCATCCGGGCTCGTCAGAAACCCAGTCTACAATAACCCACCCTGCAGAGACCTGCCCTTCAGAGGACAGTATTTCAAGCCCAGGAATGCTTGAGCTACAGACACAGATACACCCGGCAGAGCAGAAACCAGCTTTTCCCATTGCGCGGCGGCCGCATAGCGCGCCCGCAATTTACCTCCAAATTACCGTGAATATTCTACCCCACCCTCTGAGAGAGCCCCACAAAGTAATGAGAGTGTAGGGGCCCGCATGGCATAGCCTGGCAAGCTGTCCCATGTGTGTTCGATATGCCAAAACCAGTAAAAATGTTTTTTTTCCTGAATCGAAAGTACCCTTAATAAGGCAGCAATAAGAAAGGAGAACAAGCAGTGCCTGATAAAATTTCACGGCCATCCTAGGCTGCCAAAATGAAGAAGAACTAAAACGACTGCCTGTACTTTCAATGCACGTACACTGGCATTGCAAGCATATATTGAGATCTGATGGTGCAAGAGCAAAAGATCAAGTATGACATCATTGGTCTGACTGAGATGAGGAGGCATCAATCTCATCATGCTGTACTTGACACTGGTGAAGAATTGTTCCTTGGAACATTCGATGAAAGAGGCATCAGTGGCATTGGTGTCCTTGTCAACAGTAACATGGCCATCAACATTGATTGATTTGAATGCCTAACAAACCGGGTAGGACGTTTACACTTGAAGAGACGTGGCCCACTGCCAGCAATTTCTATCTTCATTGTCTACGCACCAACATCCACATACAAAGGAGATGAAATTATAAAATTCTACATGGAACTGGAGGAGTTCTATAAAAAAGATCAAGACCTTCTACAAGATCATAGTCGGTGATTTTAATGCCAAGATAGGAATGAGATCGGCTGAAGAACTCCACATCAGAACCCATGGCCTAGAATGGAACGAATAGGGTGAGAGACTATCTGAGTTCATCATGTCTACCAAGATCATTCATGGGAACTCACAGTTCCAGAAGGCTGAAGCAAAACGTTTGACATGGGAATCTCCTGATGGACAGTTCCACAATGAAATTAACCACATCATCTTCAATCGACGGTTTTGTCTGACGGATGTTTTTGTCGTCCCCAAATTCCAAACAGAATTGGACCACTGTCTCCTTCATGGAAAATCCTACTTCCCTGCAATGGGGAGAAAATGATGCAAAATTTAAGAAGAGAACTCCCAGAATGACCACCAACTGGGAACTTTTTTGGCACCATTGCAGCAACATGGGAAGATACCACCATTGGCGACATCGATGAAGAATACAACCGACTGGTTCAGCACCTCCATGATTATGCGAAGAATGCCAAGAGAGAAAGACACAAAAAGGATGCCTGTCTTCAGAAACTCTCAAGCTCATTCGCCAACGTGGCAAGGCGCAAGCCTCAGGAGACCAAATGCTAATGTCCAAGCTTGCTAAACAGTGCAGAGAAGCGACAAAAAGAACACCTCAAAGACAGAAGAGCAGAAATACTGGAAGATGCATCAGAAGCCAGGAAAAGCATTTGCACCACCTGCCTGTCCTTCGCCAACTATAAGACCAAGATGACTGCCCTCCGATGCCCTGATGGAACTATCACATCTTCCAGAAAGGCAATGGAGAAGATTATCCATGACTTCTCAGGTCTCTTTGATAGCCATGTCAACCTGCCCACATACCAAATTCCACAGGATGGAAATGTCATTCCCAACGTTCTCCCTTCTGAAATCCGACATGCCATCTTGTTGGTAAAGAAGGGAACAGCACCAGGCTCAGACAAAATCAGACCCAAACACCTGAAGAATCTGCCGCCGGTACTCATCAATACGCTAGCTCGGCTCTTCACACGCTACCTGTCGGAATGCAAGGTACCCTCCCAACGGAAAACCAGCATGACAGTTCTACTGTTCAAGAAGGGAGACATTCACAACATCAGCAACTATCGCCCCATCTGCCTGTTGTCCAGTCATCTACAAGCTGTTTACATGAGTCATCCTGAACAGGATTGGCAGAACGCTAGATGAAGGACAACCATGAGAGCAAGCTGGCTTCCGGAAAGGATTCAGCACAATCAACCACATAAGACGGAAGCACAAAAATAAAATGAACCTCTTTATAAATGCCATAAACTATATGAAAATAAAACAGAATGATCTGTCTCACATGTGGAGTATAAAGAAACATTGTTGGGTAATAAAAAATGCCAAATACAACAGAAACAAAGAGCTTGAGAAGTGGTCCTCAGTAGAAATCTTTTCATAGGACTGGGGAGGGGAGTAATAGACTAGGGAACAAAACACTACAATGGTGGAGGGAAGTGGTCACTCAGGAAAAGGACAGGGTACAGAAAGGAGGCCAATTACACTTATGTGATAGGCATGATAACTTACCAACAACAGTATTGTAAACTATAGTTTTTAAAAGAAAAGAGAATGAAAAGAAGGAAAAGTCTACTATAGAGACTGTCTTGGGACAGGAGTTGAGGAAAACATGGGATATTGGAGGAGGGAAGTAGAAACTGGTGAAGTCGAAACTGGGTTTGGAACACTGTACAGACTAATACAATCACAAATAACATTGCAACTTTGTGATTCATGGTTTTACAAGTAAAAAAGAAACTTTTTAATATTTCATTGATCATAGCATGAAATATTAAAGTCCTTATTAATATGTTTAACAAGATAATTATAAATTTTATACCCTGAAAATTATTAGTCATAAAGGACATAAAACTTTATTTATTTATTCATTCATTCATTGATTAATTTATTGTATACCACCATGAGATATACAATTACAAAGATGTTCATGTTTGGTTTTCAGTCATACAGTGTTCCAGCACCCATCCTTCCACCAGAGCCCGTTTCTGACCACCCATGTCCCCAATTCCCTCCCATCTCCCACAGTCTGTCTCTATGGCAGGTTTTTTATCTATTTTTTTTGCTTTCTTTTTTTCTCTCTCCCTCTCTCTTCCTTCTCTTACACACTGTGGATTGCAATACATACATTTATAAGTTATCATGTGTATATTTTTGCCTGTATTCAATGTTCATTTCTAGGCTGGTATTATCCCTTTCAACAATTATTAGCACACTGTTCCCTTCTCTGTCTTACCTAACCTCAACTCCCACCCTTTTGTGGTAGATTCCACTTTTGACGAGACCTCCTGATCCACATTTTACTTGACCTTGGACATTGATATCATAATATGTACTTTTGTGTGTGTGTTTGTGTCCCTGTTCTGTCAGCTAGCCCAGAAACAGTCTGTGCAGCTTACCAGGGTCTGGTCTGGAGCAGTTCCCTCAATTTGCAGAAAATTTCTTGACATTATTGATCCAGTCATCTCTTTTTCTCATGCCTAACATTAGAACTTAAGCTTTGTGATTGGTTATGTAATTTATGAAAAAGCTTTTTTCTTTGGTGTAACTAGCTTATTTTGTATTATTTACTATCTTTCAAGATAATTAAAATCATTTAATCATGGACATGAAATTTATTAAAGCACCATAATTTTTTAAAGTTACTCATAGTTGAGTTTTAGAGATACGTTCCATCGCTGATCCTACTACCCAGTGTTGATTTCCTCCATCAGTGCTCCAGGTTCTTCCTCCTCCCAGCCCCAACATGCCCTTTTGACTGACATCTTTCTAAGTTCAGTTAAGCTTTGGGTCTCTTGTTTTAGTATTGTTGGCTTTGTGGTTTGGATAGTTGGCTCTATTATTCTGTTTCTTTTTTGTGTTGTCTTTTTTGAGTCACACCCAGCAATGTTCAGGGGTTACTCCTAAATCTGCACTTAGGAATTACGCCTAGCAGTGCTCAGGGGACCATGTGGGATGTCAGGGATAGAACCAGGGTTGGCTGCATGCAAGGCAAACGCACTCCCCACTGTACTATCAGTTCACACCAACTCTATCATTCCTTAATGTCACCTTTGTATTTCAATTCATATCTGTCCCTGCGTTGCTGCTCATCTGTCTCCCTATGCACCTTCCCTCTACTCTTTCCTTTTCTTCCCTACACCCTGGTCCAAAAACTGATTTTTCTGCACAGCCGCAGTACATCAGAAAATGCAAAAAATTTGAGCGCCCACAAGGCAGTGCCTGGCAAGCTACCCATGAATTAGTTGATATGCCAAAACCAGTAATAATAATAGACCTCATTCCCATGACCTGAAGTAATCGTTTTAGGCTCTTCATGTTCCTGGAGCAAGCAGAGGCCCTTGGGCTGTACTAGCCTGATAACAGGGACAAATGAAAATGTTATTGCCGCCAGCTGGAGCAAATCTATGAACAACAGGGAAGGCAAGTGATACCAGTGAGATAAGTGAAAGAAGCAAAAAGTATGAAAGCCTCTTCAATGAGTGGTGCTGGGAAAACTGCAAATGCTTTTCACTGATTCTGCTCTATCTTCTAGTATTTCTGCTCTTCTCTCTTTGACGTCTTCCTTTATCACTTATTTGCAGTGCCTTGCAAGCATGGCTGTTAGCATTTGGTCGCCTGAGGCTCATGCGCTGCCACATTGGAGAATGTGCTCGAGAGTATTTGAAGACAGGTGTCCTTTTGTGGCTTTCTATCTCTCAGCATGCTTCGCACAATCATGGAGGTGCTGAACCAGTCGGTTGAATTCTTCATCGATATCATCAATGATGGTATCTTCCCATGTTGACACAGTGGTGCCAAAGAGTTCCCAGTTGGTTGTCCTTCTGGGAGTTCTCTTCTAAAAACTGTGCAGCCTTTTCTCCCAATGTTGCGTGAAGTAGAATTTTTGCATGAAGGAGACGGTGGTCCAATCCTGTTTGGAATTTTGGGATGACAGCAATATCGGTTAGGCAAGACTGTCGATTGAAGATGATGTATTCAATTTCATTGTGGATCTGTCCACCAGGAGATTCCCATGTCCAACGCTTTCGCTTCAGCATTATGGAACTGTGAGTTCCCATGAATGGTCTTGGTGGACATGATGAACTCAGATAGTCTCTCACCCTGTTTGTTCCATTTTAAGCCATGGGTCCCAATGTGGAGTTCTTCGGCTGATCTTCTCGGTCCTATCTTGGCATTATAATCACCAACTATGATCTTGTAGATGGTGTGATCTTTTTTTATAGCACTCTTCCAGTTCCATTTAGAATTTCTCAATTTCTTTTTCCTTGTATGTGGATGTTGGTGTGTAGACAACAAAGATAGAAACTGCTGGCAGTGAGTCACATCTTTTCAAGTATAATCGTCCTATCCAGTTTGTTAGGCATTCAAATAATTCAATGTTCAGGGCCACGTTTGTGTTGACAAGGACACCGACACCATCGATGTCTCTTTCGACAAGATGGTGGTGGCCTGACATGGCGGAAGCTCCAAAAAGCTGCTAGGAGGCAGTGATGGCAGAGGAGGGAGCTAGACAGTGAGCAGAGTGCCAACTCGGGTTCCGTGGCTGCTCAGAGATGGGTGGGAACAGCTGTGCAGGCACCGGTTGTGCAGCCTAGCTCACGGGATCATGTGGACAATAGTGCCTAGGAGCACAATGAGTGAGGCCAGGGGACCCAGGCGCCGGCCCGGGACTACAATGCAGGCAGTGTGGCATGGCAGCGGCAAGCGAGAGTGGGTGTCAATTCCATGACCTAAATATGGTTTGATACTCTTCCTGTCCCTGGAGCAAGCAGATGACCTTGAGCTACAATTGTTTGTGACAGGCCATATGGAGATGTTACTGGTGCCAGTTCGAGCAAATCAATGAAAATGGGAAGACAATGATACAGTGATCTATCAATGACATCAAGTTGAGGTAATAGAAATTAACCCATGTATCTATGGCCAACAGAACTTTTACAAGAATGCTAAAGTTTTTTTTTATATAGAGACTCAGAAACACAGGACAGAGCTGCTACTTGCTCTCCCTGTGACCACCTGATCACAAGGCACCCGGGACACTTGGTGGGTTCTAGCCCTGGCTCTTCACCCCAGCAGAGCCTCGCAAAAAGTCAGATGAACACCCACACCATGAGGGACGCAATTTTCCATATCCAAACTCACCTTTCCTCAGAGCTCCACCCAGCAAAAGAGCTGATCACAGCCCAAGTCATAAGCGACCCACCATGCAGCAGTCTTTTTCAAGCCCAGCCCAGGTATTCTGATCCAGAGACTCACAAACATGGGGCACAGCTGCTACTCACTCTCCCCGTGCCCAACTGATCACGAGGCACTCGGGAGGAGGATGGCGGGGTTCTAGCCCTGTCCCTCTAACCCAGTAGTGCCTGGAAAGAAGCCAGGGGAACACCCCCACCATGAGGGGTGCCATTTTCCACATCCGGACTCCCCTCTCTATTGCAGGACTCCTCTAAGAGCCTCGGCATCTGCTCTGAATTGCCGCCTGCAAATCACTTCGAGATAAGGGGGTAGTCTAAATGTAGCACTTTATCTGACCACGTATTCTGTACTATCACTGCCTGTATCACTGTCTTCCCGTTCATCATCGATTGGCTCGAGTGGGCACCAGTAACATCTCCATATGTCCTGTCTCATGCAAGTAGAGCCCAAGGGCACCTGCTTGGTCCAGGAACATAAAGAGCCTCAAACCGTTCCAACAGATCATGGGAATGAGGTCTCTAATTGTTACTGGTATTTGGCATATCAAATACTACACGGGTAGCATGCCAGGCTCTGCCGTGAGGGTGGCATACGCTTGTAGTCACCTCTATTCTTGAGCATTTATTGATTAACCGCATGCTGCTTGCGGTTGCGTGAGTAGGTTACCATCTAGTAGCTGGTTCCCCTCCGAAAGTTCCCCTCATGATAGCTGGCGCCTCGCACGAACCGAAACCCTGGCAGTTTTATCCAGTAAAGCGAATGATTAGAGGTCTTGGGGCCGAAACGATCTCAACCTATTCTGTACTAGCTGGTATAAATATTCTCTCATGCTACCACAATCATTGTGGGACTAGCTATCTTACCAGCATATTTGCCTGGCCACGTTGGATCCCTAATAATTAGGACCAGAGAGAAATGCTGTTTGCCTAAGGCAAGCAAGCATGGCTCCCCTGGTAATGCAAAGGCAACTAAAATACAAAACTACCGTGAAATAAACGAGACTGTGAAGGCCTGGAGAAATATTTAACTGGTACTAGTATTAGACTTTTGTCGGGCGCACCCCGGGGTCCCCGACAGTGCCGGAAGCGAAGTTCCCTTCTACCTCCAAAGCCGGCGAGGAATGGATGGACACTCAGAATCCGATGCGATTTTTAGAAGGCTTTACTTATCACAGGTTCAGGCATACAAATCAGCAAAAGGAAAAACCCGATGCTTAGGATTCCAGGCTAGAACCCCAGCCACGTGTAGGCCAAGATGGCGACCACCACGTGTGAAACTTCCAAGGGGGAATAAACGCTCACAAGGCGAGATCCCACCGGGAAGAAGAAGCCCGGGAGAGCGGGAACCGGCTAGTTTATACCCCGCAACTCAGACCTTCCTCCCATTGTTATGGAAAGCAGGGAGGGTCCAATGCTTAGGTAGTCCCTCCCTGAATCTCACGTAGGGCCTTTACTGTGCTAATGTTTTGAGCCGGGAAGGCCTTTGAAATGTAGAGAAGGGGGTTTCTGAGATGGCATGCCACTGTACCAAAGATCAACACCAATGCCAGTTAAATATTTCTCCAAGCCTTCACAAGTCTCCTCTACTTCATTGTAGTTTTATATTTTATCAGGGAGCCATGCTTGTTTGTTTGGAAGCAAACAGCATTTCTCTCTGGTCTAATTACTTAGGTGTCCTTACGTGGCCAGGCTAATATGCTGGTAAGATCTAGCTAGTCCCACGATGATTGTGATAGCATGGGAGAATATTTATACCAGCTAGTACAGCATACATGGTCGGATAAACTGCCACATTTAGACTACCCCTTATCTACGGAGTGATTTGCGGGAGGCAATCCAGAGCAGATGCAGCGGCCCTTAGGAGTCCTGCAACAGACTTTGATACACAGACAAGCCATCTCTGAAACCCCTTCTCTACCCTATAAAGGCTTTTCCAGGCAGATCTTGGCTCAAGATATTAGCATATAAAAGGGCCTAGGTGAGGTGCTGGGAGAAATTACCTGAGGGCATTTGACCCTCCCTGCTTTCCTTAATAGTGGGAGGGAGGTCTGAGTTTCAGGGGTATAAAACGAGCCTGCTTCTTCTCTCATGCTCTCTTTTTGGGCTCTCTCTTTGTGAGCTCGCACCCTTCTTGGGAGTATTGTCAGGTCTTTACACGTGGTGGCCGCCATTTTGGCCTAAATGTGGCTGGGGTTCTAGCCAGGAATCCTAAGCACAGGGTTTTTCCTATTGTGGATTTGTATGCCTAAACCTGTGATAAGCAAAGCCTTTTAAAACTGTATCGGATTCCTGAGTCTTCATCCATTCCCCGCTGGCTTCGGAGGTAGAAGGGAACTCGCTGCCTGGCACTGTCGGGGACCCAGGCAGCGTCCCCGATATCTGGCATCCCTGGGTGGGCTCGGCGAACATCGTCTGGCCTGATCATTATCAGACAGAGATCATCTGCCTCCGAACCATGAGTAAAATTATGGATATCTCGCGGTATAGATACATTGTATCTTTTATTGGGTTAGAACCATACATAGCCCAGTTAATGAAGTTCCTTTGAGAATTATTTTATCCTTTTACAAATCTTCTGGGTCCTTGCAATTCTTAAACTGTACCTCTGCATGAAGGCAATGTTTAATAGATAGAGGGAGGAATGCAATAGATTGAATGCAACCTTAAGGGATAAGGTTTGCTCAGAGATTAAAGAAATGAGTGAGAATCTTAAAATTACAGATAGACTGGTCTTAAAGCTGGAGGACAGATGTATTAAACAGAGTTTAAAATTCAAAAAGAAATTAGAAGAACAGGATTTAAAATTCAAAGAAAAATTAGAAAAACAGGAGAGTAAAGTTATTACACAGGATTTAAAATTAAAGGAACAGGAAAATAAAACTACTAAACTGGATTCAAAATTTGAGGAAAAATTAGAAGAACAGCAAAGTAAAATTATTAAACAGGATTTAAAATTTGAAGTAAAATCTGAAGAGCAGAAGAAGGATATCAGTAAGATAAGCACCAACTTAGAGGGAGAAATTGACAAACAGAGGAGTTAGAATCGAAGTAGAAAGAAGAGGTCTGGAAGTTAGATATCAGATTGAAAGAACAAAAAGAAGAAATATATAGGAAACTTGGGAACTTAAACCAAGAAATGGATGTGTTAGCCAGGGAGATTTCTGATTTCATAGCTTACCAATCAGGAAATAACGCATACCCGATTCTGAGGCTTGACCCAACTAAAAGCCATTCGCAAACATGCCCTAAGGCTGTAGACTTGAAAAAGGTGTATACATTTCCGGCAAAAAAATCTAAAAATAGTTATAAAAAAGAGTTCTAATGTGGCTGATAACTTATAGGAGGAACAGCGAAACCCAAAGGAGGCAGTCTTTCAAACTGAAAATCTCCCCGAGTTAATACCTTCCAAGGGGAAGATGCTCCTCTGACAGATACTACACGCTCTGACGTGGAAGAATGGGAGGAACAGGTTAGCTCGTGCAGGCCCCAAGAGCCTTGCAGTTCCTCTGGTGGTCAATCTAATAATAATCAATGAGCAAAGCCAGAGCAATCTTTCTCATGACCAATCTAAATATAAAGTAAAACCAATTTATGAAGAATTGATTATTCAGTCAATAACCCCATTCAGGAAGGCTTGGGACATGTTTGGAATAGCAAGTCCTTATTCTTTAAAATATTTAGCTGATTGGAGCAGAAGAAGAGAGTGGGTATTGTCAGACTTTGAAATGGTAGCCTGTTTTTGTCTGACCTATTCACAGTTCTTGCAATGGCAAATGTGGTATGCAGATGGGGTTAACATGAATATTGACACGTTAAGAGAATCTGGCCATAATGTAACTTTTCACATGCTGAAAGGTGAAGGTGAATGGCAAGAGAAAGAAAAAACAAGCAACATTACCTGAAGCTGTTTTAAAATTTGTTCCGGATACAGCATTAAAAGCGTGGGAAAAATAGATGCCAATGCAGAATATCTAGGTAGCTGTACAAAAATTAACCAGGGTCCTAATGAACCGTATTTGATTTTATTGGGAGATTAAGTCATATAATCCACAGACAGTTTCAAGACCCATCCACTCGTCAAACCCTAAAATGAACCTTAGCATATGAGAACGCTAATCAAAATTGCCGAGCAATACTATATAGTATTAAGGAAAAGGAAAACCTCATGGGATATCTAAAGTCCTATAGAAATGTGGATTTGGCCTCCCATGGAATACAGAATGCTACAAAGGCTTATCCCATAGAGCAGGAGGAACAGGATAGGGGTGAAATGCCGAACAGCTTCAGGGAGAGAAACAATAATCCTCAAAGGATAAACAATGATCAGAAAAACTATGCTAATAATTGCAATTCCACCCCTCGGAGGGCCACACCTGGGCCATGCCTAAGGTGCAGGAAGGGAAAACATTGGGCCAGAAACTGTCAGTCTCAGAGATGAAGTCAGCCTCAGGCTTCATCTGGACAGATAACCTGCTATAACTGCAGAGGGAAGGGGCACACCCGTAGAGATTGTCCATCTTCTGTATCACTGTATCACTGTCTTCCCGTTCATCATCGATTTGCTCGAGCGGGCACCACTATCATATCCATATGACCTGTCTCATGCAAGTAGAACCCAAGGGCACCTGTTTGCTTCGGGAAATATAAAGAGCCTCAAACCATTCCATCAGGTCATGGGAATGAGGTCTATAAATGTTACTGGTATCTGGCATATCAAATACGACACAGGTAGCTTGCCAGGCTCTGCCATGCAGGTAGCATACTCTTGTAGTCAACTCAAAATCCAGCATTTATTGATGAACTGCGCAACCGTGCGGCTGTGATAGGCTGGTCTGTTGAGTGAAGTTCTGACGAGGGTGAAGTCCGGATGTGGGAAATGGAGGTCCTCATGGAGTGTGGGGTCGTCTGGCTTGTGAGGCTCTG
This sequence comes from Cryptotis parvus, assembly GCA_021461705.1. Taxonomy (NCBI): domain Eukaryota; kingdom Metazoa; phylum Chordata; class Mammalia; order Eulipotyphla; family Soricidae; genus Cryptotis; species Cryptotis parvus. The sequence continues at coordinate 8,695 of JAJIBD010023192.1, read as the reverse complement.
CTGGGGTGGCGGGCAAAGGGCTAGAACGTGCCATCCCTCCCGGGCACCTCATGAGTAGCTGGGCACAGTGAGAGCCAGTAGCAGCTCTGTCCCATGTCTGACTCTGGATCAGCATACCTGGCCCGGATTAAAAAAGGCTGCAGCAGGGGTGGATCTCGATGAGCCAGGCTGTGATAGGCTGGTCTGCTGGGTGAAGTTCTGATGAGGGAAAAGTCCGGATGTGGAAAATGGAGGTCTTCATGGAGTGGGGTTCGTCTGGCTTGTGAGGCTCTGCTGGGGTGGTGGGCCAGGGCTAGAACGTGCCATCCCCCGGGCACCTCATGAGCGGCTGGGCACAGTGAGAGCCAGTAGAAGCTCTGCCCCATGTCTACCTCAGGCTTCATCTGGGCAGATAACCTACTATAACTGTGGAGGGAAGGGGCACACCCGTAGAGATTGCCCATCTTCTAGAACTATCAATACAGGGCAACATCCTAATAATCCCTTTATGGGGAAATGTTACATGGACCCCCTCCCAGGTTCCACAATCTCCACGGGCTCAAATAACACCTATGCCTCCCGAATGCAGGAAACTGGGTGGGGGGCCAGCCCCAGGCCCAGCTGAATCCAGGGGCACTCTCATTAATTCCACCTGCCCTGTAACCTCCGACTCAGAATACACAGAATTGCAGTCAATAAATACTCCCTGGGCTACCCCATCAGGCAATGGCAGTCTCGATATTCTCTGCCCTAAGACTGTCACAATATATCCAAGTCAATATCCTTACATGCTAAAAACAGGGATAAAAGGACCTGCTCCCCAGGTAGTATGGGTTTAATTCAGGGGAGCGATTGGCTGAAATTTAATGGAATTAAGGTGCATTTTTTGGACTTCTATATCCTGAATCTCATGGAAAGATAATACTGTCAATCTCTGTGCCAACTAAATGGACTTTTAAAAAAGGGGAACCATTCCCCTTTTTTCTAGAGTACTAATGCCAACCTAGAACTGAGCATTAAATAGAGGCAAAAAGATACACATGACAACCCTTTAATGTATCTTCTGTAATCCATAGTCTGAGGGGAAGGAAAAGAGAAAGAGAGAGAAATGGAAAGAAATAAAAAGAACCTGCCATGGAGAAGGGCTAGGGGAGGGGAGAGGGAACCAGGGACGTTGGTGGTGGGGAGATGGGCACTGGTGGCGGGATGGGTGCTGGAACACTGTATGACCAAAACCCAAATATGAACTTTTTAATTGTATATCTTTGTAATTGTAAAAATAAAAAATTTTACAAAGGGGAACCGTTTTGCTAGACTATTATTAACTTTTTGAGGATCCACCTAGTCAGTCAGGAACACCCTAGAACTGGTGGCTCAAACAGTACTAACCCCTTCTGCCAACATCATTGTTGTCAGAACCAAGCCCACCAGCCACCTTCTAACTATCTAGTTGGGTACACTACCAGAATTTTGCATGTCAAGCGGCCGATTATACTCATCGAAATTTGTAAAAGGAAATTCAAAGGAATGTGGGATACAGGGGCAGACATATCCATAATTCCCACCAAGTATTGGCCGTCTAACTGGGCCCTAAAGAAAATGTCCCATAGCCTGAGAGGGGTAGGCAATATCTCCTCTTCTCTTGTCTGACAGAGTGCGAGATGGCTGTCGTGTATTGTCCCTGAAGGGAACGTAGCCATGGCCCAGCCTTATGTAGCCCCTATGCCTTTAACTTTATGGGGTCAAGACATGCTGGAGCAGTGGGGGGCAGTAATTCACCTAACTTGTCCAATTCCCCATCGTGCACCTGTTCCAGCTCTCCATAATAAGCCTAACACAGGGGTAACCCTTTTTAATTGGGGCCACTTTGGTTGGCGCCCAACACCTATCCGTATTCAGTGGAAGTCTTACAAACCTATATGGACACCACAGTGGCCCCTCAATACCAAAAAGTTAGAGGTGCTAACAAATCTAGTGGAAGAACAGCTGAAATTAGGGACATATTGAGGAAACGTTTTCAGAATTGAATTCTCCTGTTTTTGTGATACAGAAAAAATAAGGTAAATGGCATTTGCTGATTGACTTAAGGAATGTAAATTCTACTATGGTCCCCATGGAGCCCTGCAACCTGGGCTCCCCTCTCCAGCAGCTATTCCCTAAAGATTGGCCACTAATTATCATAGATTTAAAAGACTGCTTTTTACAGCATACCTATCCACACAGATGATCGGAAAAGGTTTGCATTTTCAGTCCCTTCTATTAACCATAAAGGTCCTTTACATAGGTTTCAATGGACAGTATTACCCCAAGGGACGACTAATTCATCTACAATGTGTCAACACTTTGGTGATGAGGTTTTGTGACCCATTCATGCTAAATTTCCTGGTGCATACATCATCCACTACATGGATGATATCCTGCTAGCTTGTGATAATTCCAGAGATCTCCAGAATTTATATAATTATGTAATGGCAGATTTACCAGAGGCTGGCTTACAAGTAGCTACGGAAAAAATCCAGATGCAGCCTCCATATGAATATTTGGGCTATGCTCTTGAGCGAACTACAGTGAGTCCTCAAAAAAATTCCATTAGTCAAAAAAGACTCAAAACCTTGAATGATTTTCAAAAACTGTTGGGAGATATCTACTGGGTGCACCCATCCCTTGGTGTTCCTAACTGTAATCTCAGTTAGGAACACCAAGGGCCGATGTTTCAAGGAAATGAAGCAGCAGATCTCTTGGCAGCACCAGTATTTAAATCAGCTGAGGAAGAGCACCAGACTCTACATACAAATGCCCGCCGCCTTCATGTACACCATGGCATCCCATGGAGACAAGCTAGACAAATTGTCCGCAACTGTCCTGTCTGTGCTCCTTTACATTGTACATCTCATGTGGCAGGAGCAAATCCTCGAGGTTTACAGACAAATCAATTGTGGCAGATGTATATAACTCATACTAACTTATTTCCCAACAAGCCTTTCCTTCATGTGGTCATTGATACATATTCTCGGTTCATATGGGCTGTTCCTATGACGTCTGAAAGAGCTAAATCTGTTTGTTCATTTTTACTCCAGTGCTTCTCCGTCATGGGTATTCCCCATACCATAAAAACAGATAACGGTCCTGCTTACACCAGCAAAACCTTCAAATCCTTTTGTGAGGAATGGCAGATCAAACATATTACAGGAATTCCATATAATCCACAAGGACAATGAATTGTTGAACGTGATCACAGAACACTTAAAACTCAGTTATTAAAGCAACGAAAAACAAGTATGCCTCCAATGGATTCTTTATCTTTAGCATTATTCACCTAAAATATCTTAAATATACCTCAAGGGGATCCCTATACCGTGACTGAACGTCACTTAAAATTAAAAAAAAAGAAGATATGCAAACTCACAAAACAGTCTATTCACCTATCTGGGTGAAAACTGATGATAGATGGATTGCAGGTCACCTTATCATTCGGGGAAGAGGTTATGCTTTCATTTCTACAGATGATAACCCTGCCAAGAAACTCTGGGTTCCTCTTAAGACTAGAATTCTCCAAGAATCAGAAAACATCTAATTCTTTCCATATAAAGACTTAAATTTTAAATTGTAAGTTGCTGTTTAAACCTCCTGGATTGGTTCATTTTAATAATTATCTTGTTTTGCAGTCTGTTTATCATGGTTCATGTCTAATATCTTGCCTCACAGCCTAAATGCTTTCTTTCTTATGAAACAAAGGGTGGAAAAATGGGTGTACTCTGAGCATAGTGCTCAATGTCAAAATGTTTCAAGGATTAATGTTAGAGATTCCTTTTTTTAATGTTTTTGCTCACAGGTATTTGCAGAAAAGAACTTGGGTAATGCAGATTCCTTCTATGATGGCCGAGGCTTTGGACTCTGATCACAGTGCTCATTACAAAAATGTTTGCTAAATCAATGAAAAATTGTTTTTCTAATGATTCTGTTCACAGGATAAGATATTGGAATGAAGTAAACTTGTGCTACATTGCTCAATACACCGAGATTCCTAAAACAGTGCTCACTAAAAATTTAATAATTTGCAAAAAATAATTTTTCCCAATGCTCTATTCACAGAAAAGACACTACCTCACAATCATTTCATATTCATGAAGAGCTTGATTTGTTACCATTTATCACCCTAGATGGGTCAATATACAGCTGTAAGATATTGATCGATCAAATGTGTGTGCATGTGTGTGTGTAGTGGCCACCATTATGTTTGTGATTAATGTTGTGTCTATGTTATGTCTCAACTACTACCTTCTCAATTTCTGACCACAACAAACCTGTATTAAATTCATCAGCTCCACTGCTGATCCACTTGATCACTTGATCACTTGATCACTTGAATCCGTTATTCATCGATTTGCTCCAGCGGGCACCAGTAACATTTACATTGGACCATATCACGTGCCAATGTAGCTCAATGGCATCTTGTTAGATTGAGGAATATGAAGAGCCTCAAACCATTCCTTCAGGGTCTTTACAAGGAAGTCTGACCATCTAGTAGGTGGGCAGCCACGTGATCTTTTTACATCCCGTGGGATCCAGTCGGTAATGGCTCTAGTCCAGTGGTTGTCTCCAAATCGCATTACATGTCCAGCCCATCTGATTTTTGATGCCTTGGCAAATGAGACAGCGTCCCTGATTCTGGAATAGCAACAGAGGTCAGAACTCCTGATTCCTTCACTCACTTGAGTGAAGCGTGATATTCCAAGCAGAGCTCTTTCAATTCCTCTCTGGGAGACCCGGATAGCATTCTCATCCTGCTTTCGTAGGGCCCAGGTCTCTGAGGTGTATGTTAATGCAGGGAGAACTGTGGAGTCAAAAGAGATGTCGCGGAGCCGGAAGTTCTTTGTCCTTATAGCTATTTCTTCTATGCCTTTGAAGGTATTCCATGCCGCTCTCTTCCTCCTGCACAGCTCAGGTTTTAGGTCATTCATCATGCTGATTTTTCGAACTAGGTACACATAACTGCTGCATTCAGAGATGTTTGTTCCATTGAGAGTGAATATGGCCTCTGGAACTAGTTCATTCTCCATAAGCATTGTTTTCTTTTAGATTCAGCTGTAGACCTATCTTTCCACATTCTCGGTCGAAGTCAGTCAGCATTTGTGCCGCTTGGCTAATGTTTGGTTGTCGGGGCGCTCCGCCGGGTCCCCGACAGTGCCGGGAAGCGAGGTTCCCTTCTACCTCCGAAGCAGGCGAGGAATGGATGAACACTCAGGAGTCCGATGCGGTTTTAAAAGACTTTTACTTATCACAGGTTCAGGCATACAAATCAGCAAAAAGGAAAAACCCGATGCTTAGGATTCCAGGCTAGAACCCCAGACACGTGTAGGCCAAGATGGCGACCACCACATGTGAAACTTCCAAGGGGAATAAACGCTCACAAGGCGAGATCCCACCGGGAAGAAGAAGCCCAGGAGAGCAGGGACCGGCTAGTTTACACCCCCCCGAAACTCAGACCTTCCTCCCCATTGTTATGGAAAGCAGGGAGGGTCCAATGCCCTCAGGTAACCCCTCCCTGCATCTCACCTAGGGCCTTTACTGTGCTAATGTTTTGAGCCGGGAAGGCCTTTGAAATGTAGAGACGGGGGGTTTCTGAGATGGCATGTCACTGTACCAAGGACCAACACCAATGCCAGTTAAATATTTCTCCAAGCCTTCACAAGTCTCCTCTACTTCATTGTAGTTTTATATTTTATCAGGGAGCCATGCTTGTTTGTTTGGAAGCAAACAGCATTTCTCTCTGGTCTAATTACTTAGGTGTCCTTACGTGGCCAGGCTAATATGCTGGTAAGATCTAGCTAGTCCCACGATGATTGTGGTAGCATGGGAGAATATTTATACCAGCTAGTACAGCATACATGGTCAGATAAACTGCCACATTTAGACTACCCCCTTATCTACGGAGTGATTTTCGGGAGGCAATCCAGAGCAGATGCAGCGGCCCTTAGGAATCCTGCAACAACTCCCCTGATTAGTTTACTAATAAAAATTGAAAAGGTAAGAAATATTTAGTAATGTACAGAAAATTAAGATAAGAAAAAAACAATTCAAATTGCAAAATGATAATACATGTTACTTTAGGATCCTAACTTGTTTTTGGACCCAAAGCAAAGTTCAAGATAAAGTGTTTTTAGCTGTCTGATTATAACGGACTATAGTTTGCACTGTCCATAATTTGTGAGAGTCAATTTGCTATATTTTATGTAAAGTCGGGTGTCTGGAACAAAGTCTGTGGGGCTACTTCTGGAACAGCAATAGCGGTGATCATATGAGTATGAATCTTTGGAGAGCAGAGATCAGGAACTTGTTGAATTGTCAGGAAAACTGGATTGGGTCTCAGGAACACTGGAACAAGTATCTCGAATTCTGGAACAGGAGTCTTGAGCGCTGGAACAGGTGTCTGGAACATCGGTGTGGGCGTCTTGCAGGGCTTCTTCAGCAAGGGAACATTGGCACCGGTAACTGTACCTGTAGCTTAGGCGAGACAAAAACACTTTTCGAGGTTAATCACAAGTAGGGATTTTAAGGCTTTGTAGGGATCCAAGTTTGGGATGGAGAGAAGAATATAAAGAAGCTCCAACATGGGTGGAGCAGGGAAATAAGTATGAGAATTGATGATTTTAAAATTGATAAATCTAGTGGATCAGCAGTGGAGTTGATGAATGTAATAGAGGTTTGTAGTGGTCAGAAATTGAGAAGGTAGTAGTTGAGACATAACATAGACACAACATTAATCACAAACATAATGGTGGCCACCACATGCACACACACGCACACATACATTTGATCGATCAATATCTTACAGCTGTATATGTGACCCATTTAGGGTGATAAATGGTAATGAGTCAAGCGCTTCATAAATATAAAGCCGGCAAATGATGGTGAGAAAGTGTCTTTTCCTGTGAATAGAGCATTGGGAAAATTTAGTTTTGCAAATTATTAAATTTTTAGCGAGCACTGTTTTAGGAGTCTCGGAGTATTGAGCACTGTAGCGCAGGTTTACTGGATTCGAATATCTCATCCTGTGAACAGAATCATTAGAAAAACAATTTTTCATTGATTTAGCAAACATTTTTGTAATAAGCACTGTGATCAGAGTCCACCCATTTTTCCACCCTTTTTTTTTTGTAAGAAAGAAAATATTTAGGCTGTAAGGCAAGATATTAGACATGAACCATGATCACAGACTGCAAAACAAGATCATTATTAAAAGGAACCAATCCAGGAAGTTTAAACAGCAACTTGCAATTTAAAATTTAAGACTTTATATTGAAAGAATTAGTTGTTTTCTGATTCTTGGAGAATTCTAGTCTTAACAAGTCGCAGAGGGACCCAGAGTTTCTTGGCAGGGTTATCGTCTGTAGAAATGAAAGCATAGCCTCTTCCCGAATGAGGAGGTGACCTGCAATCCATTTATCATCAATTTTCACCCAGATAGGTGAATTGACTGTTTTTTGAGTTTGCATATCTTCTTGAAAGTGACGTTCAGCAGCGGTATAGGGATCTCCTTGAGGTATATTTAAGAAGTTTAAGGTGAATAATGTTAAAGATAAAGAATCCATTGGAGGCATGCTTGTTTTTCGTTGCTTTAATAGCTGAGTTTTAAAGCGTTCTGTGGGCGCTCAACTATTCCTTGTCCTTGTGGATTATATGGAATTCCTGTAATATGTTTGATCTGCCATTCCCGCAAAAGGGATTTGAAGGTTTTGCTGGTGTAAGCAGGACCATTATCTGTTTTTATGGTATGGGGAATACCCATGATGGAGAAGCACTGAAGTAAAAATGAACAAACAGATTTAGCTCTTTCAGACGTCATAGGAACAGCCCATATGAACCGGGAATATGTATTGATGACCACATGGAAGGAAAGGCTTGTTGGGAAATAAGTTAGTATGAGTTATATCCATCTGCCACAATTGGTTTGTCTGTAAACCTCGAGGATTTGCTCCTGCCACATGAGATGTACAATGTAAAGGAGCACAGACAGGACAAGTTGGCGGACAATTTGTCTAGCTTGTCTCCATGGGATGCCATGGTGTACATGAAGGCGGCGGCATTTGTATGTAGAGTCTGGTGCTCTTCCTCAGCTGATTTAAATACTGGTGCTGCCAAGAGATCTGCTGCTTCGTTTCCTCGAACCATTGGCCCGGGAGTCGGCTGTGAGAACGGATGTGGGAGATGTATATAGGGAATGTTCTATTTCGGAGGAGATCTTGTAGTTTATGGAGCAGCTCCTGAATTATAGGATTATGGGCATTTAAAGAAGCAGTGACAATTCCAGGAAATAAACCAACTACATATGCAGAATCACTCACCACAGTACATGGGCCAGATACATGGGATAGTAAATGTATCAGGGTGGTGAGTTCCACTTGTTGGGCAGATTTATAATTTGTATGCACAGTAGTGGTCAACGAAGGACCTGTAATTCCACCCCTTCCTGATGAGGAGCCATCAATATAATACACTGGAGCATCAGGAATGGGAGAGGAGCGACAATGGTGGAAATTATAAAAGGTGTCCTTTTCAGAAATTCCCAGGTTTTTCCAGCTGGGTAATGATAAGATATTTCTCCTGAAAAATCTGCTAAAGCTCTCTGAAGGATTTCACTGAGTGGTAAAACAGCTTCAATTTCTTTTTTAGGGTCAGGTAGTACAATTACATGGGGATCATGTCCAAGTAATAT
>JAJIBD010023191.1:0-166711 GCA_021461705.1 Cryptotis parvus | reverse complement strand
CGGAAGCGAAGTTCCCTTCTACCTCGGGGCCGGCGAGGAATGGATGAACACTCAGGAATCGATGAGAGGTTTTAAAAAGCTTTACTTATCACAGGTTCAGGCATACAAATCAGCAAAAGGAAAAACCCGATGCTTAGGATTCCAGGCTAGAACCTGAGCCACGTGTAGGCCAAGATGGCGACCACCACGTGAAACTTCCAAGGGGAATAAACGCTCACAAGGCGAGATCCCACCGGGAAGAAGAAGCCCGGGAGAGCGGGAACCTGCACGTTTATACCCCCCAGCAACTCAGACCTCCCTCCCATTGTTATGGAAAGCAGGGAGGGTCCAATGCCCTTACGTAAAAGTCCCTCCCTGCATCTCACCTAGGGCCTTTACTGTGCTAATGTTTTGAGCCGGAATGCCTTTTGAAATGTAGAGAAGGGGGTTTCTGAGATGGCATGTCACTGTACCAAAGATCAACACCAATGCCAGTTAAATATTTCTCCAAGCCTTCACAAGTCTCCCTCTACTTCATTGTAGTTTTATATTTTATCAGGGAGCCATGCTTGTTTGTTTGGAAGCAAACAGCATTTCTCTCTGGTCTAATTACTTAGGTGTCCTTACGTGGCCAGGCTAATATGCTGGTAAGATCTAGCTAGTCCCACGATGATTGTGATAGCATGGGAGAATATTTATACCAGCTAGTACAGCATACATGGTCAGATAAACTGCCACGTTTAGACTACCCCCTTATCTCCGGAGTGATTTTCAGGAGGCAATCCAGAGCAGATGCAGCGGCCCTTAGGAGTCCTGCAACAACTCCCTGATTAGTTTACTAATAAAAATTGAAAAGGTAAGAAATATTTAGTAATGTACAGAAAATTAAGATAAGAAAAAACAAATTCCAATTGCAAAATGATAATACATGTTACTTTAGGATCCTAACTTGTTTTTGGACCCAAAGCAAAGTTCAAGATAAAGTGTTTTTAGCTGTCTGATTATAACGGACTGTAGTTTGCACTGTCCATAATTTGTGAGAGTCAATTTGCTATATTTTATGTAAAGTCAGGTGTCTGGAACAAAGTCTGTGGGGCTACTTCTGGAACAGCAATAGCGGTGATCATATGAGTATGAGTTTTTGGAGAGCAGCGATCAGGAACTCGTTGAATTGTCAGGAACACTGGATTGGGTCTCAGAACACTGGAACAAGTATCTCGGAATTCTGGAACAGGAGTCTTGAGTGCTGGAACAGGTGTCTGGAACATCGGTGTGGGCGTCTTGCAGGGGGCTTCTTCAGCAAGGGAACATTGGCACCGGTAACTGTACCTGTAGCTTAGGCGAGACAAAAACACTTTTCGAGGTTAATCACAAGTAGGGATTTTAAGGCTTTGTAGGGATCCAAGTTTGGGATGGAGAGAAGAATATAAAGAAGCTCCAACATGGGTGGAGCAAGGAAATAAGTATGAGAATTGATGATTTTAAAATTGATAAATCTAGTGGATCAGCAGTGGAGTTGATGAATGTAATAGAGGTTTGTAGTGGTCAGAAATTGAGAAGGTAGTAGTTGAGACATAACATAGACACAACATTAATCACAAACATAATGGTGGCCACCACATGCACACACACACACACATACATTTGATCGATCAATATCTTACAGCTGTATATGTGACCCATTTAGGGTGATAAATGGTAACGAGTCAAGCGCTTCATAAATATAAAGCCGGCAAATGATGGTGAGAAAGTGTCTTTTCCTGTGAATAGAGCATTGGGAAAAATTAGTTTTGCAAATTATTAAATTTTTAGCGAGCACTGTTTTAGGAGTCTCGGAGTATTGAGCACTGTAGCAGCAGGGTTTACTGGATTCGAATATCTCATCCTGTGAACAGAATCATTAGAAAAACAATTTTTCATTGATTTAGCAAACATTTTTGTAATGAGCACTGTGATCAGAGTCCACCCATTTTTCCACCCTTTTTTTTTTTGTAAGAAAGAAAATGTTTAGGCTGTAAGGCAAGATATTAGACATGAACCATGATCACAGACTGCAAAACAAGATCATTATTAAAAGGAACTAATCCAGGAAGTTTAAACAGCAACTTGCAATTTAAAAATTTAAGACTTTATATTGAAAGAATTAGTTGTTTTCTGATTCTTGGAGAATTCTAGTCTTAACAAGTCGCAGAGGGACCCAGAGTTTCTTGGCAGGGTTATTGTCTGTAGAAATGAAAGCATAGCCTCTTCCCGAATGAGGAGGGTGACCTGCAATCCATTTATCATCAATTTTCACCCAGATAGGTGAATTGACTGTTTTTTGAGTTTGCATATCTTCTTGAAAGTGACGTTCAGCCGCGGTATAGGGATCTCCTTGAGGTATATTTAAGAAGTTTAAGGTGAATAATGTTAAAGATAAAGAATCCATTGGAGGCATGCTTGTTTTTCGTTGCTTTTAATAGCTGAGTTTTAAGCGTTCTGTGGGCACGTTCAACTATTCCTTGTCCTTGTGGATTATATGGAATTCCTGTAATATGTTTGATCTGCCATTCCTCGCAAAAGGATTTGAAGGTTTTGCTGGTGTAAGCAGGACCATTATCTGTTTTTATGGTATGGGAATACCCATGGCGGAGAAGCACTGGAGTAAAAATGAACAAACAGATTTAGCTCTTTCAGACGTCATAGGAACAGCCCATATGAACCGGGAATATGTATCGATGACCACATGAAGGAAAGGTTTGTTGGGAAATAAGTTAGTATGAGTTATATCCATCTGCCACAATTGGTTTGTCTGTAAACCTCGAGGATTTGCTCCTGCTACATGAGATGTACAATGTAAAGGAGCACAGACAGGACAGTTGCGACAATTTGTCTAGTTTGTCTCCATGGGATGCCATGGTGTACATGAAGGCGGCGGGCGTTTGTATGTAGAGTCTGGTGCTCTTCCTCAGCTGATTTAAATACTGGTGCTGCCAAGAGATCTGCTGCTTCGTTTCCTCGAACCATTGGCCCGGGAGTCGGCTGTGAGAACGGATGTGGGAGATGTATATAGGGAATGTTCTATATCGGAGGAGATCTTGTAGTTTATGGAGTAGCTCCTGAATTATAGGATTATGGGCATTTAAAGAAGCAGTGACAATTCCAGGAAATAAACCAACTACATATGCAGAATCACTCACCACATTACATGGGCCAGATACATGGGATAGTAAATGTATCAGGGGTGGCGAGTTCCACTTGTTGGGCAGATTTATAATTTGTATGCACAGTAGTGGTCAATGAAGGACTCAATTCCACCCCTTCCTGATGAGGAGCCATCAATATAATACACTGGAGCATCAGGAATGGGAGAGGAGGCGGACAATGGTGGAAATTAGAAAAGGTGTCCTTTTCAGAAATTCCCAGGTTTTTCCAGCTGGGTAATGATAAGATATTTCTCCTGAAAAATCTGCTAAAGCTCTTTGAAGAATTTCACTGAGCGGTAAAACAGCTTCAATTTCTTTTTAGGGTCGGGTAGTACAATTACATGGGGATCATGTCCAAGTAATACTTGAGTTCTTGATCTTCCCTTAATTATAAGGTTAGCTATCATCTCAAGGTAAGGTGTGCAGTACGATTCTGCTTGTTAGTGTAAGTAAACCCATTCTAACGGTCCAGATAATTGGGCTATAGCAGCAGTTGGAGACTTCGGGAGTGTTGAAGACCAAGAACCATACCTTTTCTCCGGGATTAAATCTGAGAGGGTAAGATTTTTGAAGCCGATCCATGAAAAAATCATAATTCCTTCTGAGCTTTAGGAGTTAGCTGCCTTGGGCTATTTAAAGCAGGATCACCTTTCAAGGGTGTGGAACAGGTTACTGAGCTTCACAGTTAGGAATACCAAGGGAGGGGCGCACCCAGTTGATATCCCCAGCAGTTTTTGAAAATCATTCAAGGTTTTGAGCCCTTTCTGACTAATGGAAATTTTTTGAGGCGCACTGTAGTGGTGTCAAGAGCATAGCCCAAATATTCATATGGAGGCTGCATCTGGATTTTCTCCGAGCTACTTGTAAGCCAGCCTCTGGTAAAACTGTCATTACATCATTATATAAATTCTGGAGATCTCTGGAATTATCACAAGCTAGCAGGATATCATCCATGTAGTGGATGATGTATGCACCAGGAAATTTAGCACGAATGGGTCGCAAAACCTCATCAACAAAGTGTTGACACATCGTAGGTGAATTAGTCATTCCTTGGGGCAATACTGTCCACTGAAACCTACGTAAAGGACCTTTTATGATTAATGGAAGGGACTGAAAATGCAAACCTTTTCCGATCATCTGGGTGGATAGGTATGCTGTAAAAGCAGTCTTTTAAATCTATGATAATTAGCGGCCAATCCTTAGGAATAGCTGCTGGAGAGGGGAGCCCAGGGCAGAGAATGTCGAGACTGCCACTGCCTGATGGGGTAGGCCAGAGAGCATTTATTGACTGTAATTCTGTGGATTCTGATTCGGAGGATACTGGGCAGGTGGAATGAAGGAGAGTGCCCCTGGATTCAGCTGGGCCTGGGGCTGGCCCCCACCCAGTTTCCCGCATTAGGGGAGGCATAGATGTTATTTGAGCCTGCGGAGCTTGTGGAACCTGGGAGGGGGTCCATGTAACATTTCCTATAAAGGGATTATTAGAATGTTGCCCTGTATTGATAGTTTTAGAAGATGGGCAATCTCTACGGGTGTGTCCCTTCTTTCCGCAGCTAAAGCAGGTTATCTGTCCAGATGAAGCCTGAGGCTGACTTCGCCTCCAAGACCGACAGTCTCTGGCCCAATGTTTTCCTTTTCTGCACCTTGGGCATGGTCCAGGTGGGGCCCTTCGAGGGGTGGAGCTGCGATTATTAGAATAGTTTCTCCGATTATTGTTTATCCTTTGAAGTTTATTGTTTCTCCCCTAGAGCTGTCTGACATTTCATCCCTCTCCTGATCCTCCTGCTGTATGGGATAAGCCTCTATATCATCCTGTGTTTTATGGGAGGTTAAACCGACATTTCTACAGGCCTTTAGATACCCCATGAGGTCATCCTTTTCCTTAATACCATATAGTAATGCTCGACATTTTTGATTAGCATTCTCATATGCTAAGTTTCGTTTTAGGATTTCTTGAGTGGTTGGGTCTTGAACCTGTCTTTGGATTGTTTCACATAATCTCCCAACAAAATCAAAGTATGGTTCATCACGACCCTGGTAAATTTTCGTATAGCTACCTAGAAATTCTGGGTCGGGACCTACTCTTTCCCCGCCTTTAATGCTGTCTCCCGAACAAATTTTAAAATAGGTTCAGGTAATGTCGCTTGTTTTGCTTTCTTTTTTCCATTCACCTTCACCTTTTAGCATGGCAAAAGTTATAGTATGGCCTGATTCCTTTTCTCTTAAAGTGTCAATATTCTGGTTAACCCCATCTGCATACCACATATGCCATTGCATGTACTGTGATTTGTTTAGACAAGTATGGGCTACCGTTTCAAAGTCTCCCAATACCCACTGATCATTTTCGCTCCAATCAGCTAAATATTTTAAAGTATAAGGACTTGATATTCCAAACCTGTCGCAAGCCTTCCTAAACGAGGTTATTGCCTCAATTTTTAAGTCTTCATGAATCGGTTTTACTTTATCTTTAGATTGGTCATGAGAAAGATTGCTGGGCTTTGCTCTTTGACTCGAGCTAATCTGTTCCTCCCCTTCTTCCTCATCAGAGCTTGTAGTATCTGGCAGAGGAACATCTACCCCATTGAGGGTATTAGCTCTGGAGAGATTTTCAGCTTGGGAATTTGCCTCCTCTGGGTTTTCCTGTTCCTCCTCTAAGTTATCAGCCACATTAGAATTCTTTTTAGATTTTTTTGCTGGGAATGTATACACCTTTTCAAGTCTACAGTTTTGGGGCGTGTTTGTGAACGGCTTTTAGTTGGTTCACGCCTCAGTATTGGGTATGCGCTAGGTCCTGATTGATAAGTTATGAAATCAGAAATCTCCCTGCGTAACACATCCATTTCTTGGTTTAAGTTTTCAAGTTTCCTATATGTTTCTTCCTTTTGTTCTTTCAATCTTATGTGTAACTTCCAAACCTCCTCTTTCTGTCCATCTATTCTATCTCTCTGTCTGTCAATTTCTTCCTCTAAGATAATGCTGATTTTATCGATATCCTTCTTCTGCTCTTCAAACTTTACTTCAAATTTTAAATCCTGTTTAATAATTTTACTTTCCTGTTCTTCTAATTTTTCTTTGAATTTTAAATCCTGTTCTTCTAATTTTTCCTTGAATTTTAAATCCTGTTCTTCTAATTTTTTCCTCAAATTTTAAAATCTGGTTAATAATTTTACTTTCCTGTTCTTCTAATTTCTTTTCAAATTTTAAACTCTGTTTAATAATTCTGTCCTCAAGCTTTAAGACCAGTCTACCTGTAGCTTTATGATCCTCACTTATTTCTTCAATCGCTGAGTAAATCTCGGTCCCTTAAGATTGCATTCAATTTATTACTTTCTTCCCTCTCTCTATTAAACATTGTTCTTACACAAAGGTACAGTTTAAAAATCGCAAGGACCCAGATGATTTGTGAAAAGATAGAGTAGTTCTCAGAAAGGAACTTTATAGACTGGCCTATGTATGGTTCCGAGCCAATAAAAGATACAATGTATCTATACCATGAGATATCCATCATTTTACTCACGGATCGGAGGCAGATGATCTCTGTCCGATGATAATTAGACCAGACGATGTTCGTGGTGCCCACACCAGGGACGCCAAATGTCGGGGCGCTCCGCCGGGGTCCCCGACAGTGCCGGGAAGCGAAGTTCCCTTCTACCTCCGAGCCGGCGAGGAATGGATGAACACTCAGAAATCCGATGAGGTTTTAAAAAGCTTTACTTATCACAGGTTCAGGCATACAAATCAGCAAAAGGAAAAACCCGATGCTTAGGATTCCAGGCTAGAACCCCAGCCACGTGTAGGCCAAGATGGCGACCACCACGTGTGAAACTTCCAAGGGGAATAAACGCTCACAAGGCGAGATCCCACCGGGAAGAAGAAGCCCGGGAGAGGCGGGAACCTGCAAGTTTATACCCCCAGCAACTCAGATCTTCCTCCCATTGTTATGGAAAGCAGGGAGGGTCCAATGCCCTTAGGTAGTCCCTCCCTGCATCTCACCTAGGGCCTTTACTGTGCTAATGTTTTGAGCTGGGAATGCCTTTGAAATGTAGAGAAGGGGGTTTCTGAGATGGCATGTCACTGTACCAAAGATCAACACCAATGCCAGTTAAATATTTCTCCAAGCCTTCACAAGTCTCCTCTACTTCATTGTAGTTTTATATTTTATCAGGGAGCCATGCTTGTTTGTTTGGAAGCAAACAGCATTTCTCTCTGGTCTAATTACTTAGGTGTCCTTACGTGGCCAGGCTAATATGCTGGTAAGATCTAGCTAGTTCCACGATGATTGTGATAGCATGGGAGAATATTTATACCAGCTAGTACAGCATACATGGTCAGATAAACTGCCACATTTAGACTACCCCTTATCTACGGAGTGATTTTCGGGAGGCAATCCAGAGCAGATGCAGCGGCCCTTAGGGAGTCCTGCAACAGGAAGGCAGGAAGGAAGGAAGGATAATGGACCTCAGTAACAATAATGGACCTCATTCCCAATGAATGGAGATGTTACTGGTGTCCACTCAAGCAAATTGATGAACAACGGGAAACGAGTGACAAGTGACAAGTAAATCTTCTCTGAAGCAAACACTAAATCTGTTATGGGAGCTCCTTCCTCTTCCTTCCTTCTTCTTCCCTTCCTTCCTTTTCCTTCCTTCCTTCCTTCCTTCCTTCCTTCCTCCCTCCTCCCTCCCTCCTCCCTCCCTCCCTCTCCCTCCCTCCCTCCCCTTCCCTTCCTTCCTTCTTCTTTCTTCTTCTTCTTTCCTTCCTTTCTTTCCTTCCTTTTCCTGTATTAAGCAGCAATAAGGAGTCTATTTACATTCCAAACCTCTGCTAACTTTTGCTTTCTGATCCCTCCCATCAGTCATATTCAAAGAGAAATGCTTTCTCTCCAGTAACACCCAATTTTTCAGCTTTCTGGAGACTTGGCAATTGACAGCCGCTGTCCTAATGAGTCCTTGGCAGCTCTTCCTCCCCTTTCACTGTTGCTTCTGTTTTTCTTACTCTCCATTCTAAATGAATTTTTCCCCAAAACTGTCAGTTTTGGATTTCTCTCAAAGTCAAGTGCAAGGAGACTAAAGCAGTAATTGCCATGTGAAGTATGACCTCTGCCTCTGTTCTTCCCTTTTTCCCCTGGAATCAATGACTCATTGGTGATTTGCCCATGACACTTGAGTGAACCTGACCCCAACAGAGTCAAGGTCCAATTCAACTGCGAATGGTGAAGTCAATAGTATCACTGATGTGCTTTTAAATTTTTATTTTTGATCATTTTCCTTTTATAATCTTTTTTAAAAGCTCTCTTTTTACTACCATTTCCTCATTTAAAATTCCCTTTTTAATTATAAAATTCATTTCACTATTTAAAATACTCATAACCCAGGAGGTAAAATGACATGAATGATATACAATCAGTCACAGTATTGTAAATCACAGTCCTTAAACGGGAACAAAAGAAAAAAAGAAAGAAATAAAAATGAATGTACCTGCCATGGAGGCTGAGTAGGATTTGGGAGGGAAACTGGGGGGCATGGGTGGAGGGAAGTGGACACTGGTGAAAGGACAGCAGTCAGAGCATTGTATTCCTCAAACTCTGTCATAAATAACTTTTGGAATTCATATAAAAATAAAATAAGATACTCAATAACCAAAAGCAGGTATATGCCAGAGAACAGTCCTATGGTTGGAGAGACATTTTGACAGGATGAGCACATGCTGAAAGCCTGGGTTTGATCCAGCACTGCATAGTCCTCTGAGAGCCACAGAGAGTGACCCTCAGCAGCCAGAGTAACCCCTGAATACCACTGGATGTGGTCTCAAACAATAGATGAAGCCCTACTTCTTGCTCTTCCTACCTTCTAAAGCCCCAATACTGGAAGCACATTCTTTACAGGAATCTTAGAAAATGAAGACAGGTAAAATAAAGAGCAAACATTCATAATGTCCATGTACCCAGAATTATGGTCAAACTCTGTCACAGGTTTCTTGTTTGTTGATTCCCCCTTCATTGCCCGTGCGGTTGGTAATACAGACTCTTTGGCGTGCTTTTCTTAGGTTCTCAGTTTAATTCCTCTAAGCTATGCTGTTTTGCATATGGGAAGAATCCAGAAAAGAATGAATAAATGACAACAAGAATAAAATTTAAAATTATATACAAGAGGCCAGTGATAACATAGTGGGTAGGGCATTTGTCTTGCACTTGGCCAACTGGGTTTGATCCCTGGAATCCCATATGATCCCACTAGCACTGTCAGGAGTAATTCCTGAGTGCAGTCAGGAGCATCCCCTAGGCATGGCTGGGTGTGATCCCACAAAAAAAAAAAAAAAAAAAAGAAAGAAATATATACAGTATTTGAGATTTTCTTTTGTTTTGTTTTAGAAAGAAATTATTTAGGCAACATGATATATGATGATGCTCATATTAAAATTTCAGGTATACAATAAGACAATGGGATACATTTTGAGTTTGATTTTCCCCCCTGACCCAATTTCAATTCCCTATTACATACGGTAATGACAATAGTCAAGAATCTTTCAGTAATGGTGATAGAAAACCAATCCAAATGAGCTAAAGCCAAAAGGAGTCATTTATTGCTTAATGTAATTGGGGAGGGCAGAAAGACACTTGCACAGATTCGTCTTGGCAGACGAATGGTTCTCTTTCTCCCTCATAATCTCTGTTTCTCTCTTTCCCTCTTGTCCTTTTTGCTCTGTGCCAGTCAACACAGGGAAGAGGAGCTAGTTATGACACAACATCTCAATCCTATAGGAATTTCTTTGACTCAAGGGAATATAAAGGTATAGTCAACAATATATCTAAAATATAAATGAAGCATATATACTTACAGACATGTAATTATGGTATTCATAAAAATATGCATATATAAATTTACAACACATGTAAATGTAAAACAAAAATAAAAGCTTAAACTTTAATATTTTTAACCTCTTTATGATTACAGGCAACGCAGTGAAGAGTCATTAATGATTTATTTGTTTACTTTTTTCAGAGTACTGATGTTTTAGCAAATTCTACAAGAAGAAAACAGTCACTTTGAAAATACTTTCCTAACAAGGAAGATTCTATTCTGTATTCTGTGGGAAGTTGTGGAAACCCCAGTGCACATGTAAATACACTGAAAATTCACAGTTCCAGAAACGCAAATAAAATTTTTCACCCTAGTATTAATCTTTTTTCTCAAGATCTAAGCTGCTTATTAAAGATTTAAAATCCCATTGATAAGGGAAAGATATGTTCAGGATAAAAATCTGTGCAAATGCCTTAGAAGCACAATACATTTTAATGGCAGCATTCATTTTTAATTATCACTAAGCATTCTCAACTAGGCAGAACTTTATGTAAGTGCGAAATCTGCATGAGTTAACTTGAAAATAGCAAGAATGGGGAGGGTTGACAGATTTTAGATGTTATCGGAGCAAAGCATAACTGGGACATTTAAAACAGTTGTTCAAACAAAAGATTAGGAGAGAGTCACAAGAGTAGTGTGGACACAAAGACATAATGTGTTTCCTTTTATCACAGGGGCAAGAGTGGGGTTGCTAAATTTAATTTTAACTTTCCAGGAAATTGGGTTGGCTGGAACCTTGTGCAGAGTTCCTCAAGATGGACTGAAATTGTGAAGTGGGCCAGAGCCTAGAACTTTGACCCAAGGAAGGAATAAATGACAATGCAAAACAGTTAAGAAACAACAAGGTTTGGAACTCCAAAGGCAGCTTTCAGACCTTGAAGAATCTGATCCCACTTTCCTAAACAAGCTGCATCTATCCTAAGAGGAAAGTTTAGAAATTTGCTCAGTGCCCTGATGTGGTAATAGGAAAGCAGCTTTCAGCAACAAATTCCTTAGCGCTAGGTTTGGAAATCCTTCAGTCATGCTAGCTTTAGTACCACATGTCCTAGAATAAGACAATCATGCCTTTTGTGACTGCAAGACATTCATTCTCCAATGTCCTCCACCAAAATGCCAAGTCTGAAAGGCAAAATCTGGAAGGCAGAGAAACCAAAACAAATCAAACCAAACAATGAGAGAAAATAAATACCAGAGTAAAATACTTATTGAACTTATTGGATATGAGATGTGAGCACTGACCCAAACTTGCCTTCAGGCCCTAAGGGTGGATCCTATAGCCATTACTGAGACATTTTCCAGACCAACAACTCAACAGATTAACACATATGGCATATTAAGTATCATTGTGCATATTACATTTACCTGAACTTGCAGTAATAGCACATTCAAGACACAAAGTGTTTGAGCACTAAACGTTTGCCAAGTGAATAAATATAGAACTAGAACAGAGGCAATAAAATTTCACTTTTTAAGCATTATTCAAATCATCTCACAAAGAAACCCTTGAAGGTTTTCTAAGCTTTAAATGAGACCAAGATTCTTGGTAAACACCAAGATATGAAAACCAGAAAATGTTTCCAGCATGAAAACATTTTATTTTTTAGGTGGGACAAAGTTTCTGAAAGTGGGTCTCTGCTCAGAACACATTAAGGTGTCACCTAAGTAGATTTCAAGTGCCGCCCACCACCACTGTGAGCAGCTTAAGGAGCTCAACGTTCTTCCCTGCTTCTATGTGTACCTACAGAACCCATCTAAGGACCAGGGCTCTCAAATGAATCTTACCTCTTTTCTCAACTCTTTGTAAGCTATGCATTTGCACCATTCCATATTACTTATGTCAGGTCAATCCCAGGCATTCCATTATCTCATAAAGTTGAACTTCAAGATCCTACTCCAGGTAAATTGTCCTGTATGAGTCTAGCGCACTGGCACATTTAAAATCTCCCGGATAAATCTAGTGCATTGACCACTTTTAAGGTCTTTCTGCTCTCCTATCTTTGCAGCCCTTCCTTCACATTATTGAGACCCAACCCAAGATCTGCAAATTCTCAATAATGTCAGCTTTCCATGCTTGCAACTGAAGAGTACTAGAAAAAGCAAAATCACACAAGTGTCCATCTTATTTTATGATCACAAACCTGCAACAGGTAAGCTATATTGTCAATAATTTGCTGGGATCATTGTCGAAGCAGGAGAAAACAGGCAAACAAAATAAGTTAAAGGCACCTAAACTTGAAAGAAGGAGCAAAACTGTCCCTATTTGCAGGTGACAAAGAAAATGTTAAAGACAGAAATCAAAAAATACAATAATCAAATTTAGCGAAGCTGATGGTTGCAAAATCAACATACAGAAATAAATATTAATATTAAGTAAAACATCTGAAAAGAAACAAAGAAAATAATTTTAAGAGAGCATAAATAATAAAATCTTAGACATAATTTTAATAAGGTGAATGCTCCATATTCTTCCCATGTGCATGCATGGGGTTTTGTCCCCAAGACTGCACACACACACACACACACACACACACACACACACACACACACACACACATACACACAACTCAAATTAGTATTGCTGAAGTGTCTATGCTAACCAAAACATATATATTCTGTAAATTCAACGTAATACCTATCAAAACTTCAGTGGCATTTTCCTCAGAAACAGAAAATTGAAAATGACCAAAACAATTCTGAATAAAAAGCAAATTTGAGTTTAACTTATGTCACAAAGCTATAGAAATAAAACACGTATGATGTAACATAAAATAAACACACAAAACAATAGAACTGAAACCCCCCAGAAATAAATCTACTATATGTATTCAACTAATCTTGGACAAGGATACAAAGAATACTCAGTAGGGGGAACTAAATCTCTTCAATTAATGACTTAGGAAAACTGGACATTTACTTGCAAAGCAACAATTTTGTACTCCCGTATTACATAACTTACAAAAATGAACTCAAATTGGTTTAAAGACTAGGAACCATAAACTGGGGGTGGGGGTCGGTAGAAATAAGGCTTCCTCATAACTGCTCTAAGCAACAACAACAAAAAAGAGTAAAAATCAGTAAGTGGGCCCGGGCTGGAGCGAGAGTCCAGACTTAACATCCAGGTGTTGCATATAGGAAGCAGGGGTTTGGCTCCCAAGACTGCAGAGTCTCTGAACAGTGCCAGGAAAACCCCAAGCACCGATTCAGAAGCAGTCCCTGAATGCTTTAGGGTTTGCTCAAAAACACACAATAAAACAAAATAAACAAGGGGACTTTATCAGATTATAAAACTTTTGCACAGTAAAATAATCAGAAACCAAAAAAGGTAATCTTTGAAATGTAAAGAAATATTTACAACAATATATCTAATAAAGGAATAATATCCAAAATAGTACATAAATTATCAATGAACAACATGGTAATACTTGGGTCAAAACATGAAACCATAGCAACAGTACAGAGGTTGAGGTTGCACATGGCTGACCAGGTTCAACCCCCAGCCCCATATGGTCCCCCCAGCCCTCTAGGCGTAATTCTTGGTTACAGAGCCAGGAGTAAGCCCTGAGGACTAAGGGTATGGCTATGGCCCCAAAAAAACAAAATTAAAAGCATTAAAATGGGCAGAGAGGACCAGAGAGATAGCACAGGTGGTAAGGCCTTGCATAGAGCTGACCTTGCTCTGACCCCCAGCACCTCATATCATACACAACACTGCCAGGGTCTCTCCTGAGAAAGATGCGGATCAGGAAATTAGCCCACCAGGTTTTGAAGACAAATTCTACTGGTTCCATAGCTCACCATTATATGACATTCTTTTTCTGAGGAGAAACAAGTCCATAAATCAGTCAGATTCCTAAACCTTGCTACTTTTCCACTCTGAGATAAGAAATTAGTTTCTGTCTAGAATGATGAACGGAATGGCTGGGAATTAATAGTCCCAAAATGCCAAACTGGCTTTCTCCTGTCAGAACTTAGGAAACGTCGAAGTATCAGCTCCGACTCACGACCACCGATTCACCACCCACACCTGGCTCATGTCAAAGTTTTGAAGGGCGGGTAGTTACCTCGCTGAGGGGAGATAGTGCTCAGAGAGGACGTTCTTCTCCTTGCAGTGAGGGATGTGGCATTTTCTCATTCCAAGTCAAGGAACAGAGACCTTAGGAAAATGCCTCGAATGCCTTTAGGTGTCCACGCTCATATGCTGGGCTGTACTTTTGGTTGATTTCTGTCATTCTTCTCTATTTCCCATTCACACTTCAGAGAATGTCGACTTCAAGCACCAAACACTCAAGATGGAAGTCTTCTTAGCAAAAGAGGCTTGTGAGTGGTGCCCTGAGGCCGACCCTCTCGGAATGACAGTGTGGGCGTCTGCTGCTTCTCCACTGCTTCCCCATTTGCTCCCCGGCTCTTGTGCTTCAGCTGCTGTGGTTCTAGAAGGCGTTCCTGGGTGTCATTCCAGGCGTTGCTGTGAAGGCCGAGATACCAGGCTGATGTTCTCGCGAGAAGGGCAGGACTGTCTCAGGAAGGCAGTGCTGGAGGAGTCTGAGAGCGGAGCAGTCTCTGCTGGAGCCTCAGCCCCAAGAGCCCAGGTGGGGCTGGGCTGGCACCACCTCTACCCTCCTCCACGTTACTGGGCTCAAAGGGCAGAGCCTTCACTGGGCAGAGCCTTTCCTCCTTGCTGCCTCCCTAGCAAGGAAAAACCAAGCTTTTTTAAAATTTAAACTCTTTTCAAAAAAAACTCCCTTTAGTGAGGCCCAATTTACACATCTTAAAACCAATGCAAAACTAAAAATGTGTCAACATCACTGAAATGAAATTGAATTTTTTTTTAAATTCTGGTGTGTGTATGGTGGTGTTTGGGGGCCACCTCTAGCTGAACTCAGGGTTTACTCCTGGTTCAAAAAACAGTGTTAGAGGGGCCGGAGCTATAGCCTAGTGGGTAGGGCGTTTGCCTTGCAGGTGGCCGGCCTGTGCCGGCCGGATTCGATCCCAGGCATCCCATATGGTCCCCTGAGCACCGCCAGGAGTAATTCCTGAGTGCAGAGCCAGGAGTAACCCCTGAGCATCGCCCGGTGTGACCCAAAAAAGCAAAATAAAACAAAAAACAAAAAAAACCAGTGTTAGAATGTTTCCACCATTGCTTTAAAGTTCTTGCAGAACCTCTTTCTAGTCAATTTTTACTTTACCCCCAACCACTGGTAACATTGGGTGGTCTTTTGGGTTTACCTCCTTCCACATTTGGGTAGTGGAGGGGGACGGTGTGGGGCCATATCTGGTGACTCCTGGAGGCCCGGGGGGGGAGGGGGCCATACCTGATGCCGGTGACAGAACCTGGACTGGCCATATGCAAGTACCTCAGCCTCTGTACTACCACCCTGGCCCCATTTTCGTATTTTTCCCCTTCATGTTGTAGAATCTAGGTAGTTCCTTTTTATTGCTGAACTAGATTTTCATTGCATGAGGTTTCACACTTTGTTTAGCCAGTTGTGCCATGTTTTGTGTGATTATGAATCATTACAGGGACATTTTTTATGTATTTTCATTACTCTTAGGTAAATACTTGGAGTGGAACTGTAGTTGTATATGCAAAGTCTGTTACTTTTTCAAAATGTCAAACTCAGATGAAGTCAGATTATTACAATTAATTATAAGTATAAAATTAATTGTAGCTGAAGGGAATTCAAAATTTTTATCTCCTGTTTTCTCTTGCTGGCATTGAAATCCTTATTGATACAGACATTACACTGACCTTCCACCATTATAATTAACTAAGCTCTACTGACTTCCCTGATGAATGTTAATAATGAAAGGCTTGTGACAATGAGCCCGTCGTTATTTAGTGTCCTATAAGAAAACAGGGCTGAAGCTATTCTGTGATGATGGGTCAAGCAATTCTGGATGTAGATGAGGATTATGCAAAACGTTTCAGCTTCATGGTATGACCTAAAGAACTCAGAAGCTAGTGACACCTATCAGTCAGTGTGCAGGGTATCTTCGTCTGATGGCCTCTGACTACACAGTGGTAGTGCCAGTCTAAAGCTAAGGACTGAAGATACAACTAAATTCTAGTTGAAGCTTATGGCTCACTCATGTGCGCATTACTCTACCATTGTTTGAATTTATGTCCATACATACCTGTTTAGAATCAGGAGTTTCTGAATAGCCATGTCAGGATGACACATTAACTTGTTCTTTATAAAAGTCAGGTACCTTATTTGGGGAGTTACCTGGTAAAATCTGAGCAAAAGAACCAAGAATTTTTTAGCGAAATGGTTGGGACAAGGATATACAAGATAAGCCTGGAGTTCCTATCAGGCAATAGAAAAAATTAGCTCAAAAGACAGGTTTGTACCTGGACATTTCAGCATCAATGGGAACAACAGGAATCAGTAGTATGATACAATTAAAAAGGTGCCCACAGAGTACATACTAATGTAAAAAATGAAAACTTAGTGAAGAGTTTTCTTACAAAGCATTAATAAGCTTACATCAACATTTGCTTCCACCAGAACAATTGGTGGAAGAACAATTGGCTCTTCTTTGATGTAACAATCTATCCAATAACTATCTATGACAACAGGTGGGTCAAGTATGACAAGCAATTAAAGAGCAGGATATTTAGTTTCAAAGTATCTCCACATAAAACACACAAACTGCACATCAATTTATGATATCTAAAACTCTTTATAACTTTATATCAATTTAACCACTTACCCATTTGGGGCGGGTCGGGGGGGGGGGGTGTGTCGTGGGTTTAAGCTTTAGGTGGTCAAAGGGTGCTAGGTTAGGTGAACGGGGGGGGGTTGGGGGGGGGGGAGCGGGGGGTTGGTTTGGGGGGAGCTGGTGTTTTGGCGGGGGGGGGCCTGGTGGAGAAGGGGGTTTGAGTGGTGTTTTTATTTGTCCTACTTGTGTTTTTTTGGGGTGCTTGTTTGGAAAGCATTCCCGTGTTGGCGGTACGATGTGTGAGGGGAGATTATAGCTGTTGGTGTCGGGTATAACTTCAGAGTAGAAAAATCAGCAAGTCATGATCTCAGTCATATGAATTATGACATACTGACACCAATCTGTCTTCTGTTAACTTCCATGAGGAACAAAAAGCATCATTTCTGAAAGGCCTACAACCTATGAATGTGTTGTGTAGTATGAGACAAACTCTTAATGTTTTTTTTTGTTTTGAGCCACATTAGGTTGTTGGATGGCTCAGCCTAGCTAGCTTTGGATCTTTGCTGTTTAATCTACTTACAGTCTAAGCTATTTACATGTCCTTAAGCCAGGGTTCATGCTAATGAGATCTCTCTTCTGTGTAAACACTGATGGAGAGTGTGGCAGTTACAGTAGTCATTTTGACTCTGAATTAGTCACTTCTGAAATATTATAATCTCTACTTTGATTTCAATGTTATCCAGATTGGGCACAATTCCTCTTAACACCCACTGGTCACATCATGGGACAGATAGAATTTACCAGGAGACCACCACCCTGGCTACATGAGTCTACCCTTAAAGAATAAAGGATCATACTAGTTTGCCCTTAAGCAGGCGAGCATGATCCTGTCAGTAAACAGAGGACAAGACACTCAGAATCATCCTGGTGCAGAACAGAAAGTAGACGGACCTTGTGGGTACCATCTAAATTGCATGAAACCCATGAAAGTATGTTTCTCCCCATGAACATACATCTATTAAGATGTATTTCTTTATACCAGCCCTATCTCTATCTCTCTCTAGAGTTTTGTCATAAGAGATAATCTCCAAGGAAGCGACTAGTCCCTGGCATAATCATTTGTTTAGACTTGAAGCGGGTGTGGCACCACCCTAGTGTGGCACTGTTGGAGGACAGATTTAGCTAATCTGGGAGCTTTGTTGTTTTGCCCACACCCAGCTTAATCTTATTTAAGTCAAGGTTCATTCTAATGAGACCTCTCTTCTATGTAAACACTGCTAGAGGGTGTGGCAGTTACAGAAGTCACCTTGATTGAATAACTTCTGACTTATACATCTACTAAGACTTCTATGTTTTCTAGATTGGGCACAGCTCCTCTTTATACCCACTGCACCCAACGTGGGACAGTTAGAATTTATCAGGAGACTACCACCCTGGCTACGCTGAGACTAAAGGAAGACTATAGGAAGGATCATACTAGTTTGCTCTAAGCAGGCGAGTGTGACCCTTTCAGTACATGAGAACAAGATACTCAGGATCACCCTGGTGCAGATAATAATAAGGACCTTGTGGGTACCATCTAGATTACATGAAGCTCATGAAGTTAAGATGTATTACTTTATATCAGCCCCTCTCTCTCCAGTGTTTTACATAAGAGATAATCTCTCGGGATCAGTCCTTGGCATAACCTTTGTTTATACCTGCAATAAGGTGTGGCACTACACTCTG
Organism: Cryptotis parvus; assembly: GCA_021461705.1. Lineage (NCBI taxonomy): Eukaryota > Metazoa > Chordata > Mammalia > Eulipotyphla > Soricidae > Cryptotis > Cryptotis parvus. The sequence continues at coordinate 148,299 of JAJIBD010023191.1, read as the reverse complement.
TTTAGGGTTCTTTGTTGACATGACAACCTCCCGATTGGATTACTTTGGTGTATATAAGGGGCTGACTTGAGGCCCCTTCACCTTTTTGCCTTTTGGTTCCTCAGCCTTCAGCTTTTTGGCTCCCTGCGGCTTTTGGCTTTTGGCTTTGGCCTTTTGCTCTTTGGCCTTTTTGCTCCTTCTGGGTAGGACTCAGCTCGGGTGACATCCTCTCTCTTTGGTGGGAGACTTAGGCTCTTTTGTATGGTCTAAGTTCGGACCAGAGCTAGTTTGTACATTATATTGGATTGCTGCGGAAGAGCTTTTTACTATTAAAAGCCATTTTTGGAACTGCACCGGATTCGTGAGTTTTCATCTGTTCTCCCGGCGTCCTCGGAGGTAGAAGAGAACCTCTGTCCTGACACTGTCGGGGACCCCGCGGCGTTCCCGACATGGCACCACTCTACATCTGCACCTAGCTGATTTGATCTTTGTTGACTCTGCCCTCCCTGAAAATAGGCTTACTTTTGAATATATAAGGGGACTGATTTGAGGCGCATCAATCCACTTTGTTCAGAGACTTGGGCTCCAGTGTGCAGTCGGAGTTCTGACCAAGAGCTAGAGGTCTGGGAAAATCCCAGTATTTTGCATTGTAGCAGCGAAGCTTGTTTTAGTTAAAGCCTTTTGAAACTATGCTGGACTCCTCTGAGTTTTCATCCATTCCCGCCGGCCTCAGAGGTAGAAGGGAACTGGTTTCCTGACATAGTTGGGGGCCTCAGCAGCTCCCGATACTAGGTGGTATACAAGGGCGTATTCCTGTTTCTGCATCTGAGGATCGATCACTCCTGGTAGAAGTGGAGATGACACAGAATGCTGGGGACAGAACCCCAGTCAGCTGTGTGCAAGTGCCCTAACCACTATGCTACCTCTTTGGTCCCCACTTTGAGATTTCCACAATGAAATGGTCTTACTTTTCTAAAATTAGGTCAAAGTTAAGGAAAATGAAAGGGCTGAGAAATTATTTCAGGTTGAAGATCTTCAGATACAGTTCAGTTTTTGCTCAGGGGTCAGCTACAGGGCGTATTTACCACCTGCTGAGACCACATTTTCTTCTTTATTTAAAAAAAAAACTCTCAGTCTAATGTCTTTTTTCTATTTGAGGGTCACAACCACAGTGCTCACAGTTTGCTCCTGGCTCTGCATTCAGGGATCACTCCTGGTGGGGAAGAGGGGATTGATCATCCAGGGTTCTGGGAAATTGAACTCAAGTTGGCTGCATGCAAGGTAAGCGCCCTTCCTGCTGTTCTATCTCGCCATCCTCTAATGTTTTTGTTTGTTTTGTTATTTTGTTCCGAGATCCACTTCCAGGAGGTATATGTACTTTACAGTGAAGTCCTATATGAAGTAAAGTAATATATCGAATTACTTGATTTTCAAATCAGTGTATTAATTATAGTTTCTGTTGTTTTTGATAAAAGAAAATTCCTGAGATTCATATTTTCTTAAACTGCAAAATTAGACTCATGCGACGGGATGTAACTCTGTTGTGACTGCAGGTTAACATTGGCATGGCAAAGCTTTGCCTTGCCTGTACATGTTTACTGAAGGACTTTTTTCCCATCCCAAGATGGGCAGCAACATCTAGTTGGCAGCCTCATTCCTGACAAGCTACAAATAGAGGCCTGGAAAGACAGAGCAACACCTTCGAGTGGGCCTTGCAAGCACTTAGTCACAGCTTTAAATGCCCAGGGTCATTACAAGCATGGAGAGATCGTGGTAGCTCTGCTGAGATCGCTAGCAGGGCAAGTCATTCCCGACTGCACTCCAGCACGACCCCCTAATAAGTACCGGAAATAAAGCGTCTGAGCCTCGCGGCCAGGCAGTGCAATCCCCAGTGAGCATCTGTGCTAGCACGAGAGAGCTGCAACTTGGGGAGCATCAGGGTCGAGTGTGCAAGCACCCACACCCGATGTGTCATTATGCACCAGAGAGGAAAAAGTGGCAGCCCTACAGCCAGGTATGTGTGCAACTTCGTCACTGGGAGACAGTTAAGGACAAAGGGGTATGACAGACAATATAAGCCACTGATACTTGTCCACCACTTTTCTTTCTTATATAGGCCACCACCCAGACACGTCCTCAGTAAATGCATGGCTTTTCCCCATGGCCAGAGACGTCTCCCTTCCTAAATCAATACCTGTCTTTACTTCCCAAGAAACATTCTCTTCCTCAAAGTTCTTACCAAATTTGCACTGAATACCACATTAATATCATCAACCCTATTTGTTGGTTTGCCTTTGTAGAATTTAATCTGAGTTCAAATATTATTTATAGAGTCAACTGTAAACATCTAAGCAGAATTTCCTTATAATGATTAGTAAGACGATAGCTTTGCATTATACTTCGTCTAAACAGCGGTCAAAATCATGGTCAGAGGGTGAACAATCTAGCAGTGCTGATTTGTTTACAAACTGTATGTGACTGTTCTTGTTATTTCTGTTGTTTGCTTTTTATTATGGCACCAGAGCTGAGCTGTGGTAACTAAGTTGTTTTCCAAACTCTGAAATGAGAGATACTGAACAAAACGTTTAGTAAAAACTGCATCTTTACTAAATGCAATTTAAGAGATACAAATAATCATAAGACGAGAACACGTGAGACGGAACTTTCAATTAGGCCATTCTAAGACAGTTTTGGAAGTGCCAACAGAAATGAATTCTAGGAATGAAAGAGCGGTGGATTAAGTAGCAATAAGAGAAGCAAAGAGAAAACAAGACAGGATGGGGCTCGCCGATTAACTCCGGTATAAACACTCAGGATAAGTTGCAAAGGTCTTGGTATCTTCTACCATTTTTTTCTAATGTGCATGAATCTTTTAAACAAATCACATTCCATATGTCTCTAGGACACTTATTATATGCTTGCTTTCTAATTTGTAACCCCACTCTAAAGAGGCAAGTTTACGGATATGAATTTGATAAGTAAACATTATAATTAATGTCATTCTTTGAAACTATGCTTTAATTTAACTTTCCTGATATGTTCTGTCATTTGATACTTAATAATTATTCAGTACCACAGTTGATATAGTTTCTCTTCCAAAACAGATACATGAGTATGTAACACATTAATTTACACTTGTCTACACTCCCTTTTTTCCAAAGTACCCTGGGGCAAAATATTTGATGGGTTAGAGGAAATTCTAGTTTTAAAAGAGAAAAAAAAAAAAAGCTTTTCCTTAAATTAGAAAGGAAATACTACAGTAATTGGTCTAAAAGAGTGATTTAAAAAATGAACTTACAAAAAAATGAGTTTATTGTAGAAAGAGAATTTATCAGATCAGCCAGAGCATGCAGTCTCAAAAGCGGCTGGGGAAGCTGGAACTCCACTTTCCCCAGGCTCAGCTGACCATGGGGCTCCCAGGAGGACAGATGGGTTTTAGGAGTGGGCCCATCACCTCTGGGGTGTCCCAGAAGCAGCCAGATGAGACTCGCCCACCACACTAGCCGCCACCTTTGCTGTCCAGACTCTGGGATGCTACCTCAAGACCAGATTAACAGAGCAAAACCAGTTCGAGCCCAGGTAGGCAGCTCCCAGAAGCGGGAATCACTGGGAATTCGTCAGATGGAGTCAGGAGTCGGCCCTTCCCCCTCCATTTTGTCAAGCCTGGTGGCCCCATCCAGGAGCTGCCCTGGGGTGACCAGCCATAGCATGCAGTTTCAAACGCAGCTGGGAAGCTGGCACTCAGCTTTCCCTAGGCTCAGCTGATCATGGGGCTCCCAGGAGGACAGATGGGTTTTGGGAGTGGGCCCATCACCTCTGGGGGTCCCGGAAGCAGCCGGATGAGAATCGCCCACCATACTAGCAGCCACCTTCGCTATCCAGATGCTGACCATAAGGCCCCTAAGTCGCGCGACCATTTGCTGCTGCTCAGTCCATCAAACTAGTGGAAACAGTCATGTCCTTTAATGTACTGCATTCTACGATATGCAGGAAAGTTTGGTGGGAGAGATAGAGAGGAGAGAAAAAGACATACAGAACCCGCCAAGTAGTTGAGGTGTGGGAGGTGGGAGGGAGGTGGGGACATCGGTGATAGGAGATGGGTTCGGGTGGAGGGATGGGTGTTGGAACACTGTAGAACCAAAACTCTACATGAGCATCTTGCAATTGTATGTCTAAAAGTGGTGTAATAAAATTTGGGAAAAGAAAAAAAAAGGAATTTATTCTACGTGTATACATAAGGATATCTTAGGTAAAATACTAAAAGCTGTTATTGCATTACCCTGTTATCCAGAGTTATTCATATCTGCTCATATGTATTACTCATTTCCTGCTGTATGCTATGTATAAACTAGGACTAATGTGAACTACAGTTTAAAATTATTTGGTTTTTGGAGAAAATGACTATTATCTAAAATATATGCAATTCTCAAATTGTAAGAAAGTGAGCTAAAACAAAAAAAAATCTTAAATACTGTATATTGGATAAATGAAATGACACAAAATCTGTGGGAAAAGGAGCATGAAGAGAGAGGAAGGAAAGGAGGGAATGAATCCCCCAAAGTCTACAGAGAAAGGCCTCCCAAATTCATATAATTGCCCTTTTGAGATATAATGTTGTTGGCGTGGAGGCTGGGGGGGGAGAAAATAAATCACATCTCAAACTCAAAGACTAAATACTTTTACTGTTTCACCATAGTACTCCTCTAGAAATTTCATAATATGTACATAATCCTCAAATAAGTTTTTTACCTCTGAGTATATTAACAATGTGTACATGTGAAAATAAATACAGTTTCCAAACAAACACTTCAAGAGAATAAGCAATATCCCAAGGAAAGGGAACTCAGCAACCATGCATGGTATCTTGAATAGTAAATGTCCTCTTCCTTGCTTGTTACTTAAAGTCTTCATTATACCCAGGTTGCTTTGAAAGTAATTTTCTGATACAGCCAAGTATCTTGCTGGGTCAGCCAAGTATCTTGCTGGGTCAATCTGTTTCATTTTCTCCAATACTATAAAAATGAAAACCACAGAAATAATTAGCTTCTCTGTTACAAAGAAATATAAGTAACAGCTAATAGCCGAGATTTCCATACTATCTGGCCTACATATGTTTAATTTTGTGTTTTTCAGAAAGAAAAACACCACATAGTGAGTGCCCTCCTGGAAACCCGCCTTCTTTAAATGAACAAAAAGTGCACCCCTATTGCCTGAGACTAGTATCCCTAGAAGCCATCACTTCATCAATCTCCCTGTTATCATCTACTTCAGGAATCACTGGTCTAAAGCATCTTCCAAATGATTACAAAGAGATGAACAAGATTCTTCATATTTTCTTTTAAAAAAATAATTACAGCCCTTAAAAAAATTAATGTCAAAATTATTTACTCAATAACACGAAGATTTCAATAAACTATAATATACAAGAATCCTAAAACTCAAAAAAGCCAATTTATACGAAAAAATATCCAGAGACGCATCAACTGTGAGCTTGAGGTGACCCAGTTACTGTAAGGCAAGAACATCTAACACTAGCATAAAACAATAACCCCACTCAATTCTGCAGCAATAGCAGTTAGTATTTTGAGCAGAGTGCTTTGATCTTCATGCAGCTCTTTTACAGACAATGAAAACCCAAGGTTTAGGTGTACAGAATGCAGCCACAGCATGCATTACAGAAATGGTCGAGAACCAAATCAAAGGAAGTAGCTCCTGAGAATGAGAAGGCTTGAAAGATGTTCTGAGATCAACATATGAACAGTACTCAAAATTAAAATATCACGTGAAAGAAATCAGTATTTTTAGCAGGCATTTTGTGCTCCATACTCTCACAGGTACCTCATTTAAGACCTATACATAAGTATTTATGATAATACCTCCTCCATTATGCTCTGAAATCAGCAAATTGAGAAAAATGTTAATTTTAAGGACTATTTAATGTCAAAATAATCCACACATGGCTTTTTTTTTGGTATTTTTCTGCAACGACAACTCAATTGTTTTGTGCAAAAATGCATTGTCATCTATCCTCACACACTCTTCTTATTTAATAAAATCTATGCTACTGTTACCGTGGAGAATCTGCTGTTCATGTGTGTAAAGGTCTTGGTTTCTATGAGGTTCAATCCCCGGCATCCCATATGGTCCCCCGAGCACTGCCAGGAGTAATTCCTGAGTGCAGAGCCAGGAGAAACCCCGAGGATTGCCGGGTGTGACCCAAAAAAGAAAAAAAAAAAAAGAAAAATCACTGAAAAATGGGTTTTATATATAATTTTAATTTGGCACAAATTCTAGAAAATATGGTAAGATTTATTTTTAATGCTAATAAAAAAGAACACGTTATAATTTAAGAAGCTGTTTAAATATTTTCTTGAAGGAGATTTCTTGCATTAGGCCAATTATGTGATTGTTGGGAGAGAGTAAAGCCAGCTGCTGTGGTCTGCTTATGTGTATGTCCTGATTAGAAAAGCGAGACCATCCTCTACCGAGCCATGCTCATCTACGAATCACAACATGTACCACACAGCTAGGCCAAAACATCTTAAAAGAAATGGAAGAAAAAAGCAAACAAAATTCTTATTCATCCTTTTCCTTTCCTACAAAATGTTAATTTCCTAATGGCCTTTGAACATTTCTAGTTCCATCTACATGTAACAAACAAGCAATTATCAAACAAAGTTCACAAATAAAAATACAGTAGAGTATATTTACTATTATGACATTTAATGCATGCAATATATTTGATCATATCTACTATTACTACAAAGGCTTAAAAATAGAAACAAAATTCTTCTGACACACTGAGTGGACTTTCAAATGACTGAAACAATGGAAGAGTTAACACCTCACAAGTCACTAATCTGTTGTCAATGGAAGTCATGCACTGTAAATATGCTCAAAAACCTAAGACATGCCTTACAGATACCCTGAACCCACATCATGTTCACTCTTTACCTAGAGAAATGGAGAAATGGGTTCAAATCACCTTCGTTTTCCAATTCTGAACAGCTAGGAAACGATTTTCTTTGCAGAGTAAGAGTTGAGCAGTGGTAACCTTGTATAATGATTTAGGAACATACAGGTAAGCAAGAATATAAAGAAACAAAATTAGCCAAGAAAAGCCCCTGAGTAGGCAATGCAGCTTGCAAGAAACTTAAAAGAGAAAGCTTTTTCCCTTGTACTTCTGTTGAACAAAACAACACCAAAACCACTTGTTTCTTTGGGCAGCACATAGGACAGATGCCTTGGACTTTGAGGTCATATTATACAAACAGAGAAAAATTCAAGGAGCTTTAAAACAGGAATCACATTCGATGAGTGTGATAAGATGCTATGGCGTGGAAGGCATCTGGAATCTGAATAGCTTCTCTTCCATTAGGAGACATTAAGCACATGTATGCTAGAGGAGCAATGCCCAGCCATGTACTGTCTTATCCCTTTCACTAGTGCTGCTTTTAAGCACCTCAGCATAGAGTCAAATTCTCTTACGCTACATGTGCATAAGAAGTGACTGCACTGCTGGATCTGGGCGTTTTCTCCTTGAAACCAAAGAGGCTCAGTGAGGGAGGTGTACCCACTAATGGTGGGGATGGAGTTGTAGCATGTTGTAGCATTTGGAGCTGGGCTTTCATAAACTTTCCGAACCCAGTATATTCTTATCTTTTCATGCTTTGTTGCAAAAATACTTCCTAATTCTAGTTAACCTTTCAAATTTTATTTGATCGGATTTAACATAAGAGCACAGACTCTGCCATCCATGAAGACAGAGACAGACAAGAAAGGCGGCAATGGGATAAACTGGCTGTAGGGCCAGCTTACCCCAGAAAGGCTGGTTTCAGGTTAAGTGACCCAGACTAAATGGCCTCTACCTTTCTGTGCAAAAGGGACTAGAAAGGCCTTTAACAGCCATTTCACCAACAAGAAGAGCTCTAGTGACTGAATTTTCAAGACAGTGACCCAAATAAAAGTGTTTTTCCGAGGCAAATTTGTACCACTAATAGGTGGGTGTTGCTAGGCAACGAAGATTGCAGCATTTAATCTCTACCCTTCCTACATAACGACATGATGGAATAAAATAAGCCTATCCAGCATTTCAACATGATAGTCGGATCTGCCAATTTTTTATTCTTCTTTTAGAATATAATTTCTTTTAGGCTAAAACAACTCTTAACTTTTGTTGGCACATAACAGTCTACTTCAATTATTTTTAAAACCGGGTTTTACAATCCATTAGTCACTGATAGGAATGCACAGAAATTAGCATATAATAATTAACAAATGCATCCTTTGAATAAATGCTTTGGTGACCAAATGGATGATGGTCAATAGAATTTGAGTGTTCAGGTAATTCACTAGTGTCAGTTGTTATAATATATGTACAATTCTTACGATATATATCATTGGGTTTTAAAGAGGAGGAAATTTTTAAAGTTTAGTTCAGAAATACCTAACGCTTCTGTAATTTTATAATTCAAGAAGAGCTCTATGAAGCTAATTTTTTTTCGTACTCTGTCTATGCAACTTCAAACACATGCCAAAAACTTTCAGGTTCCTCTTTCTTTTGTTTTTTGTTTTGTTTTGTTTTGTTTTTGCTCTTTGAGTCACACCCAGCAATGCTCAGGGGTTACTCCTGGCTTTGCACTCAGGAATTACTCTTGGAGGTGCTTGGGGGGACCATATGGGATGCCGGGGGATTGAACCTGGCTTGGCTGCATGGAAGGCAAATGACCTACCTGCTGGACTATCGCTCTAGCCCCAGGTTCCTCTTTCTTTGATACAGTTTTAATTGTATGATGGTCTAAGAGTAAGAGGCTACTGAAGAAACCCGTGGTTGGAGAGAGATAAGTCAACAGGCTGGGGCATATGCTTTACATGCTAGAGGCACTGGTTCTGATTCCTAATATTGCTGGGGGTGACCCCAAGCACTGAGCCAGGACTAGACCCAGGCACTGTTGGGTATGGCCCCACAACGTTTTTAACATGGCTCAGTGTTGTCATCTGGGGATAGAGGTGAGAAAGAAACACCTCCTTATCTCATAAGGAATAATGCTACAACTCACTTAAATGGTCATAGTTGGGTTAGAGAGACTTATATCATCATAGTGTTAGGATGACAGCAAAAACGGATGGCACTATATGATGTCTGGAGTTCGAAGAAATGAATGTAAAGCTGCTGTACTGTACACTCTATCTCTCACTGTAAAGTGTAAAGGAGACAAGGACAGAAATGTCAAGTATGCAGTAAGGGTAACCGATGGAGTCAGATGACTGCTACAGACAGGGGGCGCTGCGCTCTGCTGAATGTGGAGCGCACATCTCATCCACAGAACTAGGAGGCTGAGGAGAGAAATGTTTCTAATGTCAAGCCTATGGTAACTATACAGCCCTGAAAAAGAAACAGAGAGAGAGAAAAATAACAGGACTGTGTGGGCTGCTTCAGACACTCAGCACATACCACAGTGACCAGCAAGAAAATAAAGGGACCTCATTTTCAAAATAATGGCTGTGAGAATCACACACAGATTTGGGTTCAAGTTTTAGTTTATCCTTTGGTAGACACAGGGGCTTTGTGAGCTAAGTGATGTGATTATACTCCTCTGATTTTTTTCCCCCACTATAGATGTAAAATGTCCTGATGCTACACCCAGACTCATCTGCCATAGGTAACCAGTGACTCTGACATAGTCAGCTATGATTTGAGTTACGGTTCACTCTGGAAAAGTGACTGGTAGAATTAATAAACCATGAAGCAGACCTTGAGTTGAATCACGTAAGAAAATATGAGCCAGACTGGTGTCTGGTGAGAAGAGAAAAAAAGTGTTTTGTTAAACAAGAAAAAGAGTCTAAGTAAAACTAATAAGAGTATTTTTTATGCTCATTAGATTACGTTTTTAAAACATTCTGTTTCTAGGTAACTGACCAATAAGCCAGAGTTCAAGAAGCTTACATTTTGGGAATTATTAGGCAAGTATATAAATATCTATAAGTAAGCAAAATGTAAGTCAACTCATAAAAAAGGTACAATGAATATTCAAAGACAGATGAATCAGAGTAGAATTATGAACAAATCTTAGAGTTGATTCGGGCAAGCAGAAGTTTACTGAAGATTCATTATTAAGATGGATGCTCTGACTGAAGACATCTGGCAGTAACAAAGTAGTCAAGAAGAAGGAAACAAATAATAAAATATTCAGAGAATTACAGGAACAACTTGGAAAGTACCTTGAAGCCACTATTCTAGAACACTCCGAGCTGCCAAGACTGAACTTCAGTACTATGTTATGGGAAACACTACAGAATACATTTTAACACAAAGCAAACAAAACTAACAGCCGGCAAGGAACAACACTGCAAGCAAATAAAACATCACTTGTGATAACAAATCTGATCTGGAATTTTAAAAGAAAAAGAACTTTTATAGTACTTTTATCTTTAAAAAAATACTTTAAAAATGAAGACGGAAGCAGAGAAAACAGTTCTGAAGAGCTACTTATGCAAGATTATATAAGAGACAACTCTTAAAATTTCGGTGGTCAGAAACAGTTAAAAACTACAATGGGAGAAATGGCTAAAGAAACTGATAGTTTGGGGCCGGAGCAATAGTCCAGCAGGTAGGGTGTTTGCCTTGCACGCGGCCAGCCCATGCTGGCCCGGTTCGATCCCTGGCATCCTGTATGGTCCCCGAGCACCACCAGGAGTAATTCCTGAGTGCAGAGCCAGGAGAAACCCCTGAGCATTGCCGGGTGTGACCCAAAAAGAAAAAAAAAATAAAACTGATAGTTTGGTGGTAAACTAGATACCAAGTAAGAGAGAGGTCAGAGACTTCAATTCTGTACTAGATTCGCACAGTCCAGAAAGTATTCATCTCAAGGACTATGGCGGCACGTGAGAGAAAAGTGGTCTTTTCTGTTTGCTATTTTCATAATCATTCTCATTATATTATGCATAATTAACATGGGTTTTAACCTGTAATTTTATCATCACAGCCCAGTGTGAAAAATTTTTCCTCAAAAATCTACATCGAAGACTGTTATAAACAGATGGACCTTTTCCGAGTGTGGTACAGACCCGCTGTGCTCAATTTCTTAACTCCTTTCCTCACCATTTCCCAAAGTAAACAAGTACTTAAGCCACTTTGCCAAAACTCTGGGAAATCTAAGAACATTCTCAGAAATCACTTTAGTAGTCAACACTGGCTCTGAGGGACAGACACGTGAATGCTAACTTCCCAAATGTTAGTCACCAAGAACAGCTAAGCAGTTGCTCTCGAGTGCATAATGCGTGCAAAAGTTCACTCACCGGCTTGTGAGGTATCAGCCGACTAACAGAGAGAAAAGATGTTTGCTGCTCTGAGCCAAGTCTGACTCTCCAAGGACTCCAGCAGTATGAGGAGAGCCAGGAAGAGCAGGAGCCTCACAGAACTTACCTGGGCAAACTTGTGGATCTGCTCCACCACGGCAGCAAACAGAGCGTGGACACTTTCATCAATCAAACTCTGCATGTAATGTACCGCCTCCTCATCGGACAGGTCCAGGCGGAATTTATCCTGAACCTACAAAGGTTACAGTCTGTTAATCTTCTAAGGGAAGAAAACCAGGGACATAATGGAAAGAACTAGAAACCAAACTGGTATTGCTATTACCATAATACAGTCTGAGTTATTTCTATACAAAGTAAGTGATTACGTAGCGTATCCTTTTGCATATGGAAGATTAGCTTTTTCTCATGTTCTTTATATTACTCTATTGTTGCAGTACATTGTTGCCCAGAGCCTCTACATCTTGCCTGGAGTTACTTCCTGCAGGTCACTTTCTAGATAAGGGGCGGAAAACAGTTTGATATGTGGATGTCTTGCCATGATTTTTATGTTAGCTGATATAAATATCTTCTCTCATGCGACCACAATCATTGTAAAACTAGCTGGATCTTAACAGTATATTTATCTGGCCACATTGGATCTCTAAGTAATTAGACCAGAGAGAAATGCTGTTTGCCCCAAGCAAGCAAGTGTGGCTCTCTAATAAGTCTAAAAATACAAAACAGGTATGAAGCAAAGACGAGAATCTTGTGAAGACTTGAAGAAATATATACCTGGCTGTACAATATCCACTGGTACAGACAGATACATGCCCTTCTCCCCACTCTACCCTGCAGGGAAACTTCCAAGGCACACCTTGGCTGAGCAACATTAACATTTCAATAGACCTATGTGAGGTCCTGGGAGAAGTTATGTGAGGGGAACTCACCCCTAACTGCTTTCCAAGTAGGGCGGTCTGAATGGAAAAGTTATAAAAGCTGTTCCCTTTTTGCCATTCTGCTTTTTGCCTTTCCTTTTCCCTCTGTTCTCCTCCTCTCTGTTCTCTTCCCTGTTGGATCTTAGCACGTGGTGGCGGCCCTCAGGGCCTAGGATTTGAAACCTACACGTGGCTGGGGCCCAGCTGGGAATCTAAATCCAGGGTTTTCCTTTACTGGATTGTATATCAGAACCTGTGAGTAAAGCCTTTTGAAACTTTGCTGGATTCTTGTGTCTTTCTCTATCTGCAGGCCATCAATCCCCTGGGGCAGAGGGGATCCCTGACCCTGCTCCCAGATTTTGTCAGGCGCCCAGCGTTTCCCTGACAGTATCTCTGTACATTAAGAAGGAAAAAAATTATTTGTAGCCTGCACACTTTGGGGCCTATGAATGTAAACAAAAACTGTTCTTCCAATTGAAAGGCGTACATTAGTTCTGTACTTCAAACCTAAAACTTCATCATGAGATTTAAATTGTGATATTGATATAACAATTTCCTTCACTCTATTCCTGTTATTGGTGTGATGCAACTAATGCAGGATGAGTTTTTATTAATATTCTTTGCACCTTCACTGCCTTATGAGGACAGGGACCATATCAATCACTGGCAAAATAAACGAAACCCAATCTTGTAAAATGTCTCCTTTTCTACAGTAATTCCCTGTACTTAGAGAAAGAACTACTTCAATTTGTCTATAATTTTCAGAGATAGAATTTTTTTTTTCTTTTAGTTCATACTTAAAGTTATAGTTGACTCTTGGTAGCTATAAGCACTGGAAGAATAAGTAGGGCTATATATGAAGACAGTTCCTTAAAAAGCAGTAAGACTATGTTATTGGATGACTGCAAAATACCGTGCAAACTAACTACACTTGCAGTTTTCACTTGACGTCACTTGACCTGAAGAGAGCTCGGAGGCGCAGACTGTCACCATCTATGAGACACAACCACTGAGGCACAAGGAATTTATGAAGCCGACCCAGAGATGCTTAATTGATGACAAGGGGGTCATGAATTTGGAAATCTTAAACCATGGCATTTAAACATGAACCCTCGACTTCTTCTCTTATAAATAGTTTGCCTATACTTCTAAAGAATAAATGCTGGACATAGAGATGACTATAAGAGTATGCTACCTGCACGGCAGAGCCTGGCAAGCTACCCATGTTGTATTTGATATGCCAAATACCAGTAACAATTATAGACCTCATTCCGGAATGGATTGAGGCTCTTTATGTTCCTGGAGCAAGCAGATGCCCTTGGGCTCTACTAGCATGAGACAGGACATATGGAGATGTTACTGGGGCCCGCTCGAGCAAATCGATGATGAATGGGAAGACAGTGATACTTCTAAAAGGGAGACTTGTAAATAGATAGGGGTCTCCAGTTGATGTCTCTAAGAAGAGGACAGGAAGGAGCTCAGAGAGCTGGAGAACACGGAAGCCTGCGGAAGCCCTGTGCTTAATCCCCCAAACTGGTCTCCAAGGCACTGCTGGGAGCAACTCCTGAGCAGAGCAATGCTTGGGTCTACCATGACCCCAAAATGTGCTGGGGATCACACTCAGGGCCTCCCTGAGTGTGATGAGCAAGGCATGAGCTCCACCCCACAGACCATATGCCTGGCCCAAAAACAAGTTTCAGGCATTACGCTTCTTACACACCAAAAAACATGCAGCACTCTTGCCTACTCCTTCAGTGTACAGACCTGATGTTGTGACTGATGTCTGTGACTCTTTCGACTTTGAGCCCATCTTATGTTTTTCGTTATAGGGCTCTCAAAAAAGAAATTAAATGGATTAACAAACTAACATGTACTTGATATGTATGTAGTCAGTTTCCAAAAAGGTTTTTAAAACTGATAAACAAGGCCTGTTCCAGGGACATGGATTATTATTTTGCAAGTTAAACTTATTTGAATAATCTGTATTTCCTTGAAGACTTTTTTTTCAAATACAATCCTGTTTCTCTAATTTTGCTTCAATAGGTCAAATTAAAAACTTTCCAAGAAGTAAAACTAAGAAATCCTCCAAATTTATTCCACCAAAATTAAAACAAAACTCAACTATTTTTTAGAAAGTATGAACCAATGCATAGGGAAATTTTAGTCTATTCCAATGTAATTTTGCAACTTTATAATGACTTTCACTATCACTATCTTCCCGTTAATCATCTATTTGCTAGAGCGGGCACCAGTAATATCTCCATACGTCCTGTCTCATGCTAGTAGAACCCAAAGGTCTGCTTGCTCCAGGAACATAGAGAGCCTCAAACCATTATATTAGGTCATGGGAGTGACCTAATATAAATGTTACTGGTATTTGGCATATCAAATACTACACGAGCAGCTTGCCAGGCTTGCCGTGCAGGGTGGCATACTGTTGTAGTCACCTCTAAATAAACCATTTATTGATGAAACGCGCGGCCACTAGAGGCCACGCGAGCTGGGCTGTGATAGTCTGGTCTGCTGGGTGGAGTTGTGACAAGAGGGAAGTCCAGATGTGGAAAATGGCGGGCCCCATGGCGTAGGGGAGGGTGGTCTGGCTTGTTGTGAGGCTCTGCTGGGGTGGCAGGCCAGGGCTAGAACCCGCCATGCCTCCCGGGCGCCTCACCGAGCAGCTGGGCACAGGGAGAGCAAGGAGCAGCTCTGCCCCATGTCTGAGAGTCTCTGGTTCAGCATACCTGGGCGGATTGAAAAAAAAAAACTGCTGCTGGGTGGCTGTCGATGATCCGGGCTGTGATAGTCTGGTCTGCTGGGTGGAGTTGTGACGAGAGGGAAGTCCGGATGTGGAAAATGGCGGGCCCCATGGAGTAGGGGAGGGTGGTCTGGCTTGTTGTGAGGCTCTGCTGGGGTGGCAGGCCAGGTATAATTACTTTAATGTCGAGCTAATATTGCAGTTAACAACTTACGCTCTTGAGAAATAAATGGAAAGCCAAGAAACCTTTCTGAAAAAAATCTTCTGAAGAAAAATACACTAAAACCCCTATGTTAAGATTCTCTTCATCAAAACTACAGCAAAGAGTCTGAGTCTACAAGGAAAATTGACTGGGGTGAGGGAAGACAGTACCATTGGTAAGGTACAGCAAGCAAGCAGCCGATCAGAAGCTGATCCCTGACACAGAATATGGTTCATGTGTCTTACTAGGAGTGATCCCTGAGAAGAGAGCCAGCCTTGAACACAGCTGGGTGTGGCTCCAAACCAAAACCAATAACTAATTAAACGCAAATGCCTCCAAAAATAAATTCTTTCATGTTTAACAGAAGCAATATAAAGATAGTAGGTTACCAAGTAAATTGCCCTTGAAACAATAAAATCATGATTTTCCTACATGAGAAACAGAACAAAGGATCTAATAAGAGTAAAGCCAGCTTAACTTTGTTGGTAAAACAAACTATGATACTTAAATTGGCAAATCCTGTTCAAACTTTTATAAATGACTCCTGAAGACAAAGAAAGTCAGTGATGAATGAACACATGACAGAGATAAATGGCTTTAAAATAAAGAGCATCTCAAACGCTGAAGACAGCAATGCAAAACAGGAAGTAAAAAGCAACATTTGAAATCTAGTTCAGCCATCAATTACCAAGAAAAATTTTATCAACCAATTATTTCTTGATAGATGAGCTTTATGCGAAGATAAACAAAATGTCAAAAAATAGGACACTGCAAAAGCTAGAGAGGATTGAAACACTGTTTACTGGATTAAAAAAATCAATTCCTAGTAACAAGCTTTTCTTAGAAAGTTACACAGGGAGATATTTACATTGGATGTCCTTTCATTGCTTGCCAAAAAAAATTCGTATGACTAGGGAAAAGAGATTATCATCATCCATACTTGCAATGGGCTAATTATTTGCATCTGTTAGCCCCCAACCTAAAAAACCGTGGTTGGAATTTTCACGCACCAAGTGACAGTAGTAGGGCTTTTTTAAGAAGGTACTAAGTCCTAAAAAAGAATCACAAGTTTACACAAAAATCTTCCAACCCACTGCCCTTCCTCAAGGTAGAGGGCGCTGAACAACGGTTCATCTACATACAAACTTCCCTTTGCTTTTTAGCAGCAGAGTTAAAAAGTGGGTCTTTCCTCCGTGACAGTAAGAAACACCCTGGGCTGAGAATGGGACAGGGGTCAGGCACTGGTCACTCTCTGGTCACTCAGGAGCGGATACTACTCTAGCCTGTGCGCACCCAAGTGCAGAGCTGGGAGTGGCCCCGCCTCCAGCACCACAGCATTTGGTCCACCTCTGCCCCTCGCCACCAAAATGAAAAAAGCCTGAGCATGGATGGGTAGGTTAAGAAGTGACCATTCTCTCCTATGAGTATTACAATATTCTGCATCTAACCTTAGCATGCTGGGCATAGGACTTCCAAAAAGTCAGGCATCCGATAAAAAGGATAGAAAACAAAAAAGCAACTCAACTTTCCAGGACAAAAAGCAAGAGATGACAGGCATTTCCTCCAGTCAGCATAAATACATCACTCAGATGATTGAGGATATGAACCGGAAGGGTCAGAAACCGCTGCAGCAGAAGGTCTATTCCTTAGTTTACTGTAATTAAGAATCCAGAGGACAGGACAACGTGAGAAATGGATCACTGAAATTTGGGGTGGAGGGGGACAATAAAAAAATGCACTCAGTGTTTCTTTTTTGAATGATGTGACTGAAATCTTAATGTCCTTCATAGTCTTATTTATTTTTTATTTTTGCTTTTTGGGAATGCTCAGGGGTTATTCCTGGTTCTACACTCAGGACTTACTCCTACCAGTGCCTGGGGGGGACCATATGGGATGCGGGGGATCGAACGCCGGTTCAGCCATGTGTAAGGCAAATGCCCTCCCCGCTTTGCTATGGCTCTGGCCCCCTTCATAGTCTTTTATAGATGAAAAAGACTCTGATGCTTGAGGATATGTGGTAATTACCTTTTCACGGTTTTATCTGGCTCAAGAGCAATATCTGGAATGTTTGCATCCACCATCAAGGAGAACAAATTCAAAATTAGATTAGAATATCTAAAAATGGAAGAAATAAAAAAAACACAGTATTGTTAAACTTTTGCAATTCTTATACCAAGAAGTATATCTTATATACCTGCAAGCAGTGATATTTGGATCTTGATAAATACCATGTGAGACTATTCACCAGTTCTCTCAATGACAAGTGAATCTTGAACGAAACACTATGAAACAATACTTGGGTGTAAATGTCTCAAGAAAGACATGCTTCATTAAGTACATTTATCTTTAGAAAGCATAAAGGAGAACACACAGTATGCATAATTAGCATTTTATAAACTCTACATCTGTTTTGCTAAACAATGGCAAGAATCTACTAACTTAATGAGGCCTGGGGTCAGAGAGAGGGGTGCAGTGGTTAATGTGTGCCTTGCACGCAGCCTACCCTGACACAGAATATGGATGACTTCCCAAGGACCAATCAGCAGTAATCCTTGAGCACAGAACTGGGGGTAATCCCTGAGAACTGCTGGCGTGGCCCCAGTCCACACAAAACAAGGAAAAGTAAGTTGGTTCGTTCGTTCGTTCGTTCGTTCATTTGTTCGTCGTTCGTTCCTTCTTCCTTCCTCTTTCCCTCCTTCCTTCCTTCCTTCCATCCTTCCTTCCTTCTCTTTCTTTCTCTCTCTTTCTCTCTCTCTCTTTCTTTCTCTCTCTCTCTCTTTTCTCTCTCTCTCTATCTCTCTCTCTTTCTTTCTTTTCCTCTCTCTCTATCTCTCTCTCTCTCTTTCTTTCTTTCTCTCTCTCTCTTTCTTATCTATCTATCTATCTATCTATCTATCTATCTATCTATCTATCTATCTATCTATCTCTATCTATCTATCTATCTATCTATCTATCTATCTATCTATCTATCTATCTATCTATCTATCTATCTATCTATCTATCTATCTATCTATCTATCTATCTATCTTTGGGTCACACCCGGCGACGCTCAGGGGTTACTGCTGGCTCTTTGCTCAGGAATTACTCCTGGCAGTGCTCAGGGGTAATTCCTGAGCAAATCTCATATGGGATGCCAGGGACTGAACCCAGGTCAGCCACGTGCAAGGCAAACACCCTGCCCACTGTGCTATCGCCCGGCCCCAATCCTTCCTATTTAAAGACTACCTCTGAATGACATGAGTAACTGAATGACAGAGGGCAAATATGACCCCACCCCCAATCATTACTTATAAGTATCTTCCAGGGATGTTAGTAACCATTTGGAGAATAATCTGCATGTTCTGGATATAAGCAATACCACAGGAGAAGGAAACAGGCAGTACTCTACTGTATTAAGTAGATATGCTGGCAAAGTGATTTTCGGACTGTGCTGGTCCCTGGAGGGAGCAAAGATTTATCTCCGCCAGTTCTCAAGCTCTTCCTCCCGCGAAGGATGACTGTCAGCAGATGCAGCTCTGGTGCCAGTGCTCAAGCAGTCAGATGCAGAAGATTTTACTCAAGAGAAGGGAAAGGCAAGGAAAGGGAAAGGAAAACTCCAAGGTTACAGGGAAGAATTTCCTTAAGCAGGACTCCAGAAAAAGGCAGACCCGTTCCTCCTTTAAGACTTTTAAAACAAAGGAGCACTTAGTTTAAAGCAGGTGGGCGGTGAAAGGGGTCCAGGTGCTGAGACGGCGCTCCTGCGGTCCGGCCATCCGGGTTCCTCAGGTTATGGAGCACCCTGGGCCCATGACCCTAAAGCATCCTTCCCTTAGGGCCACATTCTTCACCTCTCTCTGCCCTCTCAGTATTCACCCATCCTTCCAACAGTGCACATTTCCCAACACCAATGTTGTATTGGAACACTGTATGACTGAGAACCATCATGAACAGCTTTGTAATGCTCCACTGCATGTTGACTCAATAAAATAAAATAAAATAAAATAAAATAAAATAAAATAAAATAAAAAAGGTATTCACTGCTTAAAATGAAGACTTAGCTGGCTTTAGTAAAATGGCACCACAAGAGCCCGCACTGTCTTCTCTAAGGGAAGGAGGTCAGTCTTTTGATGATAAAGAAATTATTCTGGCCATTAAGAATTTTTTTTATAAACCTGAAAAATACTATTTAATACCTGAATCACAAAAAATGGAACATGTAGACAAAACTACTATTCCTATGACACTCAAATAATGTAGTTTAGCAACGTTTTCTAATTTTTTACTGCCCATACAAATAAAAAGAAATGGTAATTAAAATTTATACCTTGGTGTAACTTTTAATTAAATGAGGTCTTTAAAAATAAATTAGGTCTTAAATTGCTTTTTAAACAAGTAAGACAGTTCTCGTTTCAGCAGCACATATACTAAACCAAGACAATAACGAAGCAATCATAACTTAGCCTAAGTTACTGATTCCTGGTGGGAAATGAGAAAAAGCCCATCAGAGCTGATAGTCCATTTCTACTCAAATAATAATTTCATTTATTCAACCAACAGAATGTCACCCTCGATATTCTTGGAACTGGGGGTTGGGGAGGGTGGTGGTGAGCGGCACAAAACAAGGTATCAGCGTTCATGAAATCGGAATATTCCGGCGAGGGTGAGGCCCATAATAAAAGTGTCTGATAATGCCATACCTGGGTGGACAGCTGGAATGGTCAAAGACTGGCGGGCATAGAGAGAGGTGATGGCACGGAGTTAGGATTTAAAGACTGGCGGGCATAGAGAGAGGCGATGGCACGGAGTTAGGATTTAAAGACTGGCGGGCATAGAGAGAGAGCGATGGCACGGAGTTAGGATTTAAAGACTGGCGGGCATAGAGAGAGGCGATGGCACGGAGTCAGGATTTAAAGACTGGCGGGCATAGAGAGAGGCGATGGCACGGAGTTAGGATTTAAAGACTGGCGGGCATAGAGAGAAGCGATGGCACGGAGTCAGGATTTTATTGTAAATCTGCTAGAAAGTACCCAAATTCAAAAGAAAAAAAAAGTAGGGGCCGGAGGCGATAGCCCAGTGGGTAGGGTGTTTGCCTTGTACACGGCCGACCTGGGTTCAATCCCCGGCATCCCATATGTCCCCAGGCACCGCCAGGAGTAATTCCTGAGTGCAGAGCCAGGAGTAACCCCTGAGCATTGCTGGGTGTGACCCAAAAAAGCAAAAAAAAAAAAAAAAAAAACCCAAAGTAGAATGACGCGCTCCTCCACGCCTAGACACTTGCACGGGACATCTCGAGAGAATAAGAATGGGCAGATGTCCCGGTGAGAAAGAAACAGAGAGGCCATGAGTATTATGGTTCACAGATGAAGCGGATGCTGTTGGCGAGCTGCTTTGATGCAGCTTAGGGATGAGGACGGGAACTGAACTGGACGGGTCACCCAGGAGCCACCACCCCTCCCACCTGCAACAACAGGATGTATTCTGGGAGCACTTAGAAAGAGCAGCAATAAACAAGATCATAGTTTAAGGCCCAAAACCAATTTAGTGGCGAGAAAGTGGAGGACAGTGAAGCTATGAGACGATGACACGTGCACAGGGACAACGAGACGTCTGGAGACTTGTCTGAGCCGCAGTGAACTGCAAAGGTGGGAGGTGGACGGAGAGCTTCGCTCTACAGTGGCCAAGGCTCTGCTACTCCGGGATGCTGAAGTCCTTGAGTGGTCCTTAAGACAAAGCATGCGAGTGGGGGAGGTAGGCAGGATGATGGTGGGGGGGTCAGTAGTGGATTTCTTGGTGGTGTACATATGTCTAAGTGTGTGTCCCTTATGCTTCTTCTCTATCAGAAGTGAAAAATGGAAACAGTGGCCTGGAAATGAAAATAGCAAGACAAAGGCACCAACTTCATCTCTAAGCTCAGTTTTATGTAGGAAATGGAAATAAAGAGGGTTGTGTTGAGCAGTGTTAGGTGTAAGGTCAGCGGTGCCAGCAGAATACAGTCTGTTGCTATGTATTCTATTATGGAAAAACAGAAACAAAACCACAAATAATGAAACTATTTTCAGGAACTCACTTATTCATGCTCTGCTTGGTTAATTATATTCAATTTCTCCATATAAGTTTCAGTACTCTACAATGGGGAAGGACTATAAAGGTTCAATTCTAAAAAGGGATATTTCAGAGATCCTCAAATCCGTAATATTATGTTTAAGAACCCAGAGGTTCTTAAATATATCAATGACTGGGCCCATTCCAAGACCAACGTAACCGTGATTAGACCAAGAACTTTTTTCCATCCAAGTTCCCCTGGTAATTCCAATTAGATAGGAGAGGATTTACATAAAAATAGCTGTATTTATGGGAACTTGTTTCTTTTTAAAAAAGGGAAGTATTCACATTTTCTGGATAATTAGCTTGTTTAAATATAACAATCCTATGCAGTATCAAAGAGGAAAGTAAATAAAAAGATAAAAAATGAATCTCCTATAAGAAAAATAACATCTAACTACTTTATGCATAATTGTTACTACCTTAAAACCATATAAATTCATTTGGCTATTGAAATTAACTGATTATTTTCCACTGCAGACACTCTAACCCCAAAATAGAAGGTATATATTAAATAGTTATTCGATATCCTATCCAGAAAAACGTTTAGAGATGACTAGAAAACTACTTTCAAAACACTGAACAAATTAAGTTAAAGATTATACTCATAGGGTGAGAAAAAGGTAAAAAATAAGACTAGATGAAACTGTATTTATGTACCTGTCCCTTGGGTGTTGAAGGTGTGGCTGCAGTGCCCGGCCACGCCTGCAGGTGGCAGCAGGAGACAGGCTTGTTTATACCCAGGGCTCTGCCCCACGGGCCCTGGATGGTTGATGGTCTGACATAGAAAAAGACTGGGCCCCTGGGATGAATCCAGAGCCACGGCAGAGCCTGGCAAGCTTTCCATGGTATTCTTTATGCCAAAAACAGTAATAATGAAACCTCATTCCCAATGAATGGAGATGTTACTGGTGCCTGCTTGAGCAAACTGATGAACAATGGGAAGACAAATGATACAAGTGTGTGTATATGTATGTATGTATGTATGTATGTATGCATGTATGTACGTATGCAGGTATGTACAGACTTTTTAAAAGGAAATGGATTGACATGTTCAAGGAAAACATTCATTCTCTCACCCATAGTTATGTCAGTATCAATACAAGTCACCAGACTTAGAAGGATGGTCTAAATCTATTCTATAAAAATGTTCAATGTAGTGTGTCTAGAGCGATAGCACAGGGATAGAACTTTGCTTCCCTTGCATGCGGCAGACCTGGATCGATTCTTTGAACCACACAAGGTCCCTAGGCCCTGCTAAGAGTGATCCCTGATTACAGAGCCAGGAGTAAGCCCTGGGTATAGCCAGTGTGGTCCTAAACCATACAAATAAACAAAAACAGCAGATACACACACACACACACAAAAATTTAAAACCAGTGCTTTGAAATCCAGTATTTCAGGTCAATTTCCTGTAGCATCTAGCCATTATGAATATAACACAAATATCAGAGCACAATACCATAAATTATAAGTATTTATTAAGTGTGCTATTTCAAGGATGGAAAATACTAATATTTAAATATGAAAGGCAGAGTGTGTGCTAAATCACTGTTATTTGGAGACAAGGCAAAAAACCTGAGGTAACTGTGTACTTTATCTGATATAGTCAAATGCATTCTGAATTTCAGTAGTCTAAAGAATACTTTGCACAATTCCCAAAAGGGAAGGGGGAGGGAAAAATCAGAGGGAGGAAGGGAGGGAGAGAATGAGTGAGGGAGGGAGGGAGGGAGGGAGGAAAGGAAGGGAAAGAGGGAGAGGGAGGGAGGGAAAGAGGGAGGGGAGAGAGAGAAAGAGAGGGAGAGAGGGAGAGAGAGAGAGAGAGGAAGGGAAAGAGGGGAGGGAAGGAGAGAGAGAGAGGGAGGGATGAAGGGAGAGGGAGAGGGAGGGAAGGAGAGAGAGAGAGAGGTACCTGCCACAAGGGCAGACTGTGGGGGATGTGGGGGAGGGAAACAGGAACACTGATACTGGAAAATGTGCACTGGTGGAGGGATGGGTGCTGAAACATGGTATGACTAAAACCCAATAATGAACAGTTTATCTATCTCACAGTGACTCAATACAAAAAATTAAGGAAGAAATACCTTGGACCATTTGTATATCAAAGTCTAGCACGGTGCTTGGAATCACTTATGAGTTAATAGAATGAGTATGTTTACCTCAAACATGTAAGATCTAAAATATTTTAACATTATTAATTCCAGGAGTACTCATAAAATGAATTTATCAACTACTGTTGTAACAGGAACTAATTACTAAAAGAGATGATTTTATTACGAGAATTATAGCACAATAAAATATGTTGCTATCTGTACAGCTATAATCATGCGTAAGGAAGAAAAGGGGCCATTTTATTAGCCCACTGTTATGCAGAGGCTTTCTTGTTGCAGAAATTGATCAGCATCTATCAAAAACCACCAAAAAAAAAAAACAATTAGTCATACTACAGACCTGTAATAAAAGTGGCAAATGTAACCTTAACTTCAAGAGAACTTGTGATTAACAGGTTATTTCTCATGTGGTAATGGCTATTTTTACTATCTAAATCATATACTTAACCATTTACAGATACAAAAATAAAATAACTGAACAAAATATCAGGGTATAGCAAGTATTAACTGAAAAAACTTAAAAAAAAGTACTTCATGAAAATTTATAAAAAAGAACAGTTTTCACAAAAGATTTAACCTGAAATGGTCTTTGATGATTTTGCTTTGTAGTGAAGCTTAGGGTTCACATTAAATCTGCTCCATTTTCTCATTGCTGCTTCTCAATTTCTACTTAGCTATTACTAATCCATCATCAGAGGTAGTTTATTCAGACCCTGTTTCTTTCTGCTTCCAACAAGATGGAGCACGCCTTTACTTTCCCGGTAGTTAGGATTTCACAGCATCCCGGGATTCCTTACTCAGACCTCCATGGATCCACCTAGTTTGCTGTAGGCTTATACTATTCTAAGCTAAAAAAAAAAAAAATCCCAGTTATTCAGTGGAACTTTTCTCTAAAACTGCATTAATCTTCTTTGTATTTCTAGAAAGTAAAATCAAGCCACTGTGCTTGCCAGGGATGAAAATACTGTGGTTTTGTGTAAAACTGCATGTGCATGGTAGAAACTGAGTTAACAAGGAAAGTCTACTGAGAAATCAGAAAAATAAGATATAATTAAAACAGTCATTCTCAGGTATCAGAAGCACTACCATCATGTGGGAACACGATGGCCCAAGGCATATTCTAGGGGTTCCCCCGCATGCAGATGGCCCAGGCTTGATTCCCCGACATGCAGATGCTGAAGGTTCTTATAGTAACACAGTTCAAGTACTTATGTCTAACCACTGCAAGAATAACAGAAGTTACACGGAACGACAGCACCCACATTCAGTAGGAAACTTGATGAATTTTCATCATGTAGCTGGATCCTCTCACTGGGTTTTTTTTGATAGAAAAGAATATTCATTTTGTACAGTTAGGTTGAAAACAGAATGAAACACCCTAATCATTTCTAACTAATCATCAGCCATTCTGAATTTAACAAATATAATTTTTAATTTTCATTTTTTTCCCCAGCTTGTGGCATGAATGTTCAGGCATAAGCAATCTAAAATGAAGAAAACATAAAGTGGCACTGGAGAAAAAAAGAAGGGATAAAGAAAAATCAACATCTCTTTCAGCTGAATGGTTGACGAGGTGCTATGTAGAAAAAAAAAATCTTCTGTAACGTGTATTCTTCAATCATTTAACAAACTTCTGAATGCACCTAAATAGCAAGCAGAAACTGAGGTTGCGGAAGAACAAAAATGATTCAGTTTAGTGCCTCTCTAAGGAAGATGCTTCAATCTTTGATAAACAAGTGGAAAGTCAGCCAGGGATATGGAAAGGAACCCAAGGCAGTAACCACATGCTGCACAACTGGCTGTGGGGAGATCTAAGTGGGAAGCTTTTATGCTCTCTGTGTACTAGGACTCGCAACAGAAACAAAGCACATTTTATTAAAATAATTTCAAGCCATTCAACGCACTGAAAGCTTTCATGTTTGCCTAAAGTGTGTAAAGTCAGCTTGCCATTTACTAGCATTTAGATCAGAAAATTAGGAAGAAGCAAGAGATTCTTTTTCCTCTGATATCAGACTAAGTAATATCAATATGGAAATCCCGCTACCTGGGTGAGATACCTCAGGTAAGGTACTTCCCTTGCACACAGCTGGCCCAGGTGTGATTCCTGCCACCACATATGGCCCCCTGAACCTCACCAGGAATGATTCCTGGGTACACAGTCTAGTCTAAGCGAGAGCATAGCTATGCGTGCCCCCCTAAACAATATAAATTAAATTTATATATAATCTATTTATTTATTTGAGTTACGGGTCACTCTGTAAGAGTGATGCTGAAAATAACATACTCTCCACCCCTCCATCCCCACCACCAATTTTTAGGCCTTACCCAGTTGTGCTCAGGGCTTACTTCTGGCTCTGCACTGGGGGATCACTCCTGGTGGGGTGTGGGGACTGTCGGGGTGCCAGCAATCAAAGCTGGGCGACCCATATGCAAGCAGTCTGCCTGCTGTACTACCATCTCTCCAGCGCCAGATTACATACATGGCAAAAATGTCTTCCCTTATCCTGGTTACTAATAACAGGAGTGTAAGTAGATATTGTTTTCACTTTGGCACAAAGATGAGTTGGTACAGGGAAGAGAATAATATACTTTGAATAGAGGGCAATGGACTGAAAAAAAAATTCCTGAATACTCCCCAGAATATGACAAAATGAATTTCCTTTGGTTGATAAAATTCCTGAAGCTAATTTTTCACCAATGGGAATGCCTTCTTGAAAGGGTCTTGTTCATTTATAGGAGGGAGAAGAAATTTCAATTACGCCTGGATCTGGATATTCTGAAGATCAGTGGAAAGTAGAGAGTACAGGTTTTCTTAGAAAATGAGTGTCAAGTTCAATAATTTGTTACTGAGCTCCATAGAAACTAAATATGACTTTCCATGTAATGATTTTGAGTAGAACTCAACTTTTCATATTAAGTTGGTGAATAAGAAGTGATGATATGGAGACACAAATTGAATAAAATTAATGTAATTCTAAAAAAAAAAGTCTTCCCTTGATCTATGAAACAAGACTATCAACTTGGTCTATGTCAAGTAAAACAACTTACCGTCGGAGGTGGAGAAAAGCCGTGTAACACTGCTTACGGAACTCTTGGTACTGCTCACTCTGGGTGCCCCCATGCCTTCCACCATCTCTTTATTCAGCTTCATCGGCGGAGGAAGAGGCTTCGGATCCCGACCCAAAATGTAGCCAAAGTCTATGTGGAAGAGTTTGCCTGGATATTGATAAGAAACTCGTTTGTTTCCAGAATCATCTTACAGAACTGGGAAAGAGACATGTAGGTTAATTGGAAAGAGCAGTTCTTCACCAGGAATATAGTTCATGAGGGAATCTAACTTGTTTCTCCACTTAACCTCAGCGTGGAAGGGGATACTTAGGCATATTTTACTTCAACTCTGATTCATTCAGATTAAACTATGTTTAAAATCACCTCACAGTGATATTAAAAATTTAAATGACTCTGGCAAGAGAGATCGTACACTGTTAAAGTGCCTACTGTGCATGTGGCCAACACCCACTGACCCATGACACTGCATATGGTCCCCAAGCAACGGCAAGAGTGAGGGCCTGAGGGAGTGTAGGGCCAGTAGCAAGCCCTGAATGCAAGGGGGCTTATCCCTAAAGCTACACCCCTTGTTCCCCCCCAAAAGTTCACCTTTAAAATCTAGAATCAATGGTGGCTGAATCTTGGGCAACTTTTTTAATATATTAGCATAATTAATATCTTGTAAATTTCTTAAAGCTTAAGTTTAGGCACACTGCCAGTCATACAGAAGAAATATTTAATATTTTTCTAATAATAATAATTCCTTAACTATTACTTATTACTCTTCCTACCCACCACAAATATCACCCCCCCCATCGTTGCAGTAAACTGCATCTGGCCTGGCCTGGAGTTGCCTCCTGCAGGTCACTTTGTAGATAGGAGGAGGACAGTTTGAATGTGGCAGCTCATCTGAGCATGTATTCTGTACTGGCTGGTATAAATATTCTCTCATGCTGCCACAAACATCGTGGGACTCACTAGATCTTACCAGTATATTTGCCTGGCCATGTTGGATCTCTTAAGTAACTAGACCAGAGAGAAACGCTGTTTGCCTCCAAGCAGCAAGCATGGCTCCATGGTAAGTCAAAGGCTATAAGTCAAAAGGCTGTAAGTGAAATATACAAAACAACCATGAAGTAAAGATGAGACTCTTGTGAAGGCTTGGAGAAATATATAACTGGCTACAGAATATCTTTGGTACAGATGTATAACTTTGTTATTCTGAGATACAGCTCATCTCAGAAGCCCCTCCTCCACTCTACCCTGAAGGGGGCACTTCCGGTGGCAGATCTTGGCTGGGCAACATTAACATCTCAAAGGGCCCAGGTGAGGTCCTGGGAGAAATTACCTGAGGGAATTTGACCCTGCTGGCTTTCTCTTGGAGTCTGGGTTGCAGGGATATAAAACTAGCCTGCTTCCTTTCTCACTCTCTTCTTTTTTCCCCTTTCTGCTGGAGTCTCTTCGCTGTCTCCTCTCTGCAGGGCCTTAACACATGATGGCAGCCATCTTGGCCTACATGTGGCTGCACCCAGCCAGGAACCCTAAGTGCGGGGCTTTTCCTATTGCTGATTTGTATGCAGAACCTGTGCTAAGTAAAGCATTTTGTGTGCCAGAACCTGTGCTAAGTAAAGCATTTTGTGTGCCAGAACCTGTGCTAAGTAAAGCATTTTGTGTGCCAGAACCTGTGCTAAGTAAAGCATTTTTGTGTGCCAGAACCTGTGCTAAGTAAAGCATTCTGAAGCTTCTCTGGATTCCCTGGGGCAGAAGGGGATCCCTGACCCTGTTCCCGGATTTTGTGCGGGTGTCCCAGAGTTTCTCCCCACCCCCGTAATAAATTGCATCATTAGCTATGTCTGACCATTTTGAACTAATCTGTAGCATTCATTAGCTGGGGACGAGGAAACCAAACTTTCCTATTGACCAAGAGCTGAGCACATTTGCAGAACCCACGGAGACAAGAGTAGGCATGTGAGTTCACAGATCAGGTCTGAAAGCATGTGATCGCCACATACAAACGTGGTAACGATGTGAATCCCACACGGTGGTGAAGATGTGAGTCATCACAGGATTAATAAAACAACTTGGAGTTTGCAACCAGGGCTAAAGCGGGCATATATTTTAACACAAAAGGCAACCCTGAATGGATCCTAAACTTCAGCTTCTCCAAGGCAGAAGAACTCTGCTCGCTCTGTGTTTGCCAAATCTTGAGTCTCAGAACAGTTTCCAGCACATAGCAAGCACTTACTGTTGAGTGAAAAAACAAATCCACTAAACATAGAAATTACAAATTTCCCTTTGGCAACCTGCCCACTCCTTTTGTATTGCATTGATACATCTCCTGAGCCTCTCTTTTAATGGATTATACCAAGCTTAAAACATTCTGCTCAAACTGGAGATGGTGACTGCCTCCAGAATTTTAGGTCGATATACCTCGCAAATGACAAAATGGAGTAGGTGAGACAGCATGGAACCATGACTGGATCTAGACAGCAAAGACAACTAAAGAGAATTGACAGATACTTCTCTTCCTCCCTCCAAATAAGACAATAAAACAAGTCAGTCTAGGGACACCCAAATCAGCACAGATTTGGTAATTAGTTATTTATGAGACTCCTACTTGTCTAGTTATATCAAAACACTGAAGTGTTAAAATTATTCATTGACTATTTTCTCTCCCACACTCAACTCCTGAAGAACCATTAAGAATATGCTTGTTGTTGCTGTTTCGGTGTTCCAGCCTTATTCCTGGCTCGGAGAACTAGGATTACTCTTAGCAGGATCGAGGGACAATAAGGGGTACAGAGAACAAAACCCTGGTGGGCCAAACGCCTTGCCCACTGTACTATCTCACTGGTCCCAGAGCCATTAAGTGTAGGAGAGTAAAAATTCTGTCTTTGTTATAATCCTGAATGCCCAAATTATGGCTTGCATGCAGGAGCACTCAATTAGACCATTTTGCACTTATCTTAGCAATATTTCAAGTTTGCATGTAAGGCATATACAACCTTTCTTTTTACCACAAAATAATGCCAACTCTTTCTGTGAAAGAGTGCCATGCAATCATCATGCAAAATTCCCGATTCTATCATTTTAAGTTTATAGTTTAAGTCACATACTTAGCATAGTGTTAACCTTTGATATTGGTGTATGGTTATTTTACTTCACCACCACCAAAGTACCAGAGACCCTCCACCGGGTGAACTGTACCCCGCCTGCATCTCTCCCTCTCCTGGCCCTGACCAAGGCTTGATAATCTGTTTTATACTCAGGGTTTTTTAGAGCTTGATACCATCTAGTCCTCTCCGTCAACCAGATGAATGAGGTCATTTTGTATCTGTCTTTTCCTGATTTAAGATGAGACCCTCCAGTTCCATCTTAGTTCGAGGAAACTGTAACATTTCATCTTTTCTTATAGCTACACAGTATTGCAGTGCAGTAAACGGAAGTATCACAAACTCTTTATTCATTCATCTGCTGCTGTACACAGAAGTTGTTTCCATATCCTTCCTACAGTTCTACGCACAAAAGTGAACACAGGTGTACATTTATCTTTGCCAATTAGCATTTTCCCACTTTGGGAGCATATGCTAAGAAGTTCTATCTCTGGGTCGTATGGAAGTTCTAGTCTTACTCTTTTAAGGTTCTCCATACTGTTTTTTCATAGAGGCGGAACAACTCAATTTTCCTATCAACAATAGATGTGGCTCCTTTTCTGCACAAACTGTGTGTTTTCTTCCCTAAGAAACTGGCTGTTTCCATTCTACTTGACATATGCCATTATCACTGGTATGCGTTTACATCTTACTGCTGTTTTGATTTGCATTTTCTTAATAAATGGGCACCTTTTATTATATCCTTAGGAACATCCAAATATTTTCTTCTTGGAAGGGTATGCTCATCTCTCCCCAATCTTGGACACGGATATTTAGAAAACTTCTAATAACACTATACTATCATGCATTTTCCTCTAGAAATATAACCTATTAAATGTTTAGAGTACTTGTCTTATGCCAATGAAAATCTATAGTAAAATTAATAGACAAGTTTGGATCATATGAATGCTACCTTAAACTCTTCTTTGGTTTCAATTTTTGTTTTGTTATTATTGGGATATCAACAGTATGATTATTTTAAGTCTTCAGGCTAAAACTGACAAAAGCAGTATTAAGTATATCTTGAATCACATGATAGCATTAGAAATAGAGGTCCTGAAGCACTTAACAGTAGAAAAGCATTTTCCTCACTTGGGCTATAGGATTCTGAACTCACACTGTGGCAAGTGACGATTCCCACCACGGCAAAAAGGATGATTTGGTTTCAATGTTACGTCCTCTATCACACTGCTGTTAAGTCTTCCTACTCGCAAACTTATTTGTTTAAGTATTGTTATATTTATTTAACAGCAGACGGACAATGATTAATGTTGAGTGTTATGCTGTATAAAATAGTTATAAAATTCTGGCAGCCCAGGTTTCTAATTAAACGTTCTCATTAAAAGTCACCTATGCATGACTCTCAATTTAAAGACACCTTTTTAGAACCTCAAAATGACCCTCAGGGGGTGTCTAAGCACAGTGAAATAAATTTGGGGTCCTGAAGTTGATAAACCACCAAATTCCCAAAAGTTCCATTAGAAGATATCTGATCACTGTCACACTCAGTGAAAAAAACAGGATCTCCTAATCTTTCGAACTTCAAAGGGCTTTGGAATTCTGAGATTTGAATTCTATGATCAACTTGTAATAAGGATTTCCGTATCTTCCACTAAATGGGGTATCCTGTTTCCACAAAGTGGGGTATATAACTTCCACTAAACAGGGTCTCCTGCTTCCACTAAATGGGGTCTCCTGCTTCCACTAAACAGGATCTCCTGCTTCCACTAAATGAGGTATCCCACTTCCACTAAACGGGGTATCACACTTCTACTAAACGGGGTATCCTGCTTTCACCAAATGGGTAAGTAACCTGCTTATGCACTTCATTTTGTGCCTTGTGCTCACAATGAACTTTTAATTTATTTTCTACATTGCTGCTTTCCATACTATCACTTAAAAGAATGCTGCTGTGTTACCAATAGAGTCCCTAATGATAGTCTTGATTCCTAGTGATGCACTTGAGCAGATAATCTACCAATCTAGAATTCAAAGTTGCCACCAACAAATCATACTATCCTAGGATCAAACGGTTTCAGTCATCACACCTGGTTTATTTGATGGGATCCGTGCTTTTAATAGTAAACTTGCTCCACTTCATTTCATTACAAGCATTACTGGAATTCCAATGTCAGTTATGGATCACTGCTTGCAAATGAAAAGTGTATTTCTATCATACCCAAAAGAAAATCTTCAAAGAACAGGATTAAGACCTAATTATAATGCATAAAAGATAACCGTATCTAACAATGAAACATTATGATGCTCTGCAGTTCAAAGAATCATATATTTTGAAAAGAGGCTATTAATGTTTTAAGAAAGTTCATCCTTTTACAAACCAAAAGGAATGGCTCTATTAAAGTTAATATCTGTAAGTGAAACTTGCAAGGCTTTAAAAAACTGTACTTCAAAAAAATTAAAAAAAAAAGAAACTCAGGAGTCTGAGATTATTCAAATCCATCACCTTAAAGAGTCACGCAGTAAAGGATACAAGACAAACGGGATGTTGATATAATTATCCCCTTTTTGTCCCTGACATGTTATAGCAGTGCTAATTAAATCTTACTTTTACTGGTATAAATGACATGAACTTTTGTTTAAGACGCAGTTCAAACATCCGTAGTTACCGTTGTTATTGGATAAAACTGTTATATAAGTGTTTATTGTTGCTCCTGGTTTGGGAGCTCAGCGGGTCTTAGGGTTTGGACGGACTGTGTGTTTAGGGATCACACCAGCTGGTACTCAGGGGTCGGTCACTTGCAAGTCAAGTGCCTTTATTTGGTATTATTTTATATCCAATTTAGTCCCACATTATGCCTCTGGTCTCAAACATCAGTAGTTCTAAGGTTAAAGAGAACGCTGCTAAAATTCATAGCAATCAATACCTAGTTTCTTAAATTTAGATCCTAACTGATATTTATGTGTGATGGCTCAATACTGTGGCTCACTCTGCTCCAATGGCTCTGATACCTCATCCTTATTTGCCTCTCTCTTCCCCTAAACCTACTGCCTCATGAAGCCAGACATTAAAACATTTCGCAAAACGTAAGGCCAAATTATTGACCAAACTATTTGTTGCTTTA
Organism: Cryptotis parvus; assembly: GCA_021461705.1. Taxonomy (NCBI): domain Eukaryota; kingdom Metazoa; phylum Chordata; class Mammalia; order Eulipotyphla; family Soricidae; genus Cryptotis; species Cryptotis parvus. Next base: position 115,658 of record JAJIBD010023191.1, on the reverse strand, counting down.
ATAAGTAATTTTTTATTAAAAAAGTATCTTAAATAACACTGGATTATTGGTTATTTTAAAATTAAAACTCTAAAAAGGTCTCTACTTTCATTCCAAATACTGTATCAATGAAAGTTGCCCAAGTAAAGCTCATTTGGGAGTTCTTAAGAATATTTAGCACTTAATAGTATCCTGAGACCCAAATGGCTCTGCATTATTCACAGAAGTTTCAACCTTCAAGTGGTTACTGGTTCTCTGTTAGATATAACAATATGTTTCTAGAAAACAAGAAATCAACTGTTACAGTTACAAAAGTGAATCAACTTCATATTGATAAAGAACAATTCAGACAGGAGCTACACTGATAAATATCCAATTAAGAGTGACCTTCCCTCCCCGCCCCACCTTTTAGTCTGACCAGAGGCTAAAGCTGAGTCTCCCTACCTCTCACCGCACGAAGGCTGCCGTCAGGTTAGGCCATCTTGAAAACCTACAACTCACTTCCCATTCACTACAGACACCAGCAACTTTGTTCCTTTGCGACCTGTTTTTCCGTTGACCGCATGTTAATTTTGTGTTTTATTAGAGTGGCATAAAAAACTATAACCATGTTTTACAGTACCACTGGTCGTTTTCCCAAATTCCAAAAATTAAAAAAAGGGAATAAAAACTACAGCTTTCCCCTGAAGAGTTGGGTTAGGTTCAAATCATGCCTCTTTGATTTCCATGAGTAAATTTCTTAAAAATTGGTCCTATGAGGTACAAACTAAAGAAATTTCACTTTTCCAGTCACATTTTAAATTCTGTTACTTTCTTGCCCCAAATTCTGTTTATGTATTAATAATATTGATACATCATTCGCTCCAAATCTGTGTCTGGAAAACATTATAATTGACCACATGTCAATACAATGAAAAAGGAATTTTCAGACTTATATATTTACGGTGGACACACAGCGCCCTCTGCTGCACAACTTGAGGAAACATCAACCAAGCTTTTAAGACAAAGCAGGAGAAAAAAAATTCCGAGAAATCTATAACTGAGAATTGTAATTTACTTCTTGCACCTTATCATGGCATCTACTGTGAAATATCCAGCAGAGAAGCACTGTCCTACACTTATTCCTTAACTTTTCTGTATGAACCTTTGCATTCTCATGATTTATGTTAGTGTATTACGGGAGAAATTCCTCAAAGATACTAGTGAAATGAATCCCGAGTGCCCCCGTCTGGATACTATAGGAAGGGAGTAGCTCCTCTCATGAAAGACAACACAGATGAGCCAAATGAACTTCCGCTACAATTCTAAACCATTTCCCCAAAACTAAAAGCACAGTCAAAAACATAAATCTGCATAACTGGCAAATGAGAAAAGGAGACAAAGGAAATTTTTTTTTTGTTTTTTGGGTCACACCGGCGATGCTCAGGGGTTACTCCTGGCTCTGCACTCAGGAATTACTCCTGGCGGTGCTCAGGGGACCATATGGGATGCCGGGGATCGAACCGGGCTGGCACAGGCGCGTGCAAGGCAAACGCCCTACCGCTGGGCTATCGCTCTGGCCCGGAAATTTTATTCTGAATAGTGAAAGAAATGTTAGTTTTCATTAAAAAAAATAAAAAAAGTTCTATAAACACTGGCATAAAAGATGCCTCATAATTTTAGGGGTATTTTTAATTTGAAGCAGTGAGATGTATTTGATGAAAAAATGACACGCAACGTTCACTTTAAATATACGCTAGTTATCTAACCTATATAGTTGATTTATGCATATATATAATCAATATAAATTGAAACTGCTTTGAAATGCAGACTTGGGAAATGACTAAAATTGTTTTAAATAAATCATTATACATGTTTCAGAAGTTGAGAAATGCATTTATATTTTTCTTCCTGACATACTCAGTGCTCCATTATACATCCTAATTTCATTCAAAGTAAACCTGAAAATTGGAAATATTTATTCTTGTAAGGAAGACGTAATATGCTAATTGGATGAGCAAATTAAAAGACACCAGGGGAAAATAACTCAAAGAAACAAGAAAGCGCAAGTATTTTTAAGGTTTCGTTTTCAACAAGCAGGTTGGGAGCGCCCTCTAGTGGAAATCTGGTGACAAGAAGCTAAAGGCTTCTTAAAATTCCATTATAGAAGTGACTGAACCAAAAAAAAAAAAAAAAAGATACTGAATATTTTTTTATTTCTTTTTTGAGTCACACCTGGAGATGCTCAGGGATCCAGAATATACTTTCTCCCTCTAATACACACACACACACACACACACACACACACACACCGAAATGTGTCTCAAAATCCAACAGAAAAATGTTTCTTTAACTTCTAAAAGAGCGTAAGTGATCTAGAATAGATTATATCATAGATAGAAATCAAAGCCAGATCAATCGATTCCACTCCAGTTAGACAACACCAAGTGAAATCTAAGAAATCCAGTGAGAGCCCCGAGCATGGGTGCTGTTTGCCTTGCACATAACCAACTCAAGTTCCATCCTGAGCACCCAACACGTGCCCCAAGCCCTGCCAGGGAGTAATTTTTGAGTGCAGAGCCAGGAGCAACACCTCAGCACTGCCGGGCTGTGTCCCCCAAACAAGAACACAACAACAATAACAAAAAGAAGCCAGTCTGAGAGGGTCTAAGGAAAGACGCCCGAGAACTTGTTCCCAAACTCTATTTCTTTCCAAGTACAAAACAGCCTTTACTAAATGACCGAGGTAGGCAGGAGCCTTCATGGCCGTCTCATCACATTCCTCTTATCGGGTTATTAAAGGGATGCCTCAGTCTGACAAAGACCTGGCTTCCACTCACAAAATCTCCTACGATTTTAGCTTGAATGTGAAACACAAGATCGCATAAATTAATAAAGCTATTATACCAATAATTAGCTATGCTATACTTGATACGTTATGTTCAATTCAGGGGATCTCAATTTGGACGAATAGTAAAACAAAAAAAAATATCCTTACCTGAGAGACTATTTTAAAGATCAATTTAAAAATCTATTGTCCGTGGAACGTTAAGGAAACAGGCAGCACTGAGCCCAGAGGGGGAAGAAGAGTAGAAATATTTACTCACTTTCGCTTACCCAACTCTGATCTACTCAACACTGTAAGTAAAAATTTGCTCTGGAAAGAGTTGGTGAACTGGGCAAGGTCCTCTCCTACTGAATCTGTATTGCCAAGGTGGGGGGGAAAACAAAAATCAACCCACTTTTATAACAGGTTTTGTCTTGATATACTTACTAGAAAAGTACCCGATGCGCTGCACGTGCTAAATACTTATGGAGCCGTGGAAACAGATGCTCTTAGGCTCCATGTGTGAGGAGTAAGGACTGCAAGGACGAAGTCTGGGCCTAGACACGTGCACAGGACACGTTCTGGCGGCTGGCGGGGAACAGACACGGAGCTGTAGACAGGCAGCGCACCTAGGGAGGGCTTTAACAGCCATGGAACTAGGATCTCAGTTTGAAGCTGATGAAACGGAATAAGCTGAGTCTGGAGGTTGTCTCAACTGAGACGGTATGTGAAACCATGAGCGTGGATTTATAAGGAAGAAGGTGGGATGAAACAATTTCATGGAACTGCAAAGCACAAAGCGAAATCTTAGGTTCACGTGAGTTAGGCTTAGTCTGAGAAGACGAAGCGCAATCCAATACTATACCTAACTTTGTGCAGTACGAGGCTGGCCACAAACACCATGCGCTTCCCACCAAACAAGACACTTCAAGAAGCAAGAGTAGGCTGACCACTGGGAGTGTTGCCACAAAGCTGAACTCAGTGCCCAGAGTCCTTAAAGGTACGTCATTTCAGAATTTGTTAAGAAGCATGGCATTTTCAGTTAGTGCAACTTATTTTGCTACTAAGTAGTTTTCAAACTAAAACACGATCATAAAATATATATCTACTACTATCTTTAAAAAAGTTGTTTTTATTAAGCAACTGGTGTATGACACTGTTGAGGATGGGTTTCATGCATAACAATCCGCCAGGACAGCCTGCCCTTGCCTATCCTTACCTGTCTTTGTTAGCAGCAGGTTATCCAAGTGTCTGTCGCCAACTCCAAGTATATATGTGATCACACAGTACCCAGCTGCAACGGTTAGAAACATTTTTTAGGAATATACTTGACAAGTCACACATCCTACATATATAAAAGGAACTTTGCACTATTTTGATTCAATTGAATTTTTTTATAAGGTCATGAAAAGGACTTTTATTGTCATTAGCCCTTAGGCAAAAGCACAACAGGACAATAAATACAATGAGGACAGATTTCCAATTGTAGTCAAGATTTGTTGCTGTTTGTATGTAATTCAAGTAAACAAAAAAAGGTGGAGGATGGAGTGCGGAGCAGCCTAGGGTGTCTGCTTTGCATGCAGCCAACTCATGGGGTTCAACCCCGGGTATCCCATAAGGCCCCCTGTGCACCACCAGGAGTAGTAGTTCTTGAGTGCAGAGCCGGAGCAACCTTGAGCACTGCCGGCAGGACCCCAAAACCAAAAACAAACAAACAAATAATGCTTTATTTTAAAGGATTTGTAACAGAAAAAATTTCACTACCTGTAATAGTGAAATAAATAAAAAATATGTAGTTGTGTAAAGGCCTGTAAAATATCTCATGTAATAAGTAACTGAAAACGGGTGTGGTGAATGCCAGAGAGTCAAACATGCTTTAACATGTTTTTCATTCAAGGTGGAAACTATCCCTTTAACCAGGCAAGCTCTGTGCAACTGAGGAAAAAAAATATTACAGCGTAACGTGGATCAGAAGCCCAGAGGAGGCCCTCAGAAACCAAGTTACCATTTTATTGTGCTTAGAAAATTTTCTTGGATTTGAGTTCTGAGAAACTCCACCAAAAAGTCATGTGCAAGTGACTTGATCAAAACCCCTTGCACTTTCCCAAAAAGTAGGGACCACCAGTTTCCTGAGTGGTATATCATTTTAGATGCTCCACCTTAACAAACCTTGAGATGATATATACTTTATTGCCTTTAGATATTAGGAATGCCAAAAAAAATAATAGCAGGGGGGGAGAGGAGAGTGCTAGGAGAGAGAGGACATGAAGGGAAAAGGAAATGCAAAGTGATAAAGAAAAAACTTTCTCTTCGAACTCCAAACCAATGACCTACTGGTCTTTATATGTAGTGTATGCAATCATTTTACAAGTTAAGGAAATAACAAGTAACTAGCACATAAAATAGGAAAAATAATTGACTCTAAACACACCCATTTTATTATCGCATTTCAGAGTTTTTAAGACTATTATGCCTTCTTTATATTTCTCAGCCAAAATGCATCATTAAGTACAATTTGAGGGTAAGTCACGATGTTCAGAATAACACTTTACAGGTACATCATTTAAGACAATAAAATTTAGGAAAATGCAGAATATATGGTTGGCTCAATATGTACAGTACCTTTGGAGTTTCTCCCATGAGTTTTTATTGCATAAGCAAAAGAGAGGTGTAACTACGGACCTAAATATAATTCTCAGGGAAAATAGAAATATAGACTATTTAGGGTACAACTCTAGCGGCCAAATGCTCTCTCCACCAAACCTTGAACAGGACGGAAGTTAGTGACTGCATGGCGTGCATCTAGTCAGAGGAACTTCCTCTATCAAGAAAACGCCATTTTTTTAGCCCTGGAGATTGATCTAAAAATTATTTCTGAGACTAACCCACAGTCTAATTAAGCACAGTTATCCAAACAGAAGAAAAATCTATGAGAAAATTAATAGCTTCCAGGAAGAGCTAACTTGTAATTATAAAACAGCTAAATGACTACAATGATAAATCCATTAAATGCTAACAGAATTTACACCTACTAAGTATTATATCAAGGCACTGATTTCTTCCTTTATCAACATTTTAAGTCTTTGAATCTTCTCACAGATCAGTTTCTGTTCTGCATCTACCTGTCCCCCAAATTGTCATGTTGGAATCCTAATTCCTAAAGCGACAGATGACGACCCGAGCGTTAACCTGCCCTCTCTACAACAGGCTACTTCCTTGGTTCAGACACGTCATCAGAAAAAAAGAAGCCTGGGAACTCACCACAGCTTTTAACGTAAGTGTCCATAACCGGCGCTGATCCCATTCGGGGGCCGTTTTAGCTGGGTGCGTATTTCCTAAAGAAGTTCTGAAGGAAATTGTTTAGCTATTTACAAGTGGAGTAAAGTTTTTAAACAAATCAGGCACACTGAAACAGCAAGATAATGACTACAAGTGTCTAATCTAAAGCTTGGCAGTTAAACACTGTCGGGGCTCGAGAGATAGCGGAGGAGGCAGAACGCCTGTCTTGTCCACAGCTGACCTGGGTTTGATTCCCGGCATCCTAGACGGTCCCCAACCACAGCCAGGAGTAAGGCCTGAGCACAGAGCCAGGGGTGACCACTGAAAACTGCAGGCTGCGGCCCAGAAAACAACAAAATAAAAATTTGAAAACAAATACATAAATATGTGAACCTTTAGGAAGTATATTACTTACGAGTCAGTATTAGTACTATATCGCAGCCTATTAGGATATACAGTATTGCATATAGCTATATAATTCTGTATATAATATTACATATAGCTACTTCTAGTCGGTAGAAAAGACATTACAATAAATTTACCGCTATGATTTCTACTTAATTTCTCATTGTCTCTTTTTCCTGAAAGCAAAAGCATTTTCTCATCATTTATTCCCTGAAACCAGGTTTTAAAACTGAACTTTTCCGGGCGGAGAGCGCGTACAGCGGGCATGGTGCTTTTCCGGGCCGGAGAGCGGCGTCAGCGGGCATGGTGCTTTTCCGGGCCGGAGAGCGGCGTACAGCGGGCATGGGGCTTTGCCTCTGCCAGCTTTGATCCTCGGCAGCCCAACACAGACCCAAGCCCACCTCAAAACAGGACCAATAGTAAGCCCTGAGCTCTGCTGGCTGTGGCAAAAACAACCACCCTGTAATGTTTCAGAACAGAAATGAAATCTTTCATCAAGCTAGCAGCAAGTGTGTAAAGGACCGTTGTGGTGAGGGGCATGGAGCCGCCAGTGTCCGCATGGAAAGCACGCGTCCAGCCCCCTGAGCATCCCTCGGGCCAAGCTTGGCCATTTTCCTTTGCAATAATTAACCGGACAGAGCACTATGATTGCCTGAATGTGATCTAAAATACAAGGAGAGTTTTAATAAAGATTCTATTAAAGTGGGCTCCATACCTGAATGCTCCCTTCCGTATCAAGGACTTCTGCAACAGGAACGGACTGTATGAACTGCATGAAACCTACGCAGAAACACACGGCACTGAAGTTCACAGAGGCATTGGCTACAGAAACACACAAGGCACTAACGTACACAGAGGCATTGGCTACAGAAACACACAGGCACTAACGTACACAGAGGCATTGGCTACAGAAACACACAGGCACTAACGCATAAGAGGCACTGGCTACAGAAACACACAGGCACTAACGCACAGAGGCACTGGCTACACAGGCACTAACACAAGAGGCATTGGCTACAGAAACACACAGGCACTAACGCACAGAGGCATTGGCTACAGAAACACACAGGACAACCACAGAGGCATGGCTACAGAAACACAGTTGGCACACACAGCACAACGACGAGGCATGGCTACAGAAACACACAGGCACTAACGTACACAGAGGCATTGGCTACAGAAACACACAGGCACTAATGTACACAGAGGCATTGGCTACAGAAACACACAGGCACTAACGCACAGAGGCACTGGCTACACAAGGAACGGACAGTACTAGGCCAGCTGCCTGGATGTCTAAAAACTCTGTGCATTTTTTATTTTTCTTTTGGGTCACACCGCGATGCTCAGGGATTACTCCTGGCTCTGCACTCAGGAATTACTCCTGGCGGTGCTCGGGACCATATGGGATGCCGGGGACAAACCCTGGCCGATGGCAAAACCGCTGGGCATCGCCCGCCCCACTCTGTGCATTTTTTAAAAACTCTTATCATTTAAACATAATCCATATTTCATAACATAATGAAAATGAAGCCATGGATGCCAGAAGAGTGTGGCTAAAGGGAGGCTTGGGAGAGAGAGAAAGTCGCATCACACCACAGCGGGACGGTAAGCGAAAAGGCGGCTTCACTGCCTTTGTCCGAAAGCAAATCAAGATACTTTACCACTGAAAACTGATTTACACAAAACCGTACAGGGCTTATTCGTATTTTCACAAGACTATTCTGACAGGAAAATGAGAAGAGAACTAAGCCATTCTGGAAGTATCCAGGGAAAAAGCAAAGAAATCTACCTTCATTTGCTTTCATTTGCTGGGTGACTTCTGCAAGCAGAACACAGGACAGAACCTTTCTGAGAGCACATTTACTCTCAAGTGATAGCGACACTCAGGACACAGCTCCGGGTTAAAACGAAGCACTAAAAACCGTAACAAGTTTTGAATGGTAGGAAAAGCAAATGGCGTCAACTTTGATCCAAACATGCTATTGAATGATTTCAAAAGATGAAGGGAAAGAGAGAGGTGGGCCGGTGAGTGAACATTGTGTTCTGTTCGGGTCAGGGGCAAAAAGGGCGGTGCTCTCACTTACTCCGGGCTCTGCTCTCAGGAGGGCTAGCAGGGCTCAAACCAGCTCCGACGTAGCACACAAGGCAAGTACCCAGCCTGCTGTAATAACACTCCAGCTCCTCCAGCTAAGATCTGTGCTATCAATGAGTTCACATTCTTCTCGATATTCAATTGAAAATGAAAAACAGGGACCAGAGAGATAGTATAGTTGGTAAGGCCCTTGCTTAGCATGTGGCTAACCGGGATTCAATGCCTGAAGCCACCTTTGATCCCCCCAGCACTAGCACAGGGGACAACTGAGCAGAGTCAGAAGTAAACCCAGAGCAGCACCCCTCAAAAAAATAGTGGGGAGGAGCTGGAGCGATACATACAGCAGGTGGGCAGCTGTCTCACACCGACCAGAGTTCAATCCCCAACATCTCAAATAAAATACACAGTCAGCGCAAAATAAACTTACCATGTTTCGTACTAGTGGCTAATACTTTATATGGTGTTAATTTCAAGTCCAGATTTTCTTTCGCAGGAGCTTTTAACCAGAAGATAAACACATCAATGAAATGTAAAGCTGATCATGAAACAGTTTTGCAGGCAATATTACAGTTTACCAAGTTAATTCAATTGATTCAAAAGCTAAGTATTAGTATTTATATTAGCTGATAGAACTTATTAACAAAATAAATTTATTAAGCTCTTAATTTTCACTCCAAATTAAAAATATTACACTAGCTCATGGTCAATAGTTTCCAAAAGGCATACATGTTATTTATTTCATCGGGAGTGAGGCTGGGGCCTGAGGGCCTGGGCCTGGGTCCATGCCGAGCTGTGCTCAGGGGTCACTGCTAGCAGTACTCAGGGGCCACCGACCGGGCTTGGACTAGGGTCCACTGTATGCAAGGTAAGCGTCCTAACCCGTACAAGCTTAGCAAACTAAGCTAAGTGCCCTAACCGCATACAATATCTCCAGTCTAAATACTGTTTCAAAACTATTTTAGAACTCAGAAAAGAGAAAATAAAGATAAATGTGCTCCTTTGAAAGCCAGGTACTAGGACTGAATCTTTGAAAAAAAAGAAAAAGCATCTTATTGAGTAGAAGGGCATTTCTAAGTCCAACATTGAGAACTGGAAAAACATTTATTTCTAAAAATATATATACAGCTTCATTTTTAGGCTCACCAGCTAAGTCACTCTCAAGCATTTGTCAAGGTCAAGCGGATATGGCTCAACTTTCTAAGACTGCACCTAGCAGTTACAAATATTTTTGTGTCCATTCATACACTCTACACCAAATCAGACTTTCTAAACTGAAAAGATAAAAGAAAGTTCCTATAGCATAAGGTCATATTCACCTTGTCCATGAGTGAAATGATTTGAAGAATAAGTTGATCTTGACGTAAATCATCCCCATGCTTAAATATAACCGGGTATTTGCCTCCATCTTCTGTCTTAAAGAATAATTGTGCAGGCATAAGAGCACTCTGAAAATAAAACATAACTTTCAAATTCAGACATAAAGATTGATAATACAAAAGAACGTGCTGACAGGGAAGGCAGATAATCGAGTAAACAGGAACTACAGAAACAAGATGGGCTTGGCATAGCGGAATGGGTACCTTAGAGAGAACAGTGATAGTCATCAAAAGACACAGGATCAAGAGAACAAACTCAGCCATTACTTACACACCTGAAGTAAGCAGCTGTGAATTGCCAACTGCTTCCCTCTATGAGAAAGTAAAGATTACCCTCGTCTGCAGAGATGCTAAGATTCTGGCATTATGTCTGACAGAGATCAGATTATGTGCACCGTCATTTATATCATTCCCAGCTGTGCTCGGGGCTTACACTGCTTCTGTGCTCAGGAAATCTCTATTCCCTCTCACGTAAAGTAGTGCCTTGGCTTTACGTAGGTTCCAATCACATGCAATAATGCCCCATCAATTACCTTAAATAATGTAGCCGTTTCTGGAATGATTCCCCTAATTTTCACCTGGGGTTCTAAAGGCAATGGGATAAGTTCCACATCTGACAAGTTCATCTTTTCATTGTCTCCAAGCAATGCCTGCAGTCTCTCATTCTAGAAGAAAGAATCACAAAGGTGCTCATTAGTTTAAAATGGCAAAGTAGCTTCTAAGACCTCTATTCAAAGTCAGTGTTGTTACTAATAACTAGCTTTGCATCCCGGGGCAAGTCTCTCGGGCCTTGATTTTCTCAAGACAAGAATTCTAGTTTCAGTAATCTCCGGAGGCCACTTCAATGTCAAACACTGTATCTCAGATGCTATGATTCCAAAATGAGAGCTGGTAAAGCATCATAGTTAAAAATAAGGGCTAAGAATGCAAACAGAAATCTCACCTCCAATAACTGACGTTATTGTGAAAACATACACATTAATCAACCTCTGCTTTGCCTTATAACTGGGGTAACAACCAACACCTAACAGAGAGCTGTGATGATCAAATTCCTGTACACAAACTCATAAATAAGGGCCTGATAACCAGTGCTAATATTTTGGTTTTGGAGTCACACCTGGCAATGACAGGGGCTATTTATGCTCTATTTGGTACTTGGTCTCCTGAGCACTCCAGTGGTGCTGGGGCTTAAACCCCGGGTTCCCTCATACAGTGTTTCTGTTACTATAATGTCCAAAGAACTTCACAAACTATATCAACCCGAAAGAGCAAGTGCCAAGCTCAGAAAGCAAAGCACAAAGGTTTACCTTTTTCTTACGGTTTCCGCTTTCACGCTGCACTGCCTTCATTAGATGCACCAGTCGATCTACAAATGTCTGCTGTGCAGCCAGCAAGGAACGCATAACTCTGACAGACTTATCACCCTGAGGGAACCACAGGGAAGGAAAATGAGTTCCAGGTACCGTGATGATCAGGGTTGCTGCAGTGACACAGGTGATCTTTATTTATTCCTCTAATAGCTTCAAACTTCAACACAAAGTGAAATTGAAAGAGATTAATGATCTTGACTGAGAGATAATGAAAAACCTGCTACTTTAGCTAAACACCACAATTCTTCAGCTGAAAACTAATTGAATCTTAAGCAAATACAACCCATAAAATTGGTCCTTTTTCCCACATAACAACCATGTATTTAGATCATTCACTCACTAATGCATCAAGTCAATAAATAAATATACTGACACTTATGATATCTTTAGAAATGCACTGAAGACATCACAGCATTTCCTTCAAGGAACTAAATTTATATTAAAAACAAAGCAGAATTATATGCACCGCAATAAGCTTAGTAAATACAAGTCATTAAAAACTAAATGCTATCAACTTAGAAAGTGATTCTCAGCTCACACAGTAAGTACATTTTCTCATTTAATCCTCTCAATTATGCTGATAAGTGCAGCTGGGCAAATATCAACATTGTCATTTCAAAAAGAAGAAAATTTAAGCACAGAGAAGCCGGAATGCTTCCCAGTATAATAAAGTCTGTCACAGACCGAGATGAGACTCATTATTTGACAGTTTGATATAAAGTTCTGAGCTGAAATCTGTATAACGTTTTTCCTTTGTTAAAATGTTTTATTGCTAAATCTTTGTTTTGGGGTAGCACTTGGCGTTCTAGGGACTTTCTGGCTCTCCGTTCAGGGGCGCTTCTGTTGATGCTTAGACCAGGTGGTGCCATGGAATCCAACCCAGGCTGCAACCTATGTTCTCAGCCTTCAATTTCTGACCGTTATTAAATTTTAACAGCATAAAACAGACGAAAGACGCACTGACGTAAAATCTTTCTGCAGCACACCACAGATTGAATACTTTGATAGCTTTCTTTTCCTAGCTCTGCCCCCTTTGCTAGGTGAACTGTGGCACCGTTTTAAGAATTACGGAAAACAAGGGAAAACATTTCACACACCTCTAAACACTGTCACAGCAAAAATATAATTTTCATAAACTATATCTGCAACATAGATTTCTGGAAACATATACAGTCCTTGATTTAAAAAAATACAGAAAACTAGGGAATAAAAAAAAGTGAAACCTTAGACTTTTGTTCCATGCAAGGGCATATTTCATTAAATAAAGGGCCAACAAGCTTAAGATCAAGCAATAAATACATCGACCGGTTTCCATTCCAATAATTCAAGTGTTAATCAGTGTAAAAGCAATTACAAGCAACATGAAGACAAATAAACATGGAGGTTCCATAAAATTTTACTTATCAACACTGAAATTTGAACTTTATTTTCCAATGCCAAATATTTTCTTATTATTTTGATTTTTCTTTCAGCAAGGACCAAGTTCTTATTTCACGGGATGGACTAAATAAAACAAGCAGCAGGCTAGATTTGGCCCCTGCACTGTGCTTGCCAATCCCTGCAGTAAACGGTTACCTTTAACAATGCCTGGCTGAACCGTCTCATCACATTCAAGTACATCTCGTGTGTCTTTGGATCTCTCTGCTGTGTATCTTGATCTTCACATTCCACTATCACATACCTTAGTGATAAGTCGAACAATGTGTACAAAGTGAATTATAACTCAGATTTTGTAGATACCTTTCTATTAAACAGGTAATTGACATTTGCAAAAAATAACCACATGGGAGCAACGGAACCTTTTTATTACTTTTATTTTGGTACCCAGCAGTACTCAGGACTTACTCCTGCTCTGCAATCAGAAATTGCTCCTGGTGGGCTAGGGAGACCATACGGGTGCCAGGGCCAAACCTGGGTTGGCGGCAGGCAAGCCAAATGCCCTACCGGCTCTACTATCATTCCTGTACCAAAAAAGTCTTTATTGTTTTTTACATGAATAATCTATCTGAAAACAGTGAAGATAAACTTGTGTTTAGCAGATATGGTGTATCAGAATGTTTGCTATTTCAGGACGTCAGGTAGATGTGTAGTTCTAAGCTATAAAACTGTCCATATAGTCTGACTTCCATCCAATTCAAGCCATCTAATGTTTAAAGTCCTTGGGGCGGAGCGATAGCCCAGCGGGTAGGGTGTTTCCCTTGCAGGCCGGCCCATGCCAGCTCCCGGCTCCCAGGTCCCGGCACGCCGGATTCCTGAGTCGACAGGGTACCCGAGGAAATAATAAATAAAAAATAAAGTTTGATCATCCATAAAGTTACTATTGTCCTTCGGTATGTTTACGTAGAACCTCATTAAAAATTAGCAATACAAATGACCATGATGCTAGAAACTGTACCTATGGGGTATCCTTGCCCCGCACACCAATGGTCTCGCTTTTGTGCTGAAGGCATGTCTGAAAAAGATCAAGTTTCAAACACTCTCAAAACCAGCCAAGCCAGTATGTTGCAAAGAGAAAAATTCTTCTAAAATAAAAATAACGCCAGCTCCTTATATGGCCAAAAAAGAAAAGAAGACCTAGATTTGAATCAATTCTGAATTATCTTTCCATCAAGGTAAGCTAGGTTTTACTAAGCACACCGAAGGTATTCCCTAGGAACCTGTATTCTTGAAATAATAATTCAGGCAAAACTGTTCAGGTACCCACTGTAAGATTACGTCTTCAGGTTACCTGTTTCCAGGGGATCATGTTTCATGTGTTACATCACCTTTCTGACCTTGAAAGGTTTTAAGAGTAACAACAACAACAAAAAAAGTCAAGACACCCAAAGTTTACTTTCAATAGAACATACAATAACTATAAAAATAAAAATAGACAGAAACAATTTATAGATCGTGATGTCCAACAGATCAGAGATTGTAGAGTATATAATTCCCCTCTTTTCCTTAAAAGGCTGATTTTAAATGATTCATTTTCAAAGGGTTGTCTACACAACTATAGGTTCCTGGGGATCAAGTATTGCAGGGATTCTGTTAAGATTGCAGTCTATGGAGCAACTGAAACAAAAATTCAAATTGTCCAAAAACAAAGAGTACAACCATTAAAATTGGTTTGTTATGAATGAGCTAAGCTTGGAGGCAGCACTTAAATGGCTAAATCTGATTATTACTTTTATATATTATATACAGTATAGATATAACTGTGGCTGTATTTAGAGTTTTAAAAAGAACGGTCATTTAAAAGCCAACAGTTACTGGGGACAGGGTGGTTTGCCTTGCATGCAGCTGACCTAGTTTGGTCCTCCACACTCTCTACAAGTCATCCCTACTAAGCAGAGCTGGGTGTGATCCAAGATCTTAAAAATTAAAACCCCGACTACTGAAAATAATTTCCCATACTTTCATCCTGCAGTAGTAAAATAAAACAGTGTCATCAAAGCCAGAGTCCACATCAACTGCGCTCTCTTCATACCTATTTCTGAATACGCAGTACGAGGACTGTCAATACAGAAAACACAGTTACTCCACAGAGACGAAATAAACACAGCCTAATGCTTCTGCTTCAGCAGATAGAGCAGAAATGCACAAATCCAATTCAAATTTGATGAAAAGATTCTCAGACTGGGCACTCGGGCTGTGCTTTGTTTATCATTTTTGAAGTAAACAAACGAATCTGTCTGAAAGGAAATGGTTGCCTCGCCTCACTGGGAACTGTTCATCTAATAGGTTTCTCACTGTTCAGCTGCATGTAGAATAGTCTGAAAACTCTTTTGACTTGAAATAAGAAATCACAGGTTCCTGCTGCAGCGACAGTACACGGGTAGAGTGCTTGCATTGTATGCGACCAACCTGGGTTAGCTCCCTGGCACCTCTTACCGTTTGCAAGCACCGTCATGGATGATTTCTGAGTGCAGAGCCAGGAATAACCCAACAAAACCAAAACCAAGGGAACAAAGAGAAAATAAATCAAACCATAAGTTCAGGTTTTAAACTAAAATTTGACTATGCAATCAAATACAAAAAATACATGATCTTCGGAGTTGCAGATAGGCCTGGAGGGAGAGAGAGTACACACCTCTCACACATGAGGGTTTAGGGTCAGTACCCAGAATCCGCAGAACCTCCCAGAAGAAAAAAAATCCCACCTACTTACAAAATGATACACAATAAAACCTATTAAAAAGAATTTAAAAAAAGACATTAAACTGGAAAAATAGTCATTATTGTTTTATCTTAGATCCTGGAAATTTAGTGAAAGAAAGAGAAACAATGGTATAAAAAGCTTTATCATGAGCATAGCCATAAAGGAAAATAAATATCTAGATATAAATAATGAATTTCAGCTTTTGATGATTGTTCATGCCTTATTTTAAACTGCTTTTCCATTTAAGTCTCAGAAAGAAAGTCCAAAAGACATATAATTAAAAGAATATCATTTCACATACCAGTATAAGTAATTAGCCAATGTTGAGTTTTTGCAGGCTCTTGATATTAAGAAGGTACAGAGATCTTGCTGAAAAACAAAAAGTATAAGTGTTATATTATCATGTTATTAAAAGGAAGCAGTAAGAATATTGATTTGTTGATGTGCTTTCATTCTTTAAAAAACTGTACAATTAATATTAAAAAAATTAGGCACTGTGATTTTTAAAAGCAGATCATCCACCATCTGTTTATTCTAAATCAACTAAAAATTATGTAAAAGGCAAAGTTCATCGGGTTCTTGTGATCTTGAACATTTAGTGTGTGAGACATTAAAAAGGTCACAAAATAATTTAGTTTGGATGGCACAATGAGGACATAATTTTCTAAAACTGAAATGACACTGTACAGAAGTTTAGTTGGGTATATAGGCATATATATATATATATATGCATACTACATATATACATACACAAATACATATAAAAATGAGTGAACACTGAAGTAAAAAAGGCTGAAAGGTAGGCAGAGTCAAATTACACAAGATCTTTAAGGTCACTACCGAGTATGACATTTAATTTTGTGTGTGAATTTTAATAACAATGAATATTCAACAAAAGATCTCATGCAGGAGAGACTATCTGATTTACATTTAAAGAAAATGACTCATGTTGCTCTAAAAAGTTGATTCATGGAAGGTCAACATGCCATTTTGATATTCAGGGAGACAAATATGAGAGTGGAATTATATTTAAACAGTATTTTCGAAGTATAAAAGGAACTGCAAACAGAGAGAAAAAGGTACAAAAGAAATGGACACTGACCCCTACACTGATGGACTTAGCAAAGGGTTTGACTTGTTATATTGAATATGGAAATTCCAGGTGGGGATCAGTCTAGAGAGTGAGTTGAGAGCTGTATTTGTACATATTAAGTTTGAAATGACTATCAGATAACAAAGGAGATCAAGTAGGTATATGAATATACAAATGCAAAACTCCGATGTGAGATACACACCAGAACT
Source organism: Cryptotis parvus (assembly GCA_021461705.1). Taxonomy (NCBI): domain Eukaryota; kingdom Metazoa; phylum Chordata; class Mammalia; order Eulipotyphla; family Soricidae; genus Cryptotis; species Cryptotis parvus. The sequence goes on along the minus strand of JAJIBD010023191.1, from coordinate 98,905 downwards.
ATAAAAGTAAGATTATCAGTATTGCCTAGAGCACGAGCATTCATACTCTCATGAGAACAGTAGAGGATCCTGAGGAGTATTAAGGTATTAAGTATGAAGTTGGCAACCAGGAGGAAAAGTGCTGATAATGGGAACTGAAAAGGAATAGCCAGAGAGGTGAAAGGAAAACAGGGATATCTGATATCATCTAAACCACGGGAAGAATTAGGTTTTCAAAAAGTCATTTACTTTGCTGAATTCTACTAAATCAAAAAAAGTACGTGCAATCACAGAAGTCTAAGGCAACACTATCTTAGCAAAGTCAGTTTTTATATAATGATGGAAGCAAAGACCAGAATGATATAAAGAATGGAAAGTGAGTCCGTACAGAGAAACCGATTTGATTTCTGGGGTGGGGGGGCACACCGGTGATGTTCAGGGGTTACTCCTAGCTCATAGGTCAGGAATTACTTCAGGTGGTGTTCAGGGGATCCATATGGGATACCGGGATCAAATCCAGGTAGGCCAAGCGCAAAGCAAGTGCACTATCCACTGTACCATCTCTCCAGCCCCAGTAGAGATTAATCTTTTGTGATATAAAGGCAACCGAGAAAACTGTTTCAAAAGATATAGCATTAAGGGAATTTTTTGCTTAGTTTTTCACTTGCAATTTTGTTTTGTTTTGTTTTGGGATCATACACAGGAAGCACTTGGGAGACCTATGCCTGGTTAGTCCTTGGAAACTGAGGTGTCAGGAATCACGGCCAAAGCTCGGCATGAAAGAGCTTGGGCTATATTCCCAGCCCACAACTCTGAATTTTTAAGATCATAAATATTAACATAGAACTGAATATACATATCAAAGAATGGAGTGTATCTTTGAAAAGAGTTTCAATTTCTCTGGTGTAAGAAATGGATGTAATACAGAAAGGGTGACAGAGCCGGAGAGGTATAGCTTGGAAGGAGACTTAACCTGTCTACGTGATGCTACAGGCTCAATCCCTAGCACAGCAAAACAACAAAAATTTTGAAAAGAACCAAAATAATAATAAAGGAAAAGATGAAAAGGGATTTTGACTATTACCATGGCGATGGGAAAAGGAAACCATTCTTAACTTATGAATTGTTTCCATCCCTAAAGAGGGAGAACAGTCACACATAGATTGGGAAGGTGGAAAAGGATGGAGTATAAATGTTATGGAAGAAAGGAAGAAAGTATCGGAGAACTGTGAGAAGGGAAGGCGGAACTGAAAGCACACGGAATGCTCGAATGCGTAGAAACAGCAACATGAGCGACTGCTGTTTCTGAGCAGCAGTATTCAGGCATAAAGATTGAGATAATTATGTCTGTGATGAGATTTTGCAAGGGGAAATGAAAGTACTAATAAAAGAATGACTAAAATGATGACCCAGGTGATAAAACGCACATTCAGAGGAAAAGCCGCTATTGAGTGGCCTGAATCAAGTGCAGAGATCAGGGATCGGAAGCAGAAACGGAACAGGGGACTTCAAGAGAATGAGGCTGTTACGAAACAAGGAGCATGTCAGTGCTTTCAGAGGTAGCAAGAAAATCCTATTTCCAATTTTATTTTGTTTTAAAGAGGCCAGATAAAGTGATGCTGGGGAGGAGAGGGAAGCCAGAAGGTGGGAGCTAGGAGCCATCAATCAGGTATGAGCCTGATGTTTGGTGCTCCGGCTGGTAGTGCTCGGGGTTACGGGGCTACAGTTAGCAACGCCTGGAGGAGGGGAGTGTCCAAGCTGGGGGTCAGGCATTGCTCGGCCATTTGGGCTGTCTCCAAGGCCTCCCTTATCTCCAATTTTAAGTATCAATCTTACACCTTTTAAAATATCTTTTAAAAAAAGAATGAGGGAAATTTCAATAGAAAGTCCTAATACTGAATCCATGAATTTTATCCGAAGAATCTAAGTCTAAATTTATTTTTGACTATATAAGCACAACATACTTTTTTAATTTTGCATATATTAAAAAAAGTGTTTCATGTAACTTTTTTGATAAAAAAATATTTAGCACAAAAACATAGAAACATTAAAAAGTATTTGTGAAACAGGAAATATATGCTATAAATTTTAACTCAATTTAGAGAAGCAATATTTCAATTACTTTTAAAAATAAAAGTGTGCATTTGACAAAAATTAACACATATTGAAGGAAAAAGATAAAATTTAAAAAGGTGAATAAGAATTCCAGTCGAGGGCCTGCACAAGGTGGGCGCTGGCCTTGCCTGTGGCTGATCCAGGTCTGACCCCTGGCACTGCATATGGTCTCCTGAGAACTGCCAACAGGAACAAGCCTTGAGCATAAAGCTTGGCGGCCTAATAAACAAATACACAAAACAAGCAGAAAAACTTTCAGATAGTTACTGATCCTGTAGAATAATTACTGTCCGTTTGTGGATTACACAGGAAGAACTGAAGAATTAAAATACAAATGACATATAAGGATGAGGTCTACTGTTGAGAAGGAACATGCCTACATGTTCTCTCTTACTCTCCACAATTTTCGGTGTCTCGTTCCTTAAGCATAGTGCTCTTAAGGCTTCTATCATTGCAGTTACTTTTTGTCCGAAATGTTCATCCCTATATCACCACATGGTTGTTTCTTAACTTGTCTAATCTTTAACGAAGATGCTCTAAGAATACCATCACTGTCCAATCCTTTCAAAACTGCAGCTACCTAACATTCCCTTATCACACCTCTCTACTCTCATTTCATATTCTCCATAAAAAAAAAAAATATATATATATATAAAATTTTCTGTTCAGCCATGTATCTACCATGCACCCAAACAGTAGAATATAAACACCATGAAGACAAAGTTTTCAGAGGTCTGTTCTCTATTGCATTATCTCCAGCACCTACAATAGTTTCTAGTATATAACAGGAGTGAAAAGAAAAATATGTAGATGAATGAACAACTGAGAACAATAGCCTGGAAAGGCAAAAACAAACTGGAACTGAATGATTCCTTTAAGAGCTTTCCAAAGGAGGGCCGGGGCGATAGCTCAGTGGGTAGGGCAGTTGCCTTGCACATGGCCAGCCCATGCTGGCCTGGGTTCGAGCCTCGGCATCCCATATGGTCCCCCAAGCACTGCTGGGAGTGGTTCCTGAGTGCAGAGCCAGGAGAAACCCCCTGAGCATTGCTGGGTGTGACCCAAAAAGCAAAAAAGAAAAATAAAAGAGCTATCCAAAGGATATCTGATCATTTGACTTCATTCCTTTTTTCAGTTTTTTTTCTATTATAGGCAGACATTGAGTCATAACTAATAATTAAAACAACCCATCTAAATTAACACCTAAAATCTGACTAAAAACAATATTTATGCACATTTTAAACACTCATTGTCTTTAAAATATCTGGTAACATGGTAGCAACATTGTTAAAACATACAAACAAATGTATCTAATGTCAGAGTCAACACTTTCAGAAGAGAACTTGTCAATGTAAAGGCATAAAACATTCTTCTCAAATTAGAATTCTTGGGAAAAATAGAATACACAGTAAATCAGCTTCACAATGTACACTCAACTGCACATGCAGAGTAGCACTAGACCTTTGTACCTAAAATCAAAAGATCTTGTCCTAATTTCTGTATCAATTAAAAAATAGACGCCAATTAGAGGCCGGAGGGATGGCCCAGCGGTAGGGTGTTTGCCTTGCACGGCCGGCCTGTGCTGGCCTGGGTTCAATCCCAGGGATCCCATATGGTCCCCCGAGCACCGCCAGGGGTGGTTCCTGAGTGCAGAGCCAGGGAGAAACCCCTGAGCATCGCTGGGTGTGACCCAAAAAAAAAAAAAAAAACAGACGCCAATTATATTTTCCCTAGTATCAAAGACATCAATTCCCATAATGTAATCAAAACCTCAATAGCTACATAGTGCTCATAGATGTTAACAATAAATATTATGCATTTCTTTAATAAAATAGTTAAGCCCAGTCTATTTTCACTTTGTATACAAATCCAATTATATGCCCAAAGAACCAGTAAAATTCTTTAGACTAGTGGTTATTACAATATTTTGCTGAGAGTAAAAGTTATAAACTTGCATCATAAAACATATTACTTAATGAAAATGAAGATGTAGTATTTAACTTATTAATCAAAATCAATGTTCTAGAGACCGCCAGGAATAATTCCTGAGTGCAGAGCCAGAAGTAACCCCTGAGCGTCACCGGGTGTGACCCAAAAAGGAAAAAAAAAAATCAGTTTTCTGAAGACCAATATAAAATGTTTCTTTTTTGTGGGGGTCACACCCGGCAATGTTCAGGGGTTACTCCTGGCTCTGCAGTCAGAAATTACTCCCTGGTGGTGTTCGGGACCATATGGGATGCTGGGGATAGAACCCAGGTCAGTCCCATGCAAGGGAAACTCCCTCCTGGCTAGACTATCACTCTGGCCTCCATAAAATGTTTTCTGATGGAATTTCTCTTGGAAAAAACTTGAAAAGCTCAGTAGCTCACCTCAAGATTTTCACCATCTGAACCTTCTTTTGTTTTAGGAGCAGGAGGAGGAGAAGATACTGGAGGAAGAGGGCTAGTAATAATTTGAGAGCTGAAAGAATAAAAAAAATTCACTGGTTTTATATATATGTATATATAAATAAACCTGTGGCATAGTTCACATCAAGTGTGTCTGACAAAACATTCCTTTCTAACATATTTTAACACTAGAGTCATCATGCTCTAAAAAATAATTCTATAAGTAATAGCCTCTTGGATATTTATTGCAATTCTGAATACTAAAGTCTCCAATAAGTACAATTTTTCAAAAGTTCATTTTGCTTTTCATGACTATTTTCCAAATATATTTGGCCATAAGATGATCCCACTTCTTTTTTATCTTAAAAAAACTCAAATACTATGACAAGCAAACCATACTATGTTAATTTCCGTACTATGTTAATTTCCATCCTGTTGTAAAATCTTAAATATATTACTAATAACATTTCTAGGTGGGTTCAGGAACGAAGATGACATATTACTACAGAGAGACTAAAAATCTCCAAAGTGTTGATGGAGAAAATGTGAGGGTATCCTTTTATATATATATAAAAATGCAAATTTATGCTTTCATATTTTGAGAAAAATATAAAATATACATAACTATATATTAAAAACCATATATAATATATTAGTTTTTCCCCAACCCTTCAGTTCATTCCTAACTGAAACACAAGAAGACAGACTGCAATCATAAAGAAAAATTCAGAAAATAAAAAATCAGTTAGTGAAAATTACACCTTGTCTGTCTCTACGAAAATGTCCTCTATTCTGCATTTTCTTTTTCTATGAACAGTAATAACGTTTAACACTTACTGAGCCCTTGTATTTGTGCTAATTTACTCTTTAAACAATCATTAAGAACACTGGCTCCTATGATTCATATTCCCATTTCTAAAATGGGAAACACAGAGAGAAAAGTAACATACAATTTAAAGTGCTAGTTACGTTACACCAAACTTCTAACTCAGAAATTACAATTCCATGGCCTCGTGGCACTGCTCTGTAATTATTAATTTGTGTTCTGTGCATGCACATGCCATACTCATTAGTAAAGCTTCGAGCTTAGTACCTACTGGAATGAGAAGTGTGAGAAGACGGAAACGATCTTAATTTGAATATTAAATACTCCCTGAATATCCATACCTATCTATTTCTGCAGAATTTATTCCAGAATTTGACACACTCTCTGACACTGAACCCTGATTATCCTTCTTGGCAGGTTCTAAACCATTCTTGATGTCATCGAAATTTTCATATTTAAGAGCTTGCACTAGCTGTAACAGGTACATCAGTAAGTCCTAGAAAACAAAAAGTTCAGTGAATTAGGAAAGCAATTGCAAAATAAATGCAGAAATGAGATAAATTTATTCCTTAAAGTCAAACTGCACCTACTTCTCAATCTACCACCAAGAAACATGGCAACTTTTGGTACATTACTAGGGCCCTTTTTTTCCCCCCCCCCATTTTTTTCTTATGAGGTTGTGTGCTGTTTCATTTATTTTTGTTTGTTTGAAGCGTTTTAACAGTGGTGTATATATCCTGAATACTCCTTATCCGATTAATGGTGTGCAAATATTTTTTTCCCAGTCTGTGGGTATCTTTTTATTTATTCTGATCATCAATTCTTTTGCTTTGTATAATATATCATCAGGGCAACGGAAATAACAATAACAATAAGATATGTCATACCGGCGAGATTGGCACATACCACAAAGAACAAAAACAGCCAGTGTTGGTGTCGGTGTGGGGAAAAGGGAAGTCCATTCACCATCAGAGAGCATGCCGGCTAGTTCAGCATTTTCATTATGGAAAACAATATGGGCACATCACAAAAAACTAGGAATTGAGTTTCCATAAGTCCCAGTAATTCCACTTCTGGGCATAGACCCTCAAGGGTCCAAAATCACAACGTAAAAGACATTTGCACTCCGATGTTCACTGCACCACTATTCACAATAGACTAAATCTGGACACAATCCAAGTGCCTTGGAGCAGAGAACTGGTAAAGAAACTACAGTACATATACACAATGTAATGTTGATGCAATCTGCCGCCTCATGGGTGGGTCTGCAGAGTATACTGCTAAGTGAAGTTAGGAGGAGAGGAAAGAGCACAGAATGATTGCTCTCATCTGTAGGATACAAAGTAACAGAGTAGGGTATAACAAATGACTAAAGGAAACAGAAACGGAGAAATGGGGTTCAGTAGGAAGAAGGAAGGCAGAACAGAACCAAGTGGACGGACACTGAAGAAAGGTGGACGGAAGCAGACACTGCAGAGGGTATGGTACTGTAATCAATTATGCTTGAAATCATGGTGCCTAAAATAATAATAAAAAAATAAGTAAGTGAAATGAAAACTACAAAGAGTGAGAAAACAACTGCAAATTTTCAAGTTTTCAAATATTTTCCAGAAAAAAATATCCTATTTAGGTCACACACCAGCCTATGTATCTGATATTTAAACTACATATGAAGTCTGAATAGTCACATAATTTTGGGGGAGTAGAGGGGGGGTGGCTGGTGATTTGGGTCACACCCAGTCGTGCTCAGGGATCACTACTGACAGATTCAGGAGCTCTACAGGGTGCAGGGTATTGAACCCAGGTGGGCCATGGGCAAGGACCGCATCCTAGACACCGTACTATCACTCCAGGCTCAGCAGGCACATCTTAAAAACTCCTCCACGCATGAAGGACATAAGCAGCACACTGTAAAGCAACACGAAACTGGGTTTTCTTATCAAGCAGTTCAACAACAATTTCCCAAGAGCTAAGAAATATTTCTCATTGGTTATCACCAGACATCTCAAGAAATTGATTCTAATGCTTCAGAGTACATATACAGAAACCCATGTCCAAATCACTCCTGGACTTCCCATTTCTTTCTTTTTTTTTTAATTATACCACCGTGAAATATACATTTACAAAGATGTTCATGATTGGGTTTCAGTCATTCAGTGTTTCAGCACCCATCCCTCCACCACTGAACATTTCCCAAGACTAAGACCAGTGTCCGCAAATTCCCTCTCCCTTCCCCCAGTCTGCCTCTATAGCAGACACTGCCTCTTCTATCTCTCTCTCTCTCTCCCCCCCTTACACATTGCGGCGGCCATACATACATTTAGGGGCTATCATGTATATCTTTTGCCTACATGCAGTGCTTAGTTCTAGCCTGGCGTTATTATTTCCAACAATTAGTAGAACACTGGTATACCTTTATATCCCACAAATGAATGCAGTCATTCTATATACATCCTTTTGCTTCTGACTAAATCAATTCACTCAGCATGATAATCTCCATGCATGTCTATCCATTTGTAGGAAAATTTCATAGATCTCTTTCTGAGACCATGCACAAAAATCAGATCAAAATGGATTAAATATTTCAATATCAGACATGAATCTATAAGATACATCAAAGAAAACAGGCAAAAATCTTCCCATTTCTTACTGAGTTAAAATTAACTCTGAGAGAGAGAGAGAAAGAGTGAAAAGAGTGAGAGAGGGCGAAAAATGCCTGCTATAAAGGCAGGCTGGGGGGGGGAATTTGGGGCCATTAGTGGTGGGAATAGGGTGCTGGTGGAGAGGCGGGTGCTGGAGTAATGTAGAACTGAAACCTAATCACTTGATCACTTGATCACTTGAATCCCGTTATTCATCGATTTGCTTGAGCGGGCGCCAGTAACATTTCCATTGGACCCTATTATGTGCCAATGTAGCCCAATGGCACCTGGTTGATTCAGGAGTATGAAGAGTCTCAAACCGTTCCTTCAGGGTCTTTACAAGGAAGTCTGACCATCTTGTAGGTGGGCGGCCACGTGATCTTTTGACATCCCGTGGGATCCAATCGGTAATGGCTCTAGTCCAGCGGTTGTCTCCAAATCGCATTACATGTCCAGCCCATCTGATTTTCGATGCCTTGGCAAATGAGACAGACCCCTGATTCTGGAATAGCGATGGAGGTCGGAACTCTGGATTCCTTCTCTCACTTGAGTGAGGCTTGATATTCCAAGCATAGCTCTTTCGATTCCTCTCTGGGAGACCTGAACAGCATTCTCATCCCTACTTTCGTAGGGCCCAGGTCTCTGAGGAGTATGTTAATGCAGGGAGAACGGTGGAGTCAAAGACATGTATGTGCCTGGAGCCGGAGGTTCTTTGTCCTTTTAACTATTTCTTCGATGCCTTTGAAGGCATTCCATGCCACTCTCTTCCTCCTGCGCAGCTCAGGTTTTAGGTCGTTCATCATGTTGACTTCTCAACCTAGGTACACATAACTGTACACATAACTGCTGCATTCAGAGATGTTTGTTCCATTGAGAGTGAATGGGGCCTCTGGAACTAGCTCATTTTTCATGAACATAGTTTTCTTTAGATTCGGCTGTAGACCTATCTTTCCACATTCTCGGTCGAAGTCAGCCAGCATTTGTGCCGCTTGGCTAATGTTTGGTGTTATTAGAACGATGTCATCAGCGAGCGGAGGTGGTGTAGTTGCTGACCATCTATCTTCACTCCCATTCCTTCCCACTCTAATTGTCGCATGATGTTCTCGAGGGTGGCGCTGAAGAGTTTTGGTGAAATGGTATCACCCTGTCGAACCCCTCTTTTTGACATCAATGATCACTTCTTTGTAGAATGGTGAGATCCTGGTGGTGAATCCGTAATACAGCTCACAAAGGACCTTGATGTATTGGGTTTGAACAGCCTGCTTGGCTAGGGTTTCGATGACTGCTTCAGTCCCCACAGAATCAAAGGCTTTCTGTAAATCAATGAATGCGAGACAGAGCAGCATCTTGTACTCCCTACAAACCTCAATGAGCTTGGTTACTGTGTGGATATGGTCGATTGTGCTGAATCCTTTCCCGGAAGCCTGCTTGCTTACATGGTTGTCCTTCATCTAGTGTTCTGCCAATCCTGTTCAGGATGACTCGTGTAAACAGCTTGCAGATGACGGGCAACAAGCAGATGGGGTGATAGTTGCCGATGTCGTGAATGTCTCCCTTCTTGAACAGTAGAACTGTCCTGCTGGTTTTCCATTGGGAGGGCACCTTGCATTCAGACAGGTAGTGAAGAGCCGAGCTAGTGTACTGATGAGTACCGATGGCAGATTCTTCAAGTGTTCAGGCCTGAATTTGTCTGGGCCTGGTGCTGTTCCCTTCTTTACCAAGGAGATGGCATGTCGGATTTCAGAAGGGAGAACGTTGGGAATGACATATCCATCCTGTGGAATTTGGTATGTGGGCAGGTGGATGTGGCTATCAAAGAGATCTGAGTAGAAGTCATGGATAATCTTCTCCATTGCCTTTCTGGAATCCATCAGGGCATCAGAGGGCAGTCATCTTGGTCTTATAGTGGCGAAAGTCAGGCGGGCGGTGCGAATGCTTTTCTCGGCTTCTGCTGCATCTTCCAGTATTTCTGCTCTTCTGTCTTTGAGGTCTTCTTTTATCGCTTCTCTGCACCGTTTAGCAAGCTTGGACGTTAGCATTTGGTCTCCTGAGGCTCGCGCCTTGCCACGCTGGCGAATGAGCTCAAGAGTTTCTGAAGACAGGTGTCCTTTTTTGTCATTCTCTCTCTCGGCATTCTTCACACAATCATGGAGGTGCTGAACCAGTCAGTTGTATTCTTCATCGATGTTGTCAACGGTGGTATCTTCCCATGTTGCCGCAATGGTGCCAAAGAGTTCCCAGTTGGTGGTCGTTCTGGGAGTTCTCTTCTTAAACTTTACAGCCTTTTCTCCCCATTGCGGGAAGTAGAATTTTGCACGAAGGAGACGGTGGTCCGATCCTGTTTGGAATTTGGGGACGGCAGCAACATCGGTCAGACAAAACCGTCGATTGAAGATGATGTGGTCAATTTCATTGTGGAACTGTCCACCAGGAGATTCCCATGCCCAACGTTTCGCTTCAGCCTTCTGGAACTGTGAGATCCCATTAATGGTCTTGGTGGACATGATGACTCAGATAGTCTCTCACCCTGTTTGTTCCATTCTAGGCCATGGGTCCCGATGTGGAGTTCTTCAGCCGATCTTCTCGGTCCTATCTTGGCATTAAAATCACCGACTATGATCTTGTAGAAGGTGTGATCTTTTTATAGAACTCCAGTTCCATGCAGAATTTCTCAATTTCATCTGTTTTATATGTGGATGTTGGTGCGTAGACAATGAAGATAGAAATTGCTGGCAGTGGGCCACATCTCTTCAAGTGTAATCGTCCTATTCGGTTTGTTAGGTATTCAAATGAATCAATGTTGACGGCCATGTTCATATTGACAAGGACACCAACGCCACCGACGCCTCTTTCATTGCATGTTCCTAGGAAGAGTTCTTCTCCGGTGTCAAATACAGCATGATGCGACTGATGCCTCCTTGTCTTCGTCAGACCAATGATGTCGTACTTGATCTTTTGCGCTTGCACCATCTGATCCTCAATATATGCTTCCGATGCCAGCACACGTGCATTGAAAGTACAGACAGTCATTTTAGTCCTTCTTCGTTTTGGCAGCCTAGGATGGTTGTAAAATTTTATCAGGCACTGCTTGTTCGTCTTTCTTACTGCTGCGGTATTAAGGGCTCTTTCGGTGTCAGGAAAATAAACATTTTTGTTACTGGTTTTGGCATATCGAACAAGCATCGGACACCTTGCCAGGCTCTGCCGTGCGGGCACTACACTCTCATTACTTTGCTGGGCTCTCTCAGAGGGGTGGGTAGAATATTCACGGTAATTTGGAGGTAAATCGTGCGACTGCATACAATGGGGAAAGCTGGTTTCTACTCTGCCAGGTGTATCTGTGTCTGTGGCTCAAGCATTCCTTGGCTTGAAGTACTCTCCTCTGAAGGGCGGGTCTCTGCAGGGTGGGTCCTTGTAGGCTGGGTTTCTGACAAGCTAGACTGGAGACTGAATTAATCTGTAGGGTGGAGATCTTAGGAGCTGCGGAGTTCGGATGGTGAAGATCACTGCCAGCAAGGTGTGGGGGGGTTTCTCTGGGCTCTTCCGAGGGTTCCATCAGGATAGTGGACTCGGGTTGGAAGTTGCTCTCGTGGTCCATGGAATGCATGGGGTTCAATGGGGAAAGCTGGTTTCTGCTCTACTCAAGAACATTTTTATACTTGCATATTGCACAGTAGTATAAAAAATTGAAAAGAAAAGAAGTATAATTAACAGGGGCCGGAGCAATGGCACAGCAGCGGGTAAGGCGTTTTCCTTGCATGTGGTAGACCCAGGTTTGATCCCCGGCATCCCATATGGTCCCTGAGCACCGCCAGGGGTAGTTCGTGAGCGAGGAGCCAGGAGTAACCCTGCCCTGAGCATCTCCGGTGTCACCCAAAAAAAAAGCAAAAAAAAAAAAAGGAAGTATAATTATCAGCACTGTAAATCACAGCACCTCAATATAATGGTAAAGAAATAAACTAAAAATCTAAAATAAATAAATACTTGACAAATAAACAAATAAAAGTAATTTTTTCATTATATGCATTTACAGTTAGAGAAACATGAGTTCTGACCTTGCCTCCCAGTCAAAGGAAAAAATACTTTAATTTTTCTTGCACATTTCAAGCTCTCCACCTTTGCTCATATTGTTCTTTCCACTTGGAATGCAAACTCACATCCAACTGTGATATTCTACTCTTCCTGCAATATCCAATGGGGGATTTCTCCTTTTTAGTCACACGGCTATAAGAAATATGGCTTTCAAAATTCACAGATAGAATTAACATTAGCAAATCAAATTCCAAAATATTAAAACTTTGAGCTGGGTTTATTTTATAAATGCATGACTGCTATAATCCTACAAATGGCGACACCACAGATTTCACATATGCTATAGAATGAAGCTGATCACATGTTCTGTGCACAAAATATAAGAACCCCGGCCTGAAGGACCAGCTCGCTGCCCAGCAAGCGTCAAGTGATGAGTCCACATCACCAATGAGCTGTACGCCAACAACCATGGTATGAGCGCTCTGCTCTCAGGCTGGAGGTATGCGGCCTGCCATACTAGCTGCCACCAGTGGTTTCTAGCTCTACCACCGCCATGTGAGCACAAGCACCACAGAAAGGGGCACAGGTCCTAGCAATCGAAGCTCAAGGAGATGGGCAAGAGCAATGGTCTCAGCATGGCAGCTACTCCAGATGACCATCACCAAACACAATGTGTATCTTAGTGAAGAATGTCTACAACACCACAATGAAGGAGAGTAAACAGCAGTGAGCCCCAGCCAACAGATGAGCACTGCAGCCTCATGTGGACCACCCTCGTGGAGCACCACAGTGGGAAATGTGTGAGAACCACAGCCAGGCCTATGACCAACCCTGACCACTGTAACAATAGCAAGGCAAGGTGAACAGGGGACGGAATGGAATAAAAACTTCAAGACCTACTTAACATCTACTAGAAATATGTCACTAGTGTGATTAGACAAAATGTAAATTGGTGTTATTAGGAAATTCTAGCACCAAAAATTTCACAAGTATTATATGCTGATGTTTTTAAGAACCTACCCAATATCTATTAGAACTATAACAGAAATCACTATGGTAACTAAGTAAGATGCCAATTTTTTTCAGTCTTTATTAATTTTGCTTTTGTTCTGGAACCATAGCAGAAGTGGTACAGACTTTCTCCTGGCTCTGCACTCAGGGATCACTCATGGCAGGGCTCAGGGAACCACAGAGCATGCAAGGAATAGAACCTGAGTTAGCTACATGCAAGGAAAGTGCCTTACCCACTTTTCTATGGCTCTTGCCCCGATAAAAAGTAAATATTAAGAAAAACATATAGAGTCCCATTTAGTAGGAAACAGAAATATTAAGGAGTTAGTTGGTAATATGAACAACAGTTATTATGAGGTAAATCTAATTAAAAACACTTAAATATGTTTAATTTTTATAAAATTGCAACTTGAATTAAAATGTATGCTTCCAGGAAAAAAGGCTTAATAACAAAGATGTCAATTTTTTTTCCCTAATAAAAAACCGAATCTAATTTCCACCTACAATTCTGGAGGCATTTGAAGAAAATGGCAAAAAAAAATTCTGGAAATTATTGACAAAGACAAATGTTGAACAATTAATATTTTAAAAAGGCAATATATGAAATTACGTGAAATGACAGAAATTTAAGAATGAAAGCAGAAATACAGATTTATAGGGGACTGTCAGCAAAATACATAGAAGCACACTTTTAGCATAATATAATTCCATTGCAAGTTATTTATTCAGGGATATGGAAAAATACAGAGAAGTCAATCCACTAAAATAATTACAATGAAAACTGGAAACAATGATCAAAAGAGGCAAACTACATTACATAACAAATGTAGTACAGTATTATGCTGTTTGCAAATAATAATACAGAGGCTGAAGCAATAATACAGCAGGGGGTGAGTTTGAGCTTGCCCTGCACGTGGATGACCCAACACCCCAAAAGGTCCCTGAGCCTGGATGCAGAACCAAGAGTATCAGGCATGGCCACCAAACCAAAAACTAAAATAAAATAAGACCATGTAGATTTATAAATGTCCAAAGAGTCTCAGTCTCTCTCTCTCTCTCTCTCTTTCTCTCTCTCTCTCTCTCTCTCTCTGTCTCTCTCTCTCTCTCTCTCTCTCTCTCTCTCTCTCTCTCTCTCTCTCTCTCTCTCTCTCCCCTGACATTATACTCATTTGCCTATACTTCCAGAATTTGGGGATATCAAACATATGTATTGGTAATGAGGAAATGGTCAAGACTATTCAGTTAATAAAGGCAAAATTTAACACCATAGGAAATTTGTGTTTATGTGTGAAAAATAAATTAAGCACACACACACACACACACTTGTATTTTTGTATTCTGCACATAATTAGAGCAAGATATATAATAGCTACTCTTCTAAGGACTAAAAATGGGTTTGGACGACAGAGGAAAGAGCTCGGGCGTGTCTAGGATGCGTGCGTTCAGTGTAAGTGCAATACCCAGGATGTCAAGGCCGTCTGGACACACAGGCAGATCCTTAGGGTAGTCAAGTGCACTGCCAAGGTGTCCAGCTTCAAGCAGGGCTGCGTCTCCAGGATGACCTGAGCTGAGCAGCCAGGTGATGAAAATGGGTAAATCAGAGAATCCTTCATTACACTAGTTATCTCGGTGACCCATTTTACTATAGATAAGAAATGTAAAACTCCCTAAAGTCTACGTTCTGCTCTTCAGCATTCATATCTGAGTTAGATTTAAAATTATTTTCTTTTTTAAAAAAGATCTTTGATGAGTTGGTCTATGGAATCAATGTCTTATAGTTATTAAGGCTTAGTAAAGGATATCAAAATATCCCAAAGCCTCACAAGCTAGTATAAACTAGCAGACTATGGGACTATGTTTGAACATAGCCACCTATCAAAATTGTTTTTAAATATGCTGAATTAGTTTTCTTCATTAAAATTTAATAGAATTTTAAAATGCTTTGTGTTAACATAAAGCATTCCTTAATCCTTAGTGGCTACACACACACACACACACACACACACACACACTGGAGAGAGAGAGAGAGAGAGAGAGAGAGAGAGAGAGAGAAAGAGAGAGAGAGAGAAATGAACTGTTTTGCTTTCCAGAGCATTCAAAACCATCTTTACAAAATCTCCATATACACAGAATTGTCAGCACCGGAAACATTTAAAGGATGCGGTGGAAGAAGACGATGACCATGCATCTGGGCTTTCCAGGCCCCAGGGGCTTCTCAATGCTACAATTAAATGTGGCCTGTTGTACTGACTGATAGAGGGGATCTGAATTATTCCCAAGCCAGTGCTGCATTAAGCCATTTTCATTAGAATTCCTTTTTCCAGACAGAGCAATACAAGCTCTGCTGCTAGGTAAGTGTCCTGGGAGAGATTGTCCTATCACGTAACATATCAGGAAGTAAATTTTCATTTCACAGAGGAGTCCCAGGAGGAATATTTTAATTTTACTTCTGAAAACACACCTAGTATATCCTCTTCACTGAAAAAAAAACCTGTTTCTCTCGTGCTCTTACATGCACAGCACAGACAAACACACACACACACACACACACACACACACACACACACACACACTTATAAATAGGCTTCAGTTTAAGAACTACACAAAGAGTAGCAAAGAATAAAAATATAATAATGTACTAGCATACCTCATCATCTGCCTGTCTCAGTCGGGCAACAGCGTAACGCCTCACAGTCGGATTGGTGTAATGAGAGGACAGCAGTTCCAAGGAATCCTCGACATCCATAGGCTTCCATTTCCCCAGAAGCTCCAATGCCTGTTTGGCCTCCTGAGGTAGATCCCAATTTACACATTTCAAGAATTTTGTCAAAGCCTATAATCAGAAAAGATTCTAATATTAGCAATGTCAGGCCTGTAATTCAGAGTGGAAAGATCAAGGGTAGCCAAGCAGAGCTCTACAGGTTCTAATGGCTGAGCCACAGACTCAAGAACTAGCTCAGAGAAAACTAAACAATGGTACACATACAATTCCAGATAAAACACTGCAAAAAGGGAAAGAGCATATTGCTAGAATTAGTGAAATAGAATAGATATTTCTATTCCATAATTTCTCTTCTATTATTTAGAAGAGAATCTATATTTCCCTGAGCTTCACCAAATAGTATCATCTTCTGTAAAATCAACTAGCACAAATCAGTTTTTCTCAGAAAGTTTCAGCAAGTCTCTATAACTTAGTAGTTGCCTTAATTTTACCATCTTTATTTAAGTCATGCTCTTCTAAATATCAATTATAGAAGAGAAATTACAGAATAGAAATTTCTATCAATAGAAATTCAAGAAAGCTTTCTTGAATTAGTGAAATAGAATAGTGAAATAGAATTAATGAAATAGAATACTATAATCAATAAATGAATCTGAAACCAAAAGAAGAAACTGCAAACTCCACCGTCCAGTATCTCTCCCTTGGGTCAATGGGTTTCCCAGAGCTGGTTAAGGATTTCACCTAAACAGAGCATGGGAATGTGTCTCCTAGAGAGAAGTAACTATTCTGTTGTGGGGGTAGTGGTTGTGGTAGCGTTTCCGGACTTTTTGGGAATGCTGCCAGGGTCCCTGACAGTGTCGGGACAGAGGTTTTCTTCTACCTCCGAGGACGCCGGGGAACAGATGAAAACTCACGAGTCCGTGCAGTTCCAAAAAGGCTTTTAATAGTACAACAGCTCTTCCACAGCACTCCAATATAATGAACAAACTCTAGCTCTGGTCCGAACTTAGACCATACAAAAGAGCCTAAGTCTCCCAGCAAAGAGAGAGGATCTCACCCGAGTGGAGTCCTACCCAAAGGCCAAAAGCCTAAAGCCAAGGGACCTCAAGTCAGTCCCCTTATATACACCAAAGTAATCCAGGGAGGGTCAGGGTGGTGACAGAAGGTGTCAACAAAGAATCCTAAACAGAGTGTAGATGGGCGGCGCCACACCCTATTGCAGGTATAAACAAAGGTTAGCCAAGGGCTAATCCAGAGATTATCTCTTATGTAAAACATGGAGAGAGGGGGGCTGTATAAAGTAATACATCTTAACTTCATGAGCTTCATGTAATCTAGATGGTACCCACAAGGTTCTTCTTATTTATTATCTGTACCAGGGTGATTTTGAGTATCTTGTTCTCCATATACTGAAAGGGTCACACTCGCCTGCTTAGAGCAAACTAGTATGATCCTTCCTATAGTCTTCCTATAGTCTCAACATAGCCAGGGTGGTAGTCTCCTGGTAAATTCTAACTGTCCCACGCTGGGTGCAGTGGGTATAAAGAGGAGCTGTGCCCAATCTAGAAAACATAGAAGTCTTAGTAGATGTATAAGTCAGAAGTTATTCAGAGTTAAGGTGACTTCTGTAACTGCCACACCCTCTAGCAGTGTTTACATAGATGAGAGGTCTCATTAAAATGAACCTTGGCTTAAGTAGATTAAGCTGGGAGTGGGCAAAACAGCAAAGTTCCCAGATTAGCTAAATCTGTCATCCAACACTGGACCATAACCAGAGCTGTGGTACTGGCACAAAGTCTCACCTTACCCAGAATCCAGGGAGGCTGACTTTCAACTCATTGATCTTCCACCAGAATCTCATTTACCCTTAAATCATGGCCAACTCCTAAATTTAACTCACGCCCTTGGAATCACTACACCATCAATGCTGATCTCTTAATCTACTTCCAGTTCCTATGTATTTTCCTACATTACTTCCTAATACTTCCATCAGCTTGACCTTACATATCTGAAGTTTGACACAGCTATCTACCTAAGAATTTTATTATTTATTTATGTATTTATTCATTCATTCATTTATTTATTTATTTATTTATTTTGCTTTTTTGGGTCACACCCGCGATGCTCAGGGGTTACTCCTGGCTCTGCACTCAGGAATTACTCCTGGCGGTGCTCGGGGACCATATGGGATGCCGGGATCGAACCCGGGCTGGCACAGGCCGACTGCGTGCAAGGCAAACGCCCTACCCGCTGGACCATCGCCCGGCCCCTACCTAAGAATTTTAATACCAGTTTCTCTTCTAGTCATTTCACATAAGCCTCTGGAAGCTCAAGCTGGAGGTGACATTTAGCAGGACCCTCCCTTTCACTAGAAATTTACCTTATAACATTTTACAAAAGATTGTAAGAGGAGACAACCAATGCCAGTATAATCTCAGTGACCAAAAAAGTACCCACTATGTTTATAAACAGCGATACCATGTAAACATAACGAACCTAAACACAAGACTGTCTTCACGTAACTTCTCCCATTGTTCCATTTCTCAATCTAGAGATGAAAGTAAATTTAATTTCCCCAAACCTGAACAGTCTTTGCATTACTTCAAGACGACTGCCACATTACAGTTTACCCAGAGCTGGTAAGGAGAAGTTCAACTAAAAAGAGTTGGGTTAGTAAGAGGATTACCCAACTTCTCTTCCTTCTAGAACCACGCCACTGAGGGGAGGAGAGGGAGGACAGAGCAGTCAGAACTAACATGAGCACAGTGCGTGCAGCTCTGCCCACTCTGGCGGAGGGGATGGTGCAGTAACTTTGTATATCGAAGTGTGCGCTGGTGGAGCAGTGATGGGTCTTGGAGCACTATATAAATGAAACCCCATCACGAATAGCTTTGTAATGGCCTACTGCACGGCGATTCAATTAAAAAATAATCATTGAAAAGCCAGAAACGTTAACACAATTTAGTCCTGTTGCCTAAGACTAAATAAAACATTTAAATCAAATGAAGATACCACTGATGTTACCTAGACTCCAAATCTGTGACTCTCACTAAGTTCACTTTCATTTTGTGCTTCAAGCATCAATTAAGTGAGCCTACGTTACGTAAGACTAGTGCTTGTCAAAAACACTTCCCTGCACTTCGCCAAAATAGTATAATCTTCTGTAAAGTCAACTAGCACAAATCAATTTTTCTCAGAAATTTTCAGCAATTCTCTATAACTTAGTAGTTGCCTTAAATTTACCATCTTTATTTAAGTCATGCTCTTCTAAATGTCAACTGCTTTTGTGGCCATCTTACATCTACATCTAAAGGTCTCATCCTCCAAGGATAGCTCCTCCTTTATTCTGCTCACTATATAACGTAACGCTTCTCTCTTCCATATAAGAATATAAACTGCTTTAATACCTCGAAACAAAGTCAACCTTAGTAACTTTATTCCAGGCATTTAATTTTATTTCTAAACTGTAGTTCTAGATTAAATGTGGAAATGAAGTAATACTTCTTAAGTAACTACAGCAAATGCTTTTCCATTTCACAGTACATCAGCAGTCCTAATAAAAATGTGTGGCTACATACTTATTATAAGCAAATCTTGGAGCAGGTCAATATACTCAATTTACTAACTGAAATAATCTAACTCCCAGATCCTCAAGTTGATATACTCATTAGTAAGATTTATAAACAGCTGCTACTGCCAAAGAAACTTAAAGCACTGTACAAAGAACTACTCAACTTTATAATGCTGTTACAACCTTAAGAAAAGAAGGTAGCTGAATGAAAACATGAGGGTAATGACAAAGATTAAAGTGTAAAAATTTGAAGAGAACATCAATAATATTTAATCTCGTCTTGATAGCTGCTTTACTGATTCAGAGTAAATTAATATCAACATACAACAGTCATGTTAATTATTTTATTACTATTGTTAATCTATCTCTCATGTTGAATCCAAGCCATTTTGCTCAATCCTTCCCAAACTTAGAATCACACTCTTGTATTCTTAAAATCATGTTTTCTGCAGAGCAGAAAACAACATACTTTTCGCACATATATCTAGGTTAAACTCTGCAAACTCACTATTGGGAACTTCTGTTATTGTTGAAGAAAATCCTCTTCCTTTACTCAAGACTATTCTCACACATCTGTAAAAACAGATCACATCAACCAGTTTCTTGTTCTCTGCAGGCATCTGTGGTGTGCCTCTCTCCTGGTCCAAGAGCACAATCATTTCACTCTCACTGCAGGTCTCACTAATAGGTGCAATTTATTAAATCACAATCCAGGCATGATTTACTCCAGCCCCAGTAATTCTTACCTCCCAGATGGGAGAGGTGGAAGGGCGGAGTGTCTAATCCTTGAATCACAGAGTTGGTTCCTTGGGGCAAAGAGTCTCGTTCTCTCAGAGCCACTTCATTAGGACAAACTCATGTATACTAAAAAGAGATTCCTATGAACAATGAAGATATTCCTCTCATCTCTACCACTCGGGGAAGTTACAAGGGTTTTAAAAACTCATTGAGTACAGGGATGAAAACAAAGTATTTATTATAGATATTTCCTATTTTATCAAACAAGTTTTCTATTATTTTATTCCAAACATTAAAAAAAAAATGTATTTCCTCAAACTATTTTTTCTGTTTGCCATATTTTCTTTATTATGACATCAGGAGGGTTAACTCTGAGACCTTTTATATATCCTCTATTCTTTTTGTTGTTGTTGTTGTTGTTGTTTTTTGGGGGCTACACCCAGCTGTACCCAGGGCTTATTTCTGGCTCTGAGCTCAAGGATCACTCCTAGCGTTGGGACCACGTGGGTTGACAGGTTCAAGCCCGTGTTGGCCGCATGCAGTACCTGAGCCTCCCTACTACGTCTCCTTTCATCACAATCATCTCTGCTCGGACCCTGATTCACCTGCCTTCATGCATCACTTGATGGGAAGGATAAAGGTACGGAAGTTCAGTCTGACAGAACTGATTTTCAGAGGTGAACTTAGATATAGTAACAGTCGTATAATTCATTAAGAATACAAGTTTGTACACCTCAGAAGTAAATGTTAATACAAATCTACAATGATGCACAGTTAACTGAAATTTTATGATGCAATGTTGCTGCCTCACATATGGGACTTAATGATATATAATAAGGGAGTAACAAAGGCCCAAGGAAACAAAACTCTCCAGATCTGAGTATTAGGGCTCTGGTGGGGGTGGGGAGTGTTGAATGGGACCTTGACGGAAGTGGGTTCTCTCTTGAGGCAGGTGTCACTGTGAGGATGATATATACATAAACCATCATATCATCATTAACAGTACTGTTAATCACATCATTAACAGTACTGTTAATCACAGTACTGTTAATCACATCATTAACAGTACTGTTGATCACAGTACCCCAATAGGTGAAAAACCAATTTAAAGAAAGAAGGGGTACGGAAGAGCACACGCCGAGCATGTCCAATCTCAGCACATGCATTAGCATGCAACTGCCCCATACCAAGCCCTAGTGGCCCAACACTGAAACTTAAGGCTGTTGCCCCCAATGGATGGGGAGGAGCTTTGAAAGACAAATACAAAAAAAATACTAATTCTAAAATTAAACTCTGTAACAACCCAAGGTCCTTAATCTGCCTCATTTAAAAACTGCATACACCTACATTTTTTAATGTTTTATGATCAAAAAACATTTTATGTTATTTCATTCATTTTTTTATCTGTTGGGGCCACACCCAGTGGTGATCAGGGATCACTCATGGAGGAACTTGGAGGACCCTATAGGGTGCTGAGGATCAAATTAAGTCCACTGCATGCAGGAACGGTGCCCGACCCACCGGACTGGAGCTCCAGCCCACAGATTTCTTTATTTATTTTTGTATCAGGGTCACACCTAGCTGTGCTCAGCTCTGCCTGCCAGTTCTGTGCTCAGGAACCAATGCTGACAGTGCTTAGAGGCCCAGGTGGGGTGCCAGGAACTGAACTTCAGGTCAGTCACATGCAAGACAAGTGCCTTCCCTGTAGTACTACCTCTCCAGCTCTAATTTTACGTTCCTAAAGAAAATTCAATTTAAGGCACAATTTGCTGTTTTAGCAGTTTCCTGCTGACAGCAAAATCGATTGACAATGTAGAATTTAAGCCTTGATCATCTGACTCCATTCTATTTTGTAACTACTTATCTGCCTCCTGAATCTCTGCCATATTCACTTTCTCTCTCTCTGTAGAAAAATAAGCTTCACAATCTTTTCTCAATTTTTTAAGACCACCTTAACTCTGGGAAACCTTATCGCTGATCTTGTCTCTCCCACAACCAGGCTCTCTGAATGAATTACCAACATTTTTACTAAAAGTTTAAAATCTTATTAACATCCAGTATGTCTCCATTTTGATGTATAAAAGTACCTTTTCCTCAAACTCCTTTGATTATTACGAAGATAGGGGCATAGTACCCCAAAGTTCAGAAACCTGAAAGTGATGGGCTACAAGTTGATAACAAGAACTTGATAAACTGAATTCCTGCCTGCTATTTACTACGAACTTCTTGTCACAAGGGAAAAAATATTCTTATCATATTGCTGCCTCCTTCAAAAGCATCCAAATGAGAGCAGAGTATATCACTATTACCTCCTCCTATAATATTCCCTCTTTCTGTTTCCCCAGCACAATAAAAGTCATTAAGGTGCGAATTTTAATTAAAATTTTATAAGAAAAAAAAAATCTAGTGACCATTTTATTTTTTTTCATTTTTTTACTGACCCTTTTTAAAAGCTGTATATACGTTTCATAAAAATGAGTCACTTCTACAAACTAAGACAAATTTTTAAAGACTTCATAAATTTAACTGAGTTTTTTAGATTAAATTTACTGTGGAGTATTTTAGGTACAGTATCAATTAATCCCTGAGACAGGTGACTTAGGGAAAAAACAAATGAAGAGAACAAACTAAATTAAAAATAATTAAGTAGTATAACTATGTAAGAACCAATTTTCAGTCAGTAGTTTTCTGGATACCGCTTTCTCTCCTAGACATCTTTTTAGTCTCAGAGACCAAACATCTAACACCCTAAATCACAGTCCCTGAGTCACTGACAGGTAAAAAATTTCTTTGAGTAAATAAATTAAGGTACTGGAACACAGAAGTATCTGCTTTCCACAAAACCCACTTTAAATGATTACAAAGATACAAATGTGGCTGTGTGAATAATTCCTCTGGTCACTTCAAGGCCAAAACCAATATATATGGTATACTAAAAAAGAGCTTCCTGAACATTAAAACAAATTGTTCACTCCACTGTAGTGATCATATGAATCCTATAATATGTCCTGAGAATTGAAGTTTCATCACTCCCCCTCTCCAAAACTTGAAATCAATTTGTTAAATGAAACTTGTCACACACTTTATATCACTTGAGCATTTTATTTCTTTTGCACATATCTAGAAGTAATTGAATTTCAGTGGGAAGTGACTACTTGTTTAAACAAACAATTTTTCTTGCAAGCCTTTGTTTCTAAGAGAGTTCTGCTCTGTGAATCCATTCTACGCTTTCTGAACCTATACATTTAAGCAGGTTTCATTCAGTATCTTGCTATGTATTTTAGACTGCATTTGAGATGCTGCATCTGAGATCATTTCTGTAATCTATGTTATTCTTCATTTAAGAGCACCATGTTCTAACCCAATCTGCCAATAAAACATGAAATCACAAACCTGTTTCTATTGATGAATATTTTCTTTTGTGCAGTGATAAAGCGGAATACTACCCAAAGTAAAGAGTAAATTTAAAATCACCCTCTCATTCTTGTTATGGATATAAAAGAGAATGAATATGATTAATATACAAAGAATTTCTCCAGATATCAATGAAAGATAAAGAAGAAAAGCAGAAGAGGTCATAATGTACTTTCGACTAGATTTTTACCTTATTTTAGAAAGTAAATACTATTTTTTTCCAAATAAAGCAAATTAAAGTAGCTAAAGACCATCTAAAAGATTATAAAACATGTTCATCCATTAATTCTCACATAATCATCTAATAGCTTTAGACAGATAATTTTCCTGATGCTTCTCTTCTGCCACCATTTTAATATTCCTGCTAAGGCATGTTGATAAAGCTCCAAATATTTTCTCTACCATCCTCTTTTCCATAATTTCACTGACTACCTTCTCTTCAAACAAGAAGTGTGAACACTACCAAGCGGCAGCACTTGGAAGCTCTGTGCTTCTGCACTGGCCCTTCAGTTTTTCTAAGGCAAAAGTATTCTCACTCGGAGACTAGTTAACAGCAAAACCTCAACTGTGGAGTTGCTGTGGAACAAAGGGCAACTGGCACAAAGTCGCTATTAAAAGATGCTCATTAAAATTTGCCTATAAATGGATGGACATGGAAAGGATCATGTTGAGTGAAATTAGTCAGAAGAGAGAGATATAGAATGACTGCATTTATTTGCATGACATAAATATATACAAATACATATATTTCCACATCCAGACTTCCCTCTCGTCACAACTCCACCCAGCAGACCAGACTATCACAGCCCGGATCATCCACACCCACCCTGCAGCAGTTTCTTTTCAATCCGGCCCAGGTATGCTGAACCAGAGACTCTCAGACATGGGGCAGAGCTGCTCCCTTGCTCTCCCTGTGCCCAGCTGCTCGTGAGGCACCGGGAGGCATGGCGGGTTCTAGCCCTGGCCTGCCACCTCAGCAGAGCCTCACAACAAGCCAGACCACCCGCCACTACTGCATGGGGCCCGCCATTTTCCACATCCGGACTTCCCTCTCGTCACAACTCCACCCAGCACACCAGACTGTAACAGAGGTTCATCTATAAATGCTTTATTTAGAGGTGACAACAACAGTATGCCACCCACACGGCAAGCCTGGCAAGCTGCTCGTGTAGTATTTGATATGCCAAATACCAGTAACATTTATATTAGGTCATTCCGTGACCTAATATAATGGTTTGAGGCTCTCTATGTTCCTGGAGCAAGCGGATGCCTTTGGGTTCTACTAGCATGAGACGGGACATATGTAGATATTACTGGTGCCCGCTCTAGCAAATAGGTGATTAACGGGAAGATAGTGATATTTATATACATTATATATATATATATTTTTATATACACACATAAATATATATATACATACATACATACATACATACATACATACATACATACATACATACATACATATTTTGATATCAAAATCCAATGTCAGGCGAAATGTGGATCAGGAGGTCTTTACCAAAAGTGGAAATTACCACAAACGTGTGGGAGTCAGAGGTTAGGTAAGACAGAGAAGGGAACATGTGCAAATAAATGTCGAAAGGGCTAATACCAACCTAGAACTGAGCAGTAAATACAGGCAAAAAATGCACATGATGGCCTCCAAGAGTATGATTGCAATCCACAATATGTAAGAAAAGGAAAAGAGAGAGAGGGAGAGAGAAAAGAGATAAAGAACCTGCCATGGAGGCAGGCTATGGGAGGGGGAATTGGGGACATTGTTAGCAGGAAATGGGCACTGGTGGAGGGCGGGGTGCTGGAACACTATGTGACCGAAACCTCCAAACATGAACAACATTGTAATTGTATATCTCACGGTGGTATAATAAAATATTAATTAAAAAAGTTATTATATAAAAAGATGCTCATTAAAATTTGCCTACAAATAAATGAACATGGAGATTATCATGGTTAGTGAAATTAGTCAAAAGGAAAAGATAGATATAGAATGACTACATTCATTTGTGGGTTATAAATATATACCAGTGTACTTGTAACTGTTGAAAATGGTAACACCAGACTAGAACTGAGCATTGAATGTAGGCAAGGGGATATGCATGATAACCCCTAGGTATGTGTATGGTAGGCCAGTGTAGAGGAGAAGGGGAGGAGGAGGAGAGAGAAGGAGAAGGAAGAGGAGGAAGAGGAGGAGGAGGAAAAGAAAGAGGGGAACAGAGGAGGAGGAAGTGGAGAAGGAAGAGGAAGAGGAGAAGGAAAAGGAGGGTGAAGAAGAGGAAAAAGAAGGGAGGCGGAGGAAGAAGAGGAAGAGGAGGAGGAAGAGAAAGAGGAAAAGGAGGTAGAGGAAGCAGAGGAGGGGGAGGAGAGGAGGAAGAGGGATGACGAGGAAGAGGAGAAGAGGAGGAGGTTGACAGATAAATCTGAAATATGAAAATAACTGATAAACTCACTTTTTCTTGATTAGTAAGGTAATATCTAAACTTCCAAACAAGATCCTGTTCTTCATATGTAAGTTGCTTAGTTGGTGGATAACTCACAATAATCTATAACAAAGAAGGAAAAAAAGACCTTTTTTAAAATACATTCTTCCTCTATGATTACTTTTCATCTGCTTTAATATCTTCAGGACTATTACAAAAACAAGGAAAATCACACAACCAGTTAAGATTCAATTAAGCTACATACACCAGTCTAAACTGGATATAATCAGAGCACAAAAAGGCAGAAAAAAATGGAAAAGTCATAATCCATATAAGAATAAATCCTACTTAACATAAATGCTAGGTTCTTAGAAACTAACTTTTAAAAAAAGTTTTTCATATAGATAAAACATATAAAATTTATATATAAAATTTATATATAAATTATATATTCATATATAAATTTCCTTAGTTTAGTGTGAGCTGAAATATGTTTTGTTTTCATATTATTTTAAAAATAGCGTAAATGATAAAATATTTTCTGCACACCTGCACTTAAAGTTTATTTCATTCTGTTAAGAACAAATCAAAATAGGGGCCGGAGAGATAGCCCAGCGGGTAGGGTGTTTGCCTTGCTGGCCGGCCCATGTCGGCCCGGGTTTGATTCCCGGCATCCCATATGGTCCCCCGAGCACCGCCGGAGTAATTTCTGAGTGCAGAGCCAGGAGAAACCCTGAGCATTTGCCAGGTATGACCAAAAAGAAAAAAAAAAGAACAAATCAAAATAACATTCATCCCCATTCAACCTAGGCAAATAAAGAGAAAAACATAAAATTTTTCTTTAGTCAAATCTATGTAAACACATGTCTGCAGGCCAAGGCCTTTATCAGACAATCTATATTAAGGTTAGTTTCTAGGGACTGCTGCATTATAAAAGCATATTTTTTGTTACTCCAGGGTTAATTTATTTACAATGTGCCCCAAAACAATAAAACTCTACAAAAATGAAACTGCTGCAATTACTAAGGATTTGTAACTGAGAAAATATATACTGAGAAATATATATATTGAATCATCTTCCAGTGGTTACCTCATCAGCTGTACCAAATACTCATTTTTTTAAGTTACCCATTCAGTCATTTTTATTTCAACAATGAGATTATCGCACATTGAGTTGATCTCTTGTGGCAGCATTAGGTTTCAGGTCATGGTCAGAAGGCCCACTTCTTAAACTCCGGCTAACTTGTGGTGTTTGCTTTCAACTAAATTCTCCTATAAATTATTAAAAATATATTTTAATAAAAATAAATTTGATTAACCAGTTAGAAACAGAAAAGTGAACCAGTATTACTTAAATCCATTTACAATAATTAACATTTTACAAGAATTAAAATTTATGCTCTCTGAATTGCTCTAAATTAAGAAATTCAAATGGCCAAAAAACATAAAAAAATACATATTTACTATCATGTACCATGTTCTGAAAGAACATTTTTATTGCGAATAAAATATATATTTACTACCATGTAACATGTTCAGAAAAAAAAAAAATATGCTCCCTATACATCTTTTAAAAATACTCCTCTGGGGCCAGAGTGATAATACAACGGATAGGGCATTTGCCTTTCACACGGCCAATCTAGGTTCAATCACCAGCATCCCATATGTTTCCCAAGCAATGCGGAGAGTAATTCCTGAATGCAAAACCAGGAGTAAACGCTAGGAATTGCCATATGAGACCCAAAAATGCCAGAGAGGGGGAAACACCTCTCTTATTCTGAGGAAGAAAACTAAGCATGTCTTATGCTTCACCTAACCACAACATACACGCGCCATTATGGCTTCATATAACATCCATCCATCACTATTCATTTAAGGTTTTACATTCTCTTTTCACTCAAGTATGACCTATGCTCTAAAACGCAGATGAGAGATGGGACCGGAGCGATAGCCCAGCGGGTAGGGTGTTTGCCTTGCACACAGCTGGCCTTTGCTGGCCGGGTTCGATCCCCGGCATCCCACATGGTCCCCCAAGCACCGCCAGGAGTAATTCCTGAGTGCAGAGCCAGGAGAAACCCCTGAGCATTGCTGGGTTGACCCAAAAAAAGCAAAAATAAATTTAAAAAAATAGCGCAGATTAGGAAGGTCTAGTCTACAGTCATACAAGGTGGGGAAAGTCAAGTGGGTCAGCCTGTAACAGCCAGTAAAGCTTCTGGGCAGCTGCCCATGGCATATCTACTTGTAGTCTTTCAATCTGTCCCTTTTCTAATGTAGATTTGACTATTCAGATAAATGAGCGTAAACAAGCTGTGAGAATAAGTATTATAGCATCTACTGTGCTGCTATAAAGATTTTTTTTTTGCCTAAGCTTTACAAGGCTAAGTAAGCCTCATCAATTAAACCCCAATTCTGGCTCCTTCCATATCTTTATAAAATTTGCAAAACTATTATCTGCAAATTTCACTATGAAGAGTATTTCAAAAAAGCCTCCAAGTAACTCTGACCATGACCCAGCTAGAAGAGCGACAAACATATTCTACAGAACACCCTTCGGTATATAAACAACCTTCCTTGCTTCACTACATTCTCCAATCCTCTAATCTCTAATAATTCAAGTGAAACGGTGCCCCAACACCAGACTATCCTGACTTCATTTTATTATAAACACTCTATCTGAACCTGATTTCCCACACATAAATCCTAAGGAGGACTTATGAAGCATTTTTATTTGATCACTTACAGTTTTTTTTTATTTTATTTTTTTTGTAAAGGGAGTATATTATACGGACTAGATGTAACTCCTAATCACTCTGGAAAATCATATAAAAACTTGCACAATAACTCACCATAGACATCTGAGGGTCAGGAACTTTCACAATCTCAAAGCTTGTTAAAATTGGAGATGACTCATCACCGTCCTGGATTTAATGGAACAGTTTTAAATTAAGTAAAATTTAACTGTATGAAACATGACAATTTACAACTCAAAGTACTTTATTTAGAGAACACTATGTAAAAAGCTAACTTTACCAGAGACAGGAAAGGGGGGCAAGGCTTCAAGCCTTTTGTAAACTAGCCAACCTCAGTTCAGTCCTCATAGACGGTCCGCTGAGCACTGCCTAGAGTGATCCCTGAGCATAGATCCAGGAGTAAGCCTTGAGCACAGTTAGGAGTGCCCCAGACTCTCCTTCACCCCATAATAATGAAGAAAAATGGAACTGAGCAATAAAAATCCATGTTATGGGGCTGGAACTACAGTACAGCTGGTAGAGAGTCTGCCTTGCATGAGGGTGACCTCGATTCAATCCCGGCATCCCCTATTGTTGGAGGACAGGTTTAGCTATTCTGGAAGTTTTGTTGTTTTGCCCACTCACAGCTTAACGTATTTAAGCCAAGGTTCATTCTAATGAGACCTCTCTTCTATGTAAACACTGCTAGAGGGTGTGGCAGTTACAGAAGTCACCTTGATTGAATAACTTCTGACTTAAACATCTACTAAGACTTCTATGTTTTCTAGATTGGGCACAGCTCCTCTTTATACCCACTGCACCCAGCATGGGATAGTTAGAATTTACCAGGAGACTACCACCCTGGCTACGCTGAGACTATAGGAAGACTATAGGAAGGATCATACTAGTTTGCTCTAAGCAGGCGAGTGTGACCCTTTCAGTACACGAGAACAAGATACTCAGAATCACCCTGGTGCAAATAATAAGAAGAAGGACCTTGTGGGTACCATCTAGATTACATGAAGCTCATAAAGTTAAGATGTATTACTTTATACCATCTCCCTCTCACCAGTGTTTTACATAAGAGATAATCTTGGTAGAAAGGATTAGACCTTGGCATAACCTTTGTTTATACCTGCAATAGGGTGTGGCACTACACTCTGTTTAGAGTTCTTTGTTGACATGACCCTCCGGTTGGATTACTTTGGTGTATATAAAGGGGCTGACTTGAGGCCCCTTCATGCTTCACTTTTGACCTTTAGGCCTTTTAGCTTTCGGCTTTTGGCTCCTGTGGCTTTTGGCTCCTCGGCCTTTTGCTTTTGATTTTGCTTTTTGCTCTTTGGCCTTTTGCTCCTTCTTCTAGGTAGGACTCAGCTCGGGTGAGATCCTCTCTCTTTGGTAGGAGACTTAGGCTCTTTTGTATGGTCTAAGTTCGGATCAGAGCTAAAGTTTGATCATTATATTGGAGTGCTGTGGAAGAGCTTTTGTACTATTAAAAGCCATTTTTGGAACTGCACCGGACTCGTGAGTTTTCATCTGTTCTCCCGGTGTCCTCGGAGGTAGAAGACAACCTCTGTCCTGACACTGTCGGGGACCCCAGTGGCTTTCCCCGACACCCTATGGTACCCCCAAACACCACCATGAGTAACTGCTTAATGCAGAGCCAGGAGTAACGCCTGAGCATTGGCAGAGTGTGGCCCCAAAACAAAACAGAAGAAAAATAAATCCATGTTACATTTTTCAGATAAAGAGTCTGAAAATGAGTAGACTGTTTTATGTCACCTGTTAAATGTTCTTCAGGCAAAATTTATATTGATACAATAGCTGGGCAAAAATATTAAGGTCTAGTATTCAAATTTTCCAAAAAATCATGAAGCATAATTAATATACAGCACAATGAATGTGCTATATCATTTACAGAAACTACAAAGTGAATGTTGGTAACTTTTCAAATGATCACAAATGAATTCAATTCAAGAAGCAGCATGTTTAACTTTGGGATTAATGTTAACCCAAATTTATACCCGCAAGGGATTTGCTTCTGGAGGACAGCTACTCAATATAATATACACATGAATAACAATCAATTCCTAAAACAAAGCTGTCATACAGTTGATATTATCACTACTGAAGAATGTTGGCTTCTATTTCTATCCGATTCAGGCAAGAAAGGTAATTCAGTATCATAAATATCACTGCATACATACTGGAAAATGCTAAACTAATTAAGGTCAAAATTCATTTAGTCACCGTGGTACACCTGGCATCAGATGCTTCTCTCTCTCTATGCGAGTACACTTACGATTTTAGATATGTGCAAGGAAATCAGGAGACAACAAAGTAAAGCACTGTGACTTAACTTTAGCTCAGTAATTGAGCCTCACAGAAAAGGACACATTCCCACAGCCGACGCTTAACGGGCTGCTTCTCAGTCACAACACCAGAAAACACACTTATCAGCCCAACTGTGACAAGTAATCTTCACTACCACTATCTGTCACAAAAGACAGGTGACAAGAAAGTCTATTTCCATTAGATTCAATACAGTGGCCCAGCAATCTTTACACTAAGTGGAAATATGACAAGGTAGGTAGACAGGCATTAATTTATGGGCAATTTTCAAGAAGCAGTAGAAAGGGGTTAAGAACCTTTACAAAAATACTTGAAACTCTTCTAATTTCTATTCTGTTATTATGTCATCTATTATCAAAGTGTTTCTCTCAAAAGATCCTTCTCAGTGCCAATATTCAAAAGTTCCTTCTCCATTAACATGTTTTCTCAATATAAACCCCATTTGGTCAGCAAATGTTGCTTTAAATAAAATTACATATAGTATAAAATATAAAATGTGCTTTCCGCCATGAGTGGTTCCTGAGCACAGAGCCAGGAGAAACCCCTGAGCATCGCGGGTGTGATCCAAAAAAACAAAAAACAAAACAAAATAAAATGTGCTTTAATCAAAAAGCATTTGTAACCAAACATGTTTACTTGTCTACATGTCTCTTTCTTCATATAGTTTTTTTTTATTCTCACAAATAATGTTAAATAGTCTGTCTTCCCATCTTTGTTTCCAGGGAGAATCAATTTAATAAAACAAAAAGATGAAAAAGATTAACTTTTGGTGACCTCTGATGAAAGGGAAGCAATTAAACATATATGGATTCTTTGAAAACTAACCTGTGACCATTTTAACAAGTATCACAAAAGTGTAACTTTAATTTGAAAGTGCTGATTCTGCGGTTTTAATCCCTGACCACACCAGGCCACTGAGCTCTGCCCGGATTAAGCCCTAGGCACAGCAGCAGAGGTATCATCACTGGTGTGGCCCAAAAGAAAACAAAGAGTGCTTCTTCTTCTAATCATCAAATAAAATTCATGTGGCTCAGTGATATCCTAAAAGAAGTATTGTTCTATTAATGTCACATAACAAAAGTCTATCCACACTTCCGTGATTTAAGCATTTGCTAGTTTTTGTACTGACATAAGTACCCGCTAATTTACATGGTTTTGAAATATGTGTTCAACTATTTCTGTAGTATATAAGTAAAGAAACTTCAACAAGTAATAAAGCCAGATAGTTTTCAAGCATTTCTCAGATACTCACTGCATAACAAACAGATCTGAGCAAATACTTAGCTATCATTCAGCCTAATGGTACATGGTTTTCTTACTCCTAAATAGGCTGCATGAACGGACGCATGTTAATGAAGAATTTTATAATCATATACATGTTAGGATTAGCTACAGGCTTCCAACACACTGTGTGAATATAAATATGAGAATACATGGACAGTCACAAAAACCATACCTTTCTTGCTATTATTTTATTGTCTTACTCGCCAATTTATAGAACAATTAATCAAAAGTTTTTAATCTCTTGCAAATTTATTGAATTCTGCAGCTGAGAACTGTATTACATGAATGATCGGCTTCTGTAATGCAGTTGGAGCCGTATGATTTGATTTGCGGATGCGGAAACAGCTGCAGCTCACAGCTGTCTGCTGCCACCTACAACCAAATCACTCATCTCAGCAGGCAAAACAGTGATTTTTTAAGTGTTTTCCCTCCCCTCTACTTTAGAGGCCATAAACAGTTCCAAAGTTAATACCTTTTCATAATAAACAATACCATATTCCTTGTCATCACACTTGACGCATCGGAATTCAACCATCAGGTACATGAAATTAGAACTTCGCTTTCACTCTGGGGAAAAAGAGCTTTATGAAACACTGTCCACGTCAACTTTCTCTTAAAGGGTCAGTATGTGATATTCAGAAATGCACAGTACTACGACGGAGTTCAATTTTGAAGAGCAATTTTATTTCATTATTATAAACGCACTACTTTACAGCCTAAATGTTTTAAACATACAAAACCACTCTATCTGTGTCTTCTACTCAGAACTCCCTCCTCAAGTGTGTACTATTTTCAATCACATTTGTTTATTCAATAGATTGGGATAATTCAAGAAAATCTTCAAGAAATTTGCATACATTGCATAACTGCTTTAGATTAAAAAAAGTTTGGTAACAACAATTTGAAGAGGGAAACTACAGGTCAAAGTCAAACCTCACACATGTGAAGCACTGACTTTTACCAAGGTGCACCCTAGCCCTATAATGACTTTAAGCAAACAGAAGCTCATCCTAAACTATATGAGTTACTCTAAAGGAATTACTACAATTAAAACGACATTAAATAAAGTGAATAAGGATCAAAATCATTTAAGAATATAACTGTATAAGATTTTCACAATTGAAAAAAAATAAAAAAGATTTTCACAATTGATAGTCTTAAAAGATCTTAACGTCTTTTTAAAAAATTTAATTAAAATAATTAAAGTTTACTCTAATCCCACCCCTGTAACCTGACATTTAAAGTCAATTTTATATAAATGTATCCTCCTCAAGAATTACATTAATAGTAAGGTAAAAATAAATAGAAAAGTAAAAATAAAGTCCAAAAAGTTGATTAGTCTTAACTCAAAAGTTTTCTAAATGGCTTTAAATCTGCTATATATAATCATAAGGATCTAAAGAGGTCACTGAAATTTTCAGTCTGTGAAGCATATTATTGCATTGTGGCTACCTATTACTTATTTAATATGTGTGTGAAGCATAATATTGTCTTGTAGCCACCTATTATTTATTAATATTGTGTGTGCATGTGTGTGTGCGGCGTGTGTGTGTGTGTGTGTGCTGGGCATGCGTACTGCCGCCGTGTGTGGTGGAGTGAGAAAAAGCTGAACAAAGTAAATTCCAAAATTACATTTTCTACACCCAGGACTACCTAAGTGAAGAACAGAAAACCACAAACACTTTAATTAAACTGTTTTTCTTAATTTTAACATTTATAAAAAGAATTAAAAAAAAAATCAAACCTGTAGGCACAGATGAAAACATAAGTATGAATAAATTTGGAAAATATGCTTAGTATTCATATTGAATACAAATGTTGAACAACACCAATCCTCTTTTAAATATGAACAAGTCCATAACTTTTCACAAGTATCCATTATAAAATTTGCTTTCTCGCCTCCCACATGAAAAATACTTCAGAGACCATAAAGTCAGATGTGCCCAATTACAGTCAGTATAAGCTAAAGAGACATAAGTCTCTTTCTTCTAATGTGATGCAGTTATTTTTGTTCTCTAAATACAGAATATTAGGGGCGGAGCGATTGCCCAGCAGGTAGGGCGTTTGCCTTGCACGTGGCCAGCCCATTCAGGCCAGGGTTCGATCCCCAGCATCCCATGTGGTCCCCAAGCACCGCCAGGAGTAATTCCTGAGTGCAGAGCCAGGAGTAACCCCTGAGCATTGCCGGGTGTGACCCAAAAAAGTAAAAAAAAAAAACAGATATTAGACAAAACATCTGGTATTTTAGTGTATGTATATATTTACATATATAAATATATGTAAATATATATAGTTATATATATAGTTGTGCTATATATGTTTACACTGTCTTCCCGTTCATCTTCGATTTGCTCTCGAGCAGGCACCAGTAACATCTCCATATGTCCTGTCTCATGCTAGTAGAGCCGAAGGGAACCTGCTTGCTCCAAGAACATAAAGAGCCTCAGACCATTCCATCAGGTCATGGGAATGAGGTCTATAATTGTTACTGGTATCTGGCATATCAAATACGACACGGTAGCTTGCCAGGCTCTGCCGTGCAGGTAGCATACTCTTGTTTATACTCTTGTTAAACATATATGTTTACACTATATATGCATTTTTGCATTTTATATATGTAAATTAATGCTATAACATTTTTAATGGAGCCATCTTCAAGACCAACATAAAATCAATAAACACATTATTTGAACCACTCAGAAGCAGATTTCTGAGCATTAATATTCTTATAGGCACCCCCAACTATAGGGTTTCAATTCTAAACTTGTGAGGTGTCTAGAAATAGTTTTACCCAAGGAAAGATTCAATTTAGAAACTTGGAGAAACAATTTTGAAGTACAAAGAGGAATCAACCCACCTCGTTGATCATTTCTATTTCTCTAAATGTCAGTCTGTCCAGCCAATCTACTTTCACCATGTGTCCTTGCCGATGAGCTTTGGTGAGCTACAGAGCAAACATAAAGGAGAAAAATTTAAAATAGGTTTTACAGGAAAAGAAGAATAAAAGTGGTCATAACTAGCATTGTTTTCATTATACTGAAAGTCATAATATAAGAGCAAAAAAAAAGGGAAATAAAATGTACACAGAATGAGGGAAACTATCTTTGTTTACAGATAGCATGATCATCTAGTAGAAAATATTATATACTGACACAAAAACCTCTTGGAACAAATAAGCAAAGTTGTAGGATTAATATACAAAAGCTTACTACTTTCCTACATGCCAAAAGTAAAAAGAATACAATTTGAAACTTCTCTAAAGTATATTTAGTATCCCCATAAAGTGTCATAATCTAATAAATCTAAGAGCTATATAAGAAAAACTTTAAAATTCTGATAACCAAAATATGGATATTCTTCAAAAACCAGAAATTGAACTTCCATTTGACCCAGCCATACCACTCCTGGGAATATACCCTGGGAAACAAACAAACAAAAAACACACACACACATACACAGCAGAAACACCATCTGCACTTTTATGTTCATAGCAGCACTATTCACAATAGCCAGAATCTGGAAACAACCAGAGACCCAAGAACAGAAAACTGGATAAAGAAACTTTGGTACATCTACACAATGGAATACTATGCAGCTGTTAGGAAAAACGAAGTTATGAAATTTGCCTATAAATGGATGGACATGGAGAGGATCAAGCTGAGTGAAATTAGCCAGAAGGAAAAGGACTGATATAGAATGACTGCATTTATTTGTGGGATATATATATATATATATATATATATATATATATATACATACATACATACATATATATATATGTAACTAGAAAACACACACAAATTTTCATTTATGTTAGGTGTTAGATTCAAACCTTACACCTTTTGGGGCTGGAGCGATAGTCCAGCGGGTAGAGCATTTGCCTTGCACATGGTTAACCTGGGTTTGATCCTCGGCATCCCATATGGTTCCCTGAGCACCACCAGGAGTAATTCCTGAGTGCAGAGCCAGGAGTAACCCTGAGCATTGCCAGCTGTGATGCAAAAAAAAAAAAAAAAAAAAAAAAAAACCTTACACCTTTTACAAAAATGAACTACAAATGAATTACATACCAAAATGCACAATGCTAAATTCTTCTAAAACACCTAACCTTTTCTAAAATGGTGGTCCGGGCATACACACTTGAGGGATCATACATGGTGTTGGCAATCAAACCCAGGTTGGCCGCATGTCAGGCAAGTCCCCACCCACTGTAATACTATCACTCTGACCCCAAAATATGAATGTATTTCAAACAGCTTTATTCCAAATGGTCAAAACACTGAGATAAACCATGGCCATTGAGTGACTGTCACGTATAAATGTCAGTTCATCAATTGTAATAAATGCACTGCTCTGGAGCAGGGGCGGGAATTGCATGAGGGCTGAAAGTCGCAGGGCCTTTCTGTCCCGTTTACCATAGACCCACTATTGTTCTCTCCCCTGGTCTTTCAAGAAACACAGTCATTCCGGCTGACATGCAAGACGCCCTACGTGGCACTCTCAGTCCCAAAACTGCAAAAACAGAACTGTCTTAATTTAGCGTAACATCTCTAACTAACCTGTTTAGGGCGCAACACTTGTACTTTTAAGACATGGTGAGGATAATTAAATACTGGATAAAAACTTTTATAAAAATTCTATGAAACTGTATATAAAGTACAGTGAAAACTTTAGTTGTGACGAGAGGGAAGTCGGATGTGAAAATGGCGGGCCCCAAGGAGTAGGGGGAGGTCGTCTGGCTTGTTGTGAGGCTCTGCTGGGGTGGCAGGCCAGGGCTAGAACCCGCGATGCCTCCCGGGCGCCTCATGAGTGGCTGGGCACAGGGAGAGCAAGTAGCAGCTCTGCCCCATGTCTGAGAGTCTCTGGTTCAGCATACCTGGGCGGATTGAAAAAAAACTGCTGCAGGGTGGGTGGCGATGATCTGGGCTGTTATAGTCTGGTCAGCTGGGTGGAGTTGTGACTAAAGGGAAGTCCGAATGTGGAAAATGGCGGCCCCCCATGGAGTAGGGGGGTGTCATCTGGCTTGTTGTGAGGCTCTGCTGGGGTGGCAGGCCAGGGCTAGAACCTGCGATGCCTCCCGGGCGCCTCATGAGTGGCTGGGCACAGGGAGAGCAAGTAGCAGCTCTGCCCCATGTTTGAGAGTCTCTCGTTCAGCATACCTGAGCTGGATTGAAAAAAAAAAAAACTGCTGCAGGGTGGCTGTTGATGATCTGGGCTGTGATAGTCAAGATAGATGAGAGGACTTCCCTCTTGTCACAACTCCACCCAGCAGACCAGACTATCACAGCCCTGATCATAGACAGCCACCCTACAGCACTTTTTTTTTCAATCCGGCCCAGGTATGCTGAACCAGAGACTCTCAGACATGGGGCAGAGCTGCTACTTGCTCTCCCTGTGCCCAGCCGCTCATGAGGCGCCCAGGGAGGCATGGCAGGTTCTAGCCCTGGCCTGCCACCCCAGCAGAGCCTCACAACAAGCCAGATGATACCCCGACTCCATGGGGGCCGCTGTTTTCCATATCTGGACTTCTTTTCTCATCACAACCCCACCCAGCAGACCCGACTATCACAGCCTGGCTTGCACAGCCTCTAGCGGCCGCGTAATAATTGCTTTATTTAGAGGTGACTACAAGAGCATGCCACCCGCACAGGAAGCCTGGCAAGCTGTTCATGTCGTATTTGATATGCCAAATACCAGTAACACTTATATTAGGTCATTCCAATGACCTAATATAATGGCTTGAGGCTCTTTATGTTCCTGGAGCAAGCAGATGCCTTTGGGTTCTACTAGCATGAGACAGGACATATGGAGACATTACTGGTGCCCGCTCTAGCAAATAGATGATTAACAGGAAGATATTGATAGATAGTGAAAACTTTAAGCCATTATTATAATGAGCTCATAACCTAAGTGTCCTTTATCTCTTATAGATGCTGTAACAACACAGATGTGTTGGCTTTCACCCAAAGAAGTCTCCAAGAATTAAAGATAAGGGGTTTAAAATGTTATTTAAATAAAAGAACCAGGTAACATGCTCAGGAATCTTCCGTGAGTACTAATCACGTATCATCAGATTTAATGGAAGATAGAAATATGTACTTGAGGAAAGTATCAGATTAGCAGGTGTCCAATACTCGAATCAAGAATAGAATTAAAGTAGGTCAAAAGTGCTGCACTGTGCAGAGTAAGAACAACAAGAAAAATGAATTTCAAAGCAGAAACACCTGGAACAAAATTTCTAAAACCAATGCAACTTAGAACATTACTCCATATTAATATTTGCGTTATTTGGCTATATGCTTCTGACAGCTAAAACAACAGAGAGATGATAGAAACTTGCATTTATTGGTATAATGAATATTTATATCTATTGAAAACCCCTCCATGTGGAAGGGTGATATAATGGAAAACGAATGTATACATTCTTTGATTTATCTATTCATTTTATTTTATTTTTACTTTCCGGGTCACACCTGGCAATGCTCTGGGGTTACTCCTGGCTCTGCACTTAGGAATTACTCCTGGTGGTGCTCAGGGGACCAGAGGGGATGCCGGTCTGGTTGCATGCAAGGCAAAGCCCTACCTGCTGTGCTACTGCTCTGGTCCCTAAATGTACACATACTTTGGTATCCTTAAGAGTTCAGCATACCAGGGGTAGGAGCTTTGGGGAGGGAGGGAGAACCAGGACAGAAATGAAAGAAAAAAGTTGGAGGAAAAATAAGATTCATGCCTCTGGTTACCTTTACTTTATATTTATATATTCTCCACATAGATAATGTTTTACTGGAGAGGTGACTTTAAGCTATTCACTTCTGTCATGCTCCCTGCTCTGGAGAAATTAGAACAAAATAAGTCATAGAAAGAGGTGAGACATTCCCTTGCTAAAGGCTGTGTTAAAGACAAATGAAATCAGCTAAGGGGAAAGTCATACACAGTCATAAATGGTACCTACCTGGGATCGAACCCGGGTTAGGCGCGTGCAGGTTCGATCCCCGGCATCCCATAAGTCCCTGAGCACCGCCAGGAGTAATTCCTGAGCGAAGAGCCAGGAGTAACCCCCTGAGCATTGCTGGGTGTAAAAAGCAAACAAGTAGGATGAAATCTCCCAATTAAAGGAGATAGCGTGTGTCTTAGCATTTCAATAAACTTCAGTTAAGTCTCATTTTCTTCAAGGTGGAGGGGAGACTTGTCTCCTGAACTCATAACTTAAATGTGAATTCTTTAGAACCCTGAATGCTGTGCTTTTATTTTTTTTTTTTTTTTTTTTTGCTTTTTTTGGGGGTCACACCCAGCGATGCTCAGGGGTTACTCCTGGCAGTGCTCGGGGGGACCATATGGGATGCTGGGGATCAAACCCGGCTGGCACAGGCCGGCCGTATGCAAGGCAAACACTCTACCCGCTGGGCTATCGCCCGCCCCAAGGCTGTGCTTTTATTTATTTTTTTTTTTTTTTTTGCTTTTTTGGGTCACACCCAGCAGTGCTCAGGGGTTACTCCTGGCTCTGCACTCAGGAATCACTCCTGGCGGTGCTCGGGGGACCATATGGGACGCCGGGAATCGAACCCAGGCTGTGTTTTAAAAAGAGACTTTTATTGATTCCTTAACAGAGCTCCTTTGTGGAGACGTTTATCTCTTTTCTATTTTTATCCTGCACCCTCTGAAGAGATACTACTTTGTGAATCAGCTACCTTGAGGTTCATAATTATGTAAAATTTTCTTTATAGGTAACACTGCATTCAAACCTTATGGGGAGAAGAAAGAGAGAAACACTGAAAAGCAATGTATTTCAAACTGATCAAGAATCAATAGGGAAGAAAAGAAGAACAGAGATATATAAATAAACCCAAAAGATAACAGCACAGAAATTATTTCTGCATTATAAACTTTTCTTTGGACAGTTTATTTCATATGTATATGCCTTTACAAAAGACATAAGTGTGTATTTAACAAATAATATCAGAAACATGGGAGGCAAAAATAGTACATCAGGTAAGGTGCTTGCATTCCATAGGGAAGAACAGGGTCTATGCTTGGTATCCCACTGGTCCAAGGTGGCGAGGAGTGAGCCTTGAGCACAGAGCCAGCAGCAAGCCCTGAGAGCCAACAGGCATGGCCCCAAACAACATCAGAAGTTGCACAAACTCACAAAGAAAGGACAGCAGCCTTATCTATGACGAGATGAAACGGTTGCTTAAGAAGTTCATTATTGGGGTTGGAATAATAGTCAGCAGGTACGGTATTAGCCTTTTAAACAGGTCTTCCCACAAATACAAGCATTTATAAAATAGACACTAAATACTTTACTTCATAATGAAAACACAAAAAAATACAGACCTAGTTAATCATTTTAATCTAATATGAAACATCAGGTAATAACAAATTTGTTCTCTAAAATTTCTTCCAAGAGTATTTCAACTCAAACTAAAGAAGCAAAATCTGACATTACCATCTACCTATGTGATTTTTATTATTATAAATACAATTTATTATTCACTAAAGACTCATAATTATTTTTTTTTCTTTTTTGGATCACACCAGCGATGCTCAGGGGTTACTCCTGGCTCTGTGCTCAGGAATTACTCGTGGCACTGTGTGGGGGGACTATATGGGATGCCGGGAAGGAACCCGGGTTGGCTGCATGCAAGGCAAACGCCTTACCCGCTGGACTATGGCTCCGGTCTCATAAAGGAATTATAAGCTTTGGATATCAAACCAATGGCAAGACAAATGAATAGTCCTTCCCTGAAAAAGTAGCAAAAAATTCTTTAGTTCTCTTAAGAGGAATCTAAAGGGAAAAAAATAGTTTTCTTCTTTTTATTTCCTGCCACTTAAAAGACACACAAAAACCAGTCTGTCACTAAACAAAGAGAACTTTCAGATTCACAGAGCCGAAATAAATGTTCAAAATTTCTCTTGAAAATTTACAGAGTACTTGGTCAATAAAAATGTCTGATACTACCATATACGAGACTTTTTTCCAACATTTGTATACAGGACCGTGTTTATCCGACCCCTTCATCTCTCGTCCCGTCTGTTTCCTCAGGTTAATGAAAATAACTCAACTACAACACAGCCTAAACTGAGCCAAGCTAGTAAATACTTGCGGAACAGAATGCCATTCTTGGTCGGCTAATACTTCCTGATGCACACAGACTCACTCATGTCTACCAATGATAATTCCAAAGATGTTAAGACAAATTCCAAACTTCCCCACCATAAATAAGCCATGTGGTAATACACAATTTGAAACAAAATGTCGTTGCATATAAAATTCATTTGAGCCAAAATTAAAAGGGAGATGGATGTGTGTTGGACTCTGCACACATACTATACACCTGATCGCAAGGAAGCGTAAAGGGTTTTACTGTCATTCTGACTAATGAAGTCTTGCTACAAATCTTCAATTTTACTTTGAAGCTTTACTTGTAAATCTTATTCAAGAAGAATGTATTTGCCTCGTAAAAAATTCATTTAGTTATACTTCTTAGAGATTGATCTAGTCTTAAAAGCCTGTTACTTTCTATTTTTTTGGGCAAAAACTATAGCTATAAAGACAGACAAGACATTCAGAGAACATAAATCAGTATCCTTTAGGGCTCAGTTTTCATGTTGGCAAAGCTAACTAAGTTTCCTTGCTCCCACCGATTTCACGACGATCTAAAAGCTCTGACAGTCTGAAGACAAGCGAGCAAGCTAAAGTGAGTAACAGGATCCTCGAAGACAAAGAATACATTTACAAGCAATTCCCAAACCTGGATTTTTATGACACACCTCCAAAAAATAAATAAAAATGGCACTACAGAATCACATCAAGTGAGCTATGATTATAAAACTTATATATACATATCTATCACTTATACCAAAATATGAAGCTAAAAGATATATCTGATAGTATCAATTATTGCAACTGTCATAATTTTTTCTTTTATTACTACCATTTACAAAACATCTGAAGAAGAAAATAAAACAGATTCTTCTGCTCAGGACAAACTTTACAGCCAGGATGTTCTTTTCTGTTTGTTTTCCTTTCTAAGTAACAAATTTAGTTCATCTGAGGTATATGGTTATGGGCAGGAGAGTCACATTCCTAAATTATCACACCAAGTCTACTAGTACATCGTACATATTATTGAAACCATAATTAATATCTGCTACTAAGTGAACTGCTGGGAATGTGACAAACAAGATTTTCGAGCAACTGCAGCTGTACCTAAATTCACTATAACTATAGAACAAGGGCACTATGTGAAAAGACTTAAGACTATCAACCTCCCCCCCAAATACCTAACAAATATAATAACTGATATCGTCAGGGATTACTTACTGTTTGAAAATGGATTATGTAATTATGTAGGGAATAATTATCAATAGGTCTCCTATGAAATAATTCAGTTAAACTAGCTTTACCCAGAATGTCAGTTTATTCACAAAAGTTATTTCACATAACTGCTTAAAATAGGTATTTACCCAGAAACCAAGAAAAGTATATTTAATCAACCTGCTACAATCACAATAGTCTCTAACTTTCTGTCTTATAATAGCTAAAATATAATGGTGATGATGACATTATTATGATTTCTATTATTAGCAAAGATGATGCAATCCAACCAGATTTTATCAAGAAAAAATACACAAAAATATACAACCGATTATTCAATATGCTAATAAATCAGGAGTTTTGACTGCTAATTTATCTACCTAGTTAAAATGGTTCTCACTACCATTATGAAGTTTTTTTATTGATTTTTTTTTAAAAATGTATTATACCACTGTGAGATATACAATTACAAAGATGTTCATGTTTGGTTTTCACTCATACAGTGTTCCAGCACCCATCCCTCCACCAGTGCCCATTTCCCACCACCAATGTCCCCAATTCCCTCCCCTCCCCTAGCCTGCCTCTATGGCAGGTTCTTTTCTCTCTCATTCCCTTTCCCTTTCCTTCTCTCTCTCTCTCTCTCTCTCTCTCTCTCTCTCTCTCTCTCTCTCTCTCTCTCTCCCACATTGTGGCTTGCAATACATACATTTAGGCGTTATCATGTATATCCCTTTGCCTATATTCAATGCTCAGTTCTAGGCTGGCATTATCATTTCCAACAATCATTAGCACACTGTTCTGTTCTCTTCTCTGTCTTACTTAACCTCTGACTCCCACACACTTGCGGTTGATTCCACCTATTGACAAGACCTCCTAATCCATATTTTGCCTGGCCTTGGATATTGGTATCATACTATATATTTTTCTTATATCCCATAAATAAATGCAGTTATTCTATATCTGTCCTTTTCCTTCTGGCTAATTTCACTCAGCTTGATCCTCTCCATGTCAGTCCATTTATAGGCAAATTTTATAACTTCATTTTTTCCTAACAGCTGCATAGTATTCCATTGTGTAGATGGACCAAATTTCTTCATCCAGTCATCAGTTCTCGGGCATACTGGTTGTTTCCAGATTCAGACTATTGTGAATAGTGCTGCTATGAACATAAAAGTGCAGATGGTGTTTCTGCTGTGTGCTTTTGGCTTCCCAGGGTATATTCCCAGGAGTGGTATGGATGGGTCAAATGGGAGCTCAATTTCTAGTTTTTGGAGGAATGTCCATATTGTTCTCCAGAAAGGCTGGACCAGTCGACGTTCCCACTGACAAAGGTTGAGAGTCCCTTTCTCCCGCATCCACGCCAGCACCAGTCATTCTTATATTAAAAAATACACCACCATCAATTAAGCAGTAACTTGTCAAAAGTTAAAATAAATGAGACTTTATTAAAATTACTACTCTCAAGTTGCATCTTTTTTTTGTCAATTAGCTACTTCC
Organism: Cryptotis parvus; assembly: GCA_021461705.1. Classification (NCBI taxonomy): domain Eukaryota; kingdom Metazoa; phylum Chordata; class Mammalia; order Eulipotyphla; family Soricidae; genus Cryptotis; species Cryptotis parvus. The sequence goes on along the minus strand of JAJIBD010023191.1, from coordinate 54,853 downwards.
TCTCCACTGTTTTAACATGTTCCTCTAAGTTTAATGATCTGTTTTTTATGTTAGGTGTTAGTGATGGACTTCACACAGGAGAGGCATATGATCTACCTGGATGTGAGCAATATCCCCGAGCCCCAGTCTTCTAGGTTTTGTTCACAGTAAAATTTTTTGCATGCACTGGTCACTGAAGTTCCTTTCATTTTATTCCTTTGAACAACATATGTCCTTTACCCAGACTTATTCCTTTTGTCCTAAAATTTATTGGATCATATTGACTATGTAATTAAAAAATTAAGATCTTTTTAATTCTTTTAATTAAACCTTTTAATTAGATCTTTTAATTCTTTTTAAATTACTTGAATTGTACTTTAAAATCCTTTAAATTAAGCATACGACAAGAATCAATTTACTACAATGCAAAATGTTTTTTGAAGGACAGATATTACAACAGGTCGAATAGTATTAAGATAATTGTAAAGAGTCTCACCATCTTCACAAAATTATGCGGAAAATATTTTGCTACCTTAATCTCAATTTTTAAAATTACTTCTATGACCATGCTGTCACTGTCTATTGGAAAAAGCAGAGTAGATAGCATTTCTGTGTAATTCTAAAACTGTAACTTCAAGGAAATGAAAGTCATTTTTAAGTTTTTCAAAAATGAAAGAAGTATCTCCCAAGACTTTCAAACACCTTAAAGTAGCTCTTTCATGGTTCACTATAAAGTGAACAATTTTATAAAGATTAATTTAATTTTCAAGGTACCTTGAAAGAGTGTGTTCTGTGTAGAAGACAAAAGTAATGTTTCAGAAACACTGTCCGCAGCGTAGATATTGTCCAAAGTAGATTTTGAAAGCATTTAAAATGTACTTACAAACACTACTAACACAACAAGCAAAAAGCAGCCCTAAGAATTGAGCTTCCACATGACCCAGCAGTTCCACTTCTCAGCATCTACCCAGGGGTCCAAAACTACTATTTTGAAATGGTGGCTTATGTTTGCTGCGCACTATTCACAACAGCCAGAATAGATGACTTGGCACAGAAATTTACATAAATATGCATATACATGTGAATACACAGATACATGCATGTATCGAACACATATATTCCATGATATACTATTCAGCTATTAGGAAAAATAAAATTATGCAAATTGCCACCACATGGTGGACCTAGAGGGTGTCATGCTGAGTAAAGAGAGGGACAGACACCAACTGATCCTTCTTATAAAGGAGACATGAAGATAAGGCGGCAGCCAATGGCCACATGCAACAGAACTGGAGAGCTGGTCTACGGAAATGAGCTCCCCTGATACAGTGGGAGCGGCGGTGGAGAGGGAGGATATAAGAAGGGACCCCCTCCCGGAAGCGGGTGGACAGAAGCACATACTCTGGTGTGAGTGTGGTGTTGGAACCGTATATGCACAAAACCATCATTAACAGATTGTAAATACCATGCCTTATTAAAACAGGGAGGGAGGAATTTAGTTATGGAAAATTTCTAATTTTATTTCACTTTAAACTAAAAGCGGTCACATGTGAATTGCCACATGTGTCCCATGTGAATTGTGGCTATCTGATAGTAGAGTACTTGCTACACTATAACACCTATTCTCAAGATGTGCAGTAATCCTGGATGAAATTATTATAATCTACTTCCCAGCGCAATAAGCTTGACGGTTGGCCCCTGCCACAAAGTGACTACACGTGTGCTCTCTAGAGCTAGCCTACATCATTCCCACATCCTAACTCACTTAACTTAGGAAAGCTTAACTACACTCCTAGTCCACACTACACAACCTATCTGTGTCAAAGAGGCCACAAAGCGTTCTTCGTCTGCTCCTTACTTTACTCTCCTTCCTCTTAATCAAACTGACAGAAACTAAAGCACATTCCAAAGGCATCAAGCAGAGCTGCTAAAATGAAAAGGAGACCGTAGAGAAGCATGCTTTCGCACTAACCTTTCATGTCGAAAGACATGGATTCAAGTATAAATCAAACGCTAAAGCTTAGCAGTCACATCTAAAAACCCCAGGTGGATCTGCACCTAGTCATCAAACTTTTACAATAGGACAAGCTGGAAACTGGAGCAGATGGGAAGGGGCGAATTTGCTCAAGTCAAGTCTACAATCATTAAAAGATTGGGTCACAGGAAATGCAGTACAATAAATGCCCCAGAAACTTGCTCTTTCAGTATCCTCACAAATCAAACAAAAAGTACCACATTTCTGAGAATTAATTAGGGAAATAGGAAAATAGGGAGAAGAGCCTGTTTGAACATATTCTTCATTCCTATCCCCTACTAAAAGCTGAAATCCAAGTTATTACAAATAAGAACTAAACTGAGGAACTAGTCAGCTTTGTTGCCTTTTCTCAAATTTATTTCCAAATGAAATGAAGCATATTCACAAATGATGTAACATCATCAAAGGAGGTAAAACCATCTAAAATATCTATTTGTAAAGATCTGATTTCCTAAAAATGTCAAACCAAGGAAGCAGAGTTTAACAGTTTTAAAAGTTATTCGTATTACAGTTAGAATTCAATTTTCATAGTTGAGCAATAAAGTCAGAAAAGAATATTCAGTCCAGTTTGTTTGAAGTTCTTTTGCTTAATAATTACCTAACACCATCTTTCACAGGCCATTTAAATAAGTTCCTCTGCATTTCACAGTGCTCTTGAACCATTATCATAGGCAGCTAAGACTGAAGCATTTCTATTCCTGAGTGGGCTTTCTCTCACTGCAGCTTGAAAATAGTCACCACACACTTAAATAAGCTGATGGGTTCAATATCTAGCAATTACATTTTGCAATTAAGATTTATGTATACATTTTTACTCCTAAGACAATTGTCTTCTAAACAATCTAAAACATAGTAAATTTGCTGCCTGGAAAAGAAAAGAACAATAAGAAATAAACCATTCAATTCAACCCATTTAAGTTTCATCTACTTGAGTAGTCACCTCTTTTTCTAAAATGGGAGCATAAAAATGTTTTACATATAACATCTCTGTTCCTTTGTGGGTAAATGGAAACATGGATTGGAACACCCTTTCCTAGTTTTCCCAATAACAATTCTAGAATATTCTCAACAACTTTTTCTTGGGGAAAGGAGAGAACAGGAGGGGAAGACAGGTCACACCCAACAGTGCCGGGCTATTCTTAGCTCTGTACTCAGGACCGAGCCTGGCAATGCTCAGAGGACAGCATATCCTCCCAGGGTCAAACCAAGGCTGGCCACAGGTAAGACAGGTGCTTTTCCTTGTATGAGGCTCTCGGACCCACTGAACCAAATGTTTAATGTAGAAACATAAAAACCAGGGGAAGAGGGGGAAAGGGAAGCTAGTGTGTTATAATTTGAAGAACAAAACAAGTACCAGATTTTTACCAAATACTAAGAATTTAAAGTAAGAAGAAACAAGCACACACTTATATGGTAAGTCAGAAGACCAGACACCAAAGTATACTGTTTGGTATAACCTAAGGGGAACCGGAAGAAAATGTTCTCTATGAGGGCTCTGTCTAAAAAGCACACACTCGGGCCACATAGTACAGCAGGTAAGGTGTCTGCCTTGTATGTGGCCAACCCAGGTGTGATCTCTGACACCCCATATTTTCCCCAGAGTCCCACCAGTAATGATCCCTTAGCTCAGATCAAGGAGTAAGTCCGGGAACGCCACCAGATGTGACCCCAAAACCAAATAAAATCAACAATAAAAAGCACACACTAAGCAAACCGCAGAGGAACCATGAAGAGCACAGCCAGAGCATTCAGCGGCTGCCCATGCTTACACTAGGCACACACTGCACGAGGAAAGGAATGGCATTAACACATTCAACTGCGAACTCCTAACCATGTTTGCTACTTTAGTGCTTGAGCAATACAGAAGAGCTACACAGGCTTATGAGTCACCCATTCTACACGTGCAGGATCAGAACAGGTTCTGAAACTTTCAATAGTTGTACCAAGCTGCCAAGGGCTGTACCGAGACGAATGAAACTCATCAGCCCAAATGCGGACATCAAAAAGTTTCTTTTAGAGTAGTTCCTTGACAATATCATGAACATGATGCATTTTCCCCTTAAGAAAAGTAATGCGGGGTTTTATGGTTTCTAAGGAACATGAGTTACCATTAACACAAGCTCTCAGAGCAGCGTTGGCATCTTCAATACACTGAGAAGTTAAAAAAAAGAACAATTCTATTAAGAGCAAAGACTAAAAAATCGCTCATGTCCAATTAGCATCATAAAGGCTACAGGACGCTTCTCATTAATTTTTACTCCCATTTTAAAGATTTAAAAACCAAAACAATATGTAGAGGGACACATGCACACCTTTATTCAGTGCTGCTCTCAGTACAAGAGCCAAGATATGGAATCAACCTAGGCACAAATTACAGGTGAATGGATTATGGCGACATGGTGTGTGCTTGCAAACACACACACACACACACACAAACAAACACACACTATTATGTCACACCATTTCCTACCAAAAAATTTCAAAAGTAGAAGAAATGAATAGTAATAATACTGTGCTACACTAAAAAGTTAGTTCAGTTAACACAATTTAATGTTGCACACTACTTGGAAAATGCAAACTGTTATAAAAATTAATTTTTGAACCTTGCATCAAAATAATCAGAAAATTCGGAACACATGAATACACATAAAATTTTAATAGAGAAGGAAAGTGGAACAGATTAATTGCATAATCATATGGATTCCTATTTCCTGTCAATTCTTCAAATGTAGGATTCCATCCATAATATGAATAATGATAATAGGAAGCATAATGCTTTTCTCATACAACAATTTAAAGAGATCTTGAGTCCATACATAACTGCATTTCTTTAGCACTGGAGATTTAACCTTTTTTAATATTGTAATGACCCACAGGTTATAACTGAGCTGAGTCCGATAAAAATTTCTATTAATATTCAAGGTTTATAAAAGTCACAGGAAGTGCAGAGATGTGACTTAATGGTAGACCACATGCCTTGAATAAGTGAGGCTCAACTTTGGCAAACACAGTGAAAGCTTAAGAACTTGCCTAGACAGCCAATGTAAAAATGTAAACAAATCCTCAGAATGAATAGCTTAAAAAATGAAGCTTTCATTATTGAGAATGTTGACAATAGTAATTCAGCTAAAAAAATACCTACTAGGTCATTTGTAGGTAAACAAAAAAATTTATAGGTAAAAAAAAATACCTACTAGGAGACTCAGACATGGGGCAGAGCTGCTACTTACTCTCCCTGTGCCCAGCTGCTCATGAGGCGCCCAGGAGGCATGGAAAGTTCTAGCCCTGGCCTGCCACCCCAGCAGAGCCTCACAACAAGCCAGACGACCCTCCCCCGACTCTATGGGGGCGCCGTTTTCCACATCCAGACTTCCCTCTGCGTCACAACTCCACCCAGCAGACCAGACTATCACAGCCCGGATCATCGACAGCCACCCTGCAGCAGTTTTCTTTTCAATCTGGCCCAGGTATGCTGAACCAGAGACTCTCAGACATGGGGCAGAGCTGCTCCTTGCTCTCCCTGTGCCCAGCTGCTCGTGAGGCACCCGGGAGGCATGGCGGGTTCTAGCCCTGGCCTGCCACCCCAGCAGAGCCTCACAACAAGCGAGACGACCCCCGTAGTCCATGGGTGTTGCAGGACTCCTAAGGGCCGCTGCATCTGCTCTGGATTGCTTCCCGAAAATCACTTCGTAGATAAGGGGGTAGTCTAAATGTGGCAGTTTATCCGACCATGTATGCTGTACTAGCTGGTATAAATATTCTCCCATGCTATCACAATCATCGTGGGACTAGCTAGATCTTACCAGCATATTAGCCTGACCACGTAAGGACACCTAAGTAATTAGACCAGAGAGAAATGCTGTTTGCTTCCAAACAAACAAGCATGGCTCCCTGATAAAATATAAAACTACAATGAAGTAGAGGAGACTTGTGAAGGCTTGGAGAAATATTTAACTGGCATTGGTGTTGATCTTTGGTACAGTGACATGCCATCTCAGAAACCCCCTTCTCTACATTTCAAAGGCATTCCGGCTCAAAACATTAGCACAGTAAAGGCCCTAGGTGAGATGCAGGGAGGGACTACCTAAGGGCATTGGACCCTCCCTGCTTTCATAACAATGGGAGGAAGGTCTGAGTTGCTGGGAGTATAAACTTGCAGGTTCCCGCTCTCCCGGGCTTCTTCTTCCCGGTGGGATCTCGCCTTGTGGCGTTTATTCCCCTTGGAAGTTTCACACGTGGTGGTCGCCATCTTGGCCTACACGTGGCTGGGGTTCTAGCCTGGAATCCTAAGCATCGGGTTTTTCCTTTTGCTGATTTGTATGCCTGAACCTGTGATAAGTAAAGTCTTTTAAAACCGCATCGGACTCCTGAGTATCCATCCATTCTTCGCCCGGCGGAGTAGAAGGGAACTTCGCTTCCCGGCACTGTCGGGGACCCGCGGAGCGCCCCGACACATGGGGGTCGCCGTTTTCCACATTCGGTCTTCTTTCTCATCACAACTCTACCCAGAAGACCAGAATATCACAGCCCACTCGCGTAGCTAGCAGCCGCCGGTTCATCAATAATTGCTTTATTTAGACGTGACTACAAGAGTATGCCACCAGCACGGCAAGTCTGGCAAGCCGCTTGTGTCGTATTTGATATGCCAAATACCAGTAACATTTATATTAGGTCATTCTCATGACCTAATATAATGGTTTGAGGCTCTTTATGTTCCTGGAGCAAACGGATGACTCTGGGTTCTACTAGCATGAGACAGGACATATGGAGATACTACTGGTGCCCGCTCTAGCAAATAGATGATCAACGGGAAGATAGTGATTTAAGGACTAGGTCATCATGACACTATTTTTTCCAGGAAAAAAATTATCAAAAAACAAAAATTTATGTTGAAGTACAGTATCTCACCAATGCAAGTATTTCCTCTTTCTAATTAAGATTCATTCCACATGCAAGTGGAGACAACAAACGAAAGTACCTGGCAGCAGAAACTTCTTCAGGGGCTACAGAGAGCTCAAAGGGCTACAGTGCAGGCTCTGCATAAAGAAGTTCGGGGTTCACCCTAGCACCCAAGGTCCATGAGTGACCCCCGAGCATGAAGTTGGTAGCAGATCCAGAGCATCCCAAAACAAAACAAAAAGTTTCCAGATATTAAAGAGTCATCCAAAGACAGGAAAGAAATATTACATGTAAGGGTTTTTTAAAACATTTTAACAAAGGGGCCGGAGCGATAGCCCAGTGGGTAGGGCGTTTGCCTTGCACACAGCCGGCCTGTGCAGGCCGGGGTTCAATCCCGGCATCCCATATGGTCCCCCAAGCACCGCCAGGAGTAATTCCTGAGTGCAGAGCCAGGAGTAACCCCTGAGCGTCGCCGGGTGTGACCCAAAAAAGCAAAAAAAAAAAAAAAAAAAAAAAAATTTAACAAAAGTATCATGAAAGGTTCGTGGAAGATGTATCTGCTTTGATACAGGTATTCACAAAATAATGTTACACTGTTGTGATGTGAATACAAAATTCAACTCAGTTATTCTACTTCTGTACGAAAACACTTCATTAAAATTTTTAATGGATAACTATTGGCCACAGTAAAAACAGGGGGTAAGTTGGAGTGAGGATAATTTAGACAAAGATTAGATAAAAATTCTAACTTCCAAATGGAGTAAGAATCTCTCATAGGCATTTTTAAGGCTTCATCATCAAGAGGTAGGCAATCACTTAAAAATAAAATCAAGTACTTCACATTTTCAAATTTGACAGACACACAGACACTAAAGGCCATAAAAGATATAATTCTATTTAAATAAAATGATCAGAACAGGTATAAACAGATAAATAAAAAGTAGACTAGTAATTGTCAAGAACTGGAGATAAGACAGTACGGAGAGTAAGCAATGCTTAGCGTTACAAATTTCTATGGAAATTATAAAATTTTCATAACATTCACTGCAAAACTTAGTGAATTTACTCAGACTCACTGAATCAGACACTTTCCAGTAATAAATTATATTAATCCTTATTGTAAATTGTATCAGAAGTATAAACTCGATTTAACAAAAACCTATTATATTAACAATGATTTTTTTCAATCTGGCAGAATTTATGTCATTCTATAATTCTACAGACACTGTTCAGAGCTTTCCACCCACTCCACAGTTCTGTTTTTCACCTTGGCAAGGCGGCTCATCTGATCTTCTGAGAGAGTACTACTTGTTCTGCCAGGAGTTTTTGTGGGTTCTGATCCATCTGCTTCCACGTTAGGCCAGACTTTCAAGTCATGCATCCCTTGGCGAAACATTCTAGGAGAAAAGAGAATGTTCAGGGCAGAAGCAAATTAATGTAGTTCATTATCAGATACTTTGGATTCCTAAACAGAGAGAATTCTCCACAAGTAAGTGCATGTCTCTCTTGCCAAGCTTTAAGCCCCCAGTGGATTGTAAAGCAATTAACTAGGCAACTAAAATCCATGTAACACTTTTTCACATGCCATTCTTTTCTCCTCCAAGCAGTTAGACTAGTACAGAAAACTCTACTGCGGCAGAGAAGAGAAGAAATAGCAGTGGAGTGATCACACTTTTTCACTTTAAATGAAATACTGGAAATACTTAGAAAAATGCTCTAAAAATCTTAGACATACTGGAGACCAAATTCAACTGTATAGAAGAATGCCACGTTCACATTGATTAAGCCCATGATTTAAGTTACTATTAGTTGTCCTCTTTATAAGGCAATCCAGCATAGTAGATAACAGAGCTCAACTCCCAGGCTTTAAATCCCAGATCTGTAATGTATTACCCAGAGGACCATGAGTAAGCTACGTAATCTCTCGGTCTTGGTATACTGCTCATTACATGAAATAGAATTATAGAGTACCTGGGTAGACAGGGATGTTGAAAAAATAATTATAAGTAAATGACACTTGTACCAATGTGTTGGTAGAAAGTAGATCTAGGATATGCAAAGGAAGGTCTGATGGATGCTGCCTGTTAACAGATACACAGGGTTCTCTGGCAGACTGTCTCCCCAATAGAGTGAGTATGTAGAATTCCCCTAGTGAGACTGTTTTCAAGCTGCAGATGCACAGACACTGCTATCCTAGGTCATTTCTCTGCACATTTCCTTGTTGACTGTAACTCGCCCAAGATGGAGTCTAATGGACGCTGCTTGAAGTTAGGCAGAAGACAGGTTTTTTTGCGTTTTTCTGTCTGACAAGACCTTGCCATCTTGGGCTAGTCCTAAAAGGCTGAATTAGCAACTCTAACACATTCTTTTCTTCATCTCACCTCACCTAGACAGCACCCCCTGCTCTGCAGGTTTTGGGCTCCCTGGTTGTCTCCTTCCTGTCATTCTTAAATCCTATGCAAAGAACGTGAAATGTCTTTCTAACGTAAACTATGCAAACTTAACTCTAAGTTGTATGCCCTTTGAGACATGGGATATAAGGGAGTTGGGGTCCTTGTTTAAGTGGTCAGTGAGCTGCAAAAATGAGAGCTACAGCCCCTCTGGCTAGTTATTATTAAAAGTATTAATGGAAATACATCTTGTTCCTGAAGTCTCATCTCTGTTCCTCCAACCCAAAAAGGAAATTCCTGCTTCACCTACGGAAATATTATTAGCCTCTTAATAATAAAGACAATGCTAACCTTTTCATCAAGCAGTTATTTTTCTCCTGTGTCTTTTTCAACTAAGAAAGTTATTTAGAAGAAAATAGTAGATCCACCTGCTTCTGTAAGTCAGTGATTTAACACGTATCCAGAATTTAATCTAAACATGTAGTCCTGTTTCAGGTGAAGGCCATGTGTTCTATCTCCTTCAAACCATGACCAAGGTCTAGAGTTAAGGTTGAATAAACTCATAAAGCAGTTTTGTAAATATGTTTTATAAATATGCTACTATCAAGTTACTGAATGTTTTTCTATGCAGGGGCGTTATTCTACTAGCTTTTTTTTTGTGTTCTTTTTAATAAGGCTTTTGATACAAATATGGCTACTCAAATGTATCCTCCCAAAGCTGAAAAACAACAACTCAAAATCTTACTGTCACTCTGAGTCTTGTGAGCACAGGTAAGAAAGTCTGAAGCATTTTGCATTTTCTCACAGCTAATCTACTCTTTCAAAGTAAGGTATCATTCGGCTACGCTGACAATATTTTCTATCTACATAAATAATGCTTAACTATAATAAGTTTAGCATATAATTTTAAACTATTATAAGAATCTGACTAAAGGAAAACAACTTCACAGATTTTTCTGAGATAATAAGGAGGCATTTCTATGGATATATATATTGACACCATAAACATTTTATTTAATTTATCGGCAGTGCCTGGGAATCGAACCTGGGGCCTCAGACATGCAAGGAAAGTCATCTACTCTGGAGCGCACCCTGACTCCTGCTATAACATAATCTACATAGACTAGCTACGCGCTTACAAGCATAAGATTACTGATCGCATCTGTTAGAAGTCTTTAAAGCTGACAATAAAACAGGAAACACACAGCAGCGTTATCTACAAAACTTCCCACAACAGGACCCACAGAACACACACTGGCTGGTTGTGAAGAATTCTCAATGTTTATCGTGCTACATTAAAAGAAGTTACATTATCAAAAAGTCTTCTTATGAAGTTGACTTTCTTCCTCTTTTCCTGAGATACAGAGTCAATTTCATGCAGATCTGCCAAGTTTCTAGAAAAACAGGCCCAGCGAGGCAACAATCACTTTAAATGAATATCTGTAAGTGTATCCTCAGAAACAGCAGAGGGCTCCACATCCTTCTCTTCCCCTCTCCGTCCCACAGCGAATACACCGACTGCCTGAACTTAACTAAATCAACAATAAGCACATTTGGCAGGCAGGCCGTTTACTAAATGATTTAGGTGCCTTGGGATGGATCTCGAGAAGAGCTTTAAGGATGGGGGAACGTGGAGGGTGGGGGTGTTGCCAAGTGCCTCAAATGATCAAGTGAACATATTACTTTCTTTTGACACTAATGGAACCTTTGCAGAGAGTTCCACAGCCTCCAGGTGGCAAGCCAGAAGATGCTCAGAGCATCATGTCCACTTGGGAAATTAAGCCAAACAGGCAAGGCAGAAGAAAGCGCGCAGCAGGCTCCTCCAGACGCCAGCGGAGGCCCCGGCAACAGCTGCTGTTGATGCTCTAGCTCCTATGCCAAGTCACTTCAGCGGCAACTGCCCTGTCTTCAGAACGCACATTTGGAAAAAAAAAAAGGAAAGAAACAAAAATCTGCAAGAGAAATTTGCAGCATGGGTCAGGGTCTTGGCCAGCTCAACCTAATGATCAATCCATTCTTCAGCCACTTAGAAATCTCGCAAGCTAGACTCTCAAAATGAGCGCCATTACTCATGCTAGCCATATCCTAACAGATCAGTCTTTCAATTATTAACTATTCTCCTAGAAGCATTGCTGCACGCCGACTGGAGTAAACAAAGCTGATATTAACAATTAACAAAAACGCTGCTAGTCACAAGATTCCCAATGCTATGAAGAACTATTATACTTTGAAGACCAGTTGTGACAAGCTACTGAGCCCAACTAGGACTGTTTGGGGAACAACGTGGGATGCAATTGTTTTTGTCTCATTGCTTTAGAAATATCTGAGGAAATTAGATTCCCCCAAGTCAGGAGAACTCTGAGGCCATGTGACAGGAGTCTTAATGGTAGGAAAAAGAAACTTTGCAGAGGCTGCCTGCTGGTAGCTCCACAAGACTCACGGCACGCTCTTCCCTTGGATGTCAGCGAAACTCAAAGCCGAGAAGCAGCTGTGGCCCAGCAGCCAAGCGGAAGGATACGTGCATTCTGCTACGCACCTGCAGGAATCTATCAAATCTGCTCGCTGTTCAAAGCTGCAGCCGGAGCCCAGAGGCATGTCTGAGAATACCTGGGCTTGGACTCCAGTTCAACCCAAGTCACACGCAAGGAAAAAAGAGCAAACACCAAGGACAAAGAGTGAAACAATAAATAAATCTATTATAAATATCATAGGGATCCCAAGAATCTGTTTAAGGGGACTGCCCTTAACTGGGGAGCTTCTCTGCCTTCTTTTCTCTTCCTTTCAATTCAATAAAATATTTTCTGTATTGAGCCATTCAACATAACAAGAAGAAAATATATGTACCGAAGGAATTCTTTTAATTTCTTTTCTGAAGCGTTCGAACATACATCCGCTTAAGAGGAAAGAAGCTAGCGATCTGGTTATTTCTGCAGTCCTTTTGCTGCTCTTCAAAGGTCCTTCTCAAACCTCCATTAGCATCTGATGCTGGGGCCAGAGATAAAGAGCAAGTAAGGGACTTGCCTGGCAAGCTGCAAACCTGGGTTCAATCCCCAGCGCCCCTGTGGTTCCCTGAGTCAGCCATGAGTGATCCCAGAAGGCAGCACTGAGCACTGCTGGCTGGAGACCCAAAACAAAACAGTAAAAACACATCTAATGTTGTTTTCTGGCAAACTTCCCAACAGCTATACAGGTGTTTCACTAGTTAATTAAAATGTCGATGTAAATTAACCTTACCTTTAAATTAAGCAACAGTGAGATGGCTACCACCTTCATAGCTGAACACAAATAGAACAATTTTAATGAAAAGATTGCTTTACAGGTATTGCAGGCATATTTTGCAAAGATTTGGTGTCATTTGTTTACAACTTTTTCGACTTCTAAAATTTAATGACATAGCTATTATCATCATATTTGCTTTTGGCACATTCTACCAATATTTAATAATACTTGTTTTCCAGGTATGATCAGGACCCTATATTTCTGCTCTAAAGTGGAAGTAAACAAAAGATTCTACTTAAATAAAATTATCAATTAACTACGAGCATACTTGGTACAGAAATTTAGCGGTCTGAACGTGCTAAATCAATGACACAATGAGAAGCTGTGTTCTAAGTAAAGTGAATTAGTGTTGCTCTCCACTATGTTTTATTTTCATTTGACATCAGCCTTGTTCAGGAAAGAAAGAATGCCATTAAACATCATCCAATTCAAAGTCGGTACAAATGGCCGACTCTGGTGACTTTCAAAAATTCAGTCCTTTATTTCTTTCTCTTTTATTGGGTTATCATAGTTTTCAGCAGCATTGACGTTAGTGTTTTGTGTCATGCGTTCAGGGTACTACACCAATCCCTCCACCAGTGTCATAATCTCCTATTGGAAGTCCAGTCCACCACAGTGGTGACTGCTCCCTAGGTATCTAGCCAAAGGACAAAAAAATACTACTCTAAAAAGAAAAGCTGTATGCACACCCAAGTTTACTGCAGCACCACTTTTATAATAGCCAAGATTTGGGAAAGGCCCAAGGATATCAACACATGGACAAAGAGGATACTACCCTGCCACGTTAACTGCCGCAACTCTGCCTGCTTTACAGTTAAGCAGGTGAGACCTTAGGCGACAATGATAAGTGAAACAAGGAAGTGAAAGACAATTATCAGGGTCTAACTCTTACCTACACTGGGTTCATAGTAATAAAGTTAAAGCATCTTCCTTTCCTGAGTGTCACAGACTGCACAGGGATGCTTGCCTTGTATGCAGCCCACCCCAGTTACTCTCACTAACATATGTGGTTCCCGGAGTGCTACCACAAAAGATTCCCAAGCACTGTGTTAGCAGTAAGTAAGCCTTGAGTGCAGATGGGGTAGGAGCTTCAGGGAGCTTAATGAGTGTTTCCTGGTTGAACAACCCAATCCTTGATTGACGTCTACATAATTATAATTGTCAGAGTTGGTCATTCCATTTGAGTCAGTAAGGAAAAATTATGCTAACCGCATGGCAGAACCTGGCAAGCTACCTGTGTCGTATTTGATATGCCAGATACCAGTAACAATTATAGACCTCATTCCGGAATGGATTGAGGCTCTTTATGTTCCTGGAGCAAGCAGATGCCCTTGGGCTCTACTAGCATGAGACAGGTCATATGGAGATGTTACTGGTGCCTGCTCGAGCCAATCGATGATGAATGGGAAGACAGTGATACAGTGATTATTGTTGATGAGCCCACAGATAGATTATTGTTACTATCCCTCCTTAAAAATCCTTTCTTATATGAACCGCAAAGCAGGGTAACAAAAACAATAAAAAAGAAAATTCATTAGAGAAAAAACTCATAAACAAAGAAAAATAATACAATTCTACCAATTCTCTAAGAATAAAAAATGATCCCTCTATCCATGGAGGGAAAAAAAACTTTCAGATGTTCTGTTTTGTCTTAAAGTAAACTTATATTATTTATAAATGTAAAACAAAAAGGTACATAACAACTTCTCCACATAACTTTGTAAGCTTTCGGCTGTCACCCCCCCCAGGCACGGCACCACCTGATAAAGTCACAGGCCTGCTGAGCCCCAGCCACTGTCACTTGAGGAGGCAGGAAAAAAAAAAACCTAATGAGGCTGTGAGTGTATTCCAAAATCCATTTTTCCAAAAAAGAAGTATCTTTCTTTTCCGTTTCCAAAAACTACCTTCAAATAGAAGTCATAATATCCACCGCTGATGGTAGAACAATATAAACTTTGTTAATCTGTATGTACTGTGGGATATGTGTGAAATTTTAAAATCCACAGGAATTTAACATCCTAAAACAAAAAAAAAAAAAAACAGACTATGGGTGGGGTGGAGGGATGGAACAACAGGGCAGGGCGGGGCAGGGCAGGGAAGGAAAATGACCGGAGGGAAGAAAAAGAAAAAGAAAGAAAAGCAAAGAAAGACCAGAAAACCACAGCACTCCTTAGATGAGAAAATAAGCTCACTCAGAAGATAATGCTTACCCATATTTTCCAAAGAGAGAAACTGTGGTCCCACCCACAGGTACTGCTTTTCCGGGTCCATACACATCCCAAATGGTCAGGGCCACTTGGGCATTCCTGGGGAGATCCGGGTATTTCACAGGCAGCTTCAGCCACTCATTCCAGCTAGAAACAAAATTAGCATAAACAAAAAGCTAAAAAAGCAGGTAACATGAACAGTTATATGTGCATTTAATATTTTTAAACACACCATTTGAATTATTAAGCGACAGATGAGGTTTGGCCAGACAGAATGCACCCCTCCCTCAAAAAAAAAAGGTGACAGTTAAATTAATCTTATTCTAGGTAACTTTCATTTCATATGTATCACTGTATCACTGTCTTCCCGTTCATCATCGATTTGCTCGAGCGTGCCCCAGTAACATCTCCATATGTCCTGTCTCATGCTACTAGAGCCCAAGGCATCTGCTAGCTCCAGGAACATAAAGAGCCTCAATCCATTCGGAATGAGGTCTATAATTGTTACTGGTATTTGGCATATATCTCGAATACAACACGGGTAGCTTGCCAGGCTCTGCCGTGCAGGTAGCATAGTCTTGTAGGCATCTCTAAGTCCAGCATTTATTGATGAACCGCCACGGCCGCAAGTAGTCGCACGAGCCGGGCGCTGATAGGCTGGTCTGCTGGGTGGAGGTCTGACGAGAGAGAAGTCCGGATGTGGAAAATGGAGGCCCTCATGGAGTGGGGGTTGTCTGGCTTGTTGCGAGGCTCTGCTGGGATGGTGGGCCAGGGCTAGAACCCACCATCCCTCCCGGGCGCCTCGTGGCGGCTGGTCACAGGGAGAGCCAGTAGCAGCTCTGCCCCATGTCTGCGAGTCTCATATGTAGCACATCAAAAACTTTTCCTTTAATAAGGCTCAGAACAATTACTCTAGATAACTCCTAAATTCTTTTTAACCAAAAAGTTAGATAATATCACTAATGCACTATAAATAAGATCCGGTTAATAAATCTCTGGGGACATGATTAAATAAACTTTTTAAAACTTTTTGAACCAAACAATGATTTTTATATGAGCATGCGTCACGAATTGTACATGTTAAAAGTAGAAAAAAATCAAAATAACTTGTATTCACTCCAAACAGTGCTGAGGAGAACATGATCCAATAACGCAGAGCAGAGCCATAGTAAGAAAGCACAATCCAAACCTTAAAAGGAGAGGAGATGGCCGAGGCACTAGCCTTGAAATAGGAAGTTCAGACTATGCTGGCCGCCAAGGGACAATGTTTCTTGTTAGATTTTTCTGTTCCTCAAATTCTTTCATTAATACTGAAAGCTTAACTAGTAGTTTTTTTGTCTGCAAATTATGTTTACATATTTTACTAAGCAGTGTTTGCTTACAATAAAGTATGACAGAGAAGCTTTTATTTCTTACTCTCTCCCTCACCTTTTAAAATGTTCTTTTGCATTCAAGCTTCACATTGGATTTGATCAATTCAACTCTCTAAAACAGATGGCTTTTAAAATCCCAAAAAGGACGCTATGCCAACAATACACAGAGAAATTACCAACACACACACACACGCAAATTTGCTTCTCTGTTTATTTATAATTATTCCAAAAGGGGGCATGAGGCAGCTTAGTCAACTATATATGAGCAAATTGAAGAGCAATTTCAAAAGCTTGGGACTGAGGACAGTACAGGTGTTTAGTTGCATGCTTTGCAGGCAGCAAAGCCCTAACCCCGGAGCACAAGCTCCCCGAACACAACCAGGTACAGCCCTCGGGAGCTCCCCTCCTCCTCCCTCTCCCCTCAGAGCACCATAAGAGTGACCGTGAAATCCCGAACACTTCCAGGACCTTGTACTGAACAGTTCAGTGGCCAGAAATTGCCAGGGTTAGGGAGGTCACTGGGGTTCCTGAGCGAGCCTAGATAAATACGTAAAACAAAAACACTCAAATGACTATATTACCATATAACTACGAGAATGCACAAAAAAAATGAGGCACGGCTTTCTATTTTAGGAAAATTACACAGCAATATATTCTTTTTCCATTAACATTCTTTAAAAAGAGAAAAACAGGGCATGCTTAAAAATGCCATCCTCCTGGGTTCACTGCTCAGCATTACAGAAACAATAATAAAATTAAATAAAATGCCACCGTAGCACAGATTAAGGGATTAGAAGTGATTACCAGCCACATCACAGGCCACACTGTGAAAAAATAGCACTATGTAAGCAGTGTCGATCTTGTGCCAATGAACAAACTGCAGAGGTTAATTAACACAGGCTGAAGTTAAAGAGAAAGGCGAAGACAAGACCCAAAATGTACCGTTAAAAAATAAAATGTTTGTAAAACTTTTCTTTTCACATCAATACTTCTCCCTGGCCCTCGAGGTGTTGCAGGTGTGCTGTGGTGCCCGGCTGCGCCAGCAGGTGGCAGACAGGAGACAGGCTTATCTACACCCAGGGCTCTGCCCCATGGGCCCTGGACAGTTGATAGTTTGACACAAGAAAAGACTGGGCCCCTAGGATGAACCCAGAGCCACAGAAGGCCCTGGACAGTTGATAGTCTGACACAGGAAAAGACTGGGCTCCTAGGATGAACCCAGAGCCACAGCAGACCCTGGCAAACTACCCATGGTGTATTCATTATATGCCAAAAACACTAACAATAGTAGACCTCATTCCCAACAAATGGAGACATTACTGGTGCCCGCTCGAGGCTAATCGATGAACAATGGGAAGACAAGCGATACAAGTGATGTAAAACTTCTCATCTTCATACTGTGGCCTTGAACAGCAAGGAGAAGCCGGTCCCAAGCATTTGCCGTGAACTATGCCACCCAGCACCAGGCCCCAGCACCCTTAACTTAACCTGGTCTACATGGCTGAGCTACCACAGAATAGCTCTTTCCAGAGAAACGAATCTGCAGCTGACTTTGAAAATTCCTCTAGACATTTACAAAATTCCAGTCAGGCATAAAAATCCTGAACAGCATTTTGTTCTCTTCTCCTTGTTATTTTTTCTACATCTTATTAAATCCATCTGCTGACGTTTAACTTACAACGTATTAAATCCACCTAACGACTTTCGAAACCCTGCAAGATCATACTCTGTGATTCTGGCGTCTTGTATCCCTGACCTCATATACCAAAGTATCAACTCCTGAGTTTGATTAACTTACTCCTAAATCTGTCATTTTAAGTTACATTAGATTACATCAGATCTCTCTAAAGTCATTTCAGATCTTTGTGAGAGGAACCAGAATATGGCTCCCTGAGCTCCACAAAAGGAGTGATCCCTGAACACACTGACAAGAGTTAAGTCCCGAGTACAGTCATATGTGGCACAAACACAGAACAAATAACAAACCTACACTACAAATCTATGAATGGCAGAAAAGCTAAATTAAGGCCCTGAAAGTCTGTTCTGGATATACAGAAAACTCACTGTTTCCTACAATAGTTTGCTAATGTAGTGTTGGGCGACACGCCCTGCTTTAAGCTCCAGCTACACCTAGCTTGCAGCCCTGCCCAGCTCTGCTAGGGAGATTTTGAATCAGCTCTGGCATTTGTGAAGTCAAAGGCCCACCTGAAGAGCTGCAATTCAATAGAGTCAGTTACCTGGCGTCATCTCTAGATAGCCCAGCCCATGACGGTCTGGGCTAGGTTTCAGCAGGTTTCTATCTATAAAATAAGCTGGGAGAAACGCCTTTTTGTCATTTTGGCTTCCCTTGGCTTCTGCCTCTCCTCTCCAGTCTCTTCTTCCCTGTTGGGCTTTAACACGTGGTGGCAGCCATCTTGGCCTACACGGGGCTGGGGCCCAGCCAGGAACCAAAAATCCGGGTTTTCCTGTTCTTGGATTGTATATCAGTGACAGTAAAGCCTTTTAAAACTGCACTGGATTCCTGAGTTTTCATCCATTCCCCGCCAGCTTCAGAGGTAGAAGGGAACTCATTTCCTGGTATTGTTGGGGACCCCAGCGGCTCTCCGACAATGTAGAACACTCAGTAAACCATGAAATAAACTTTATAAAGTTTCACGTGTAAAGAAATTACTTAAAAACTGATTTGATGGTAATAGGTATCTGAAAGAACTGAGCTCAGGTGGCAAAAAAAATGGTACAGTGAGTAGGAAGGTGCTCGCATTGCTTGTGGCAAGCTCAGCTTGATCCTTGGCACCGTATATATTCCACTGAGCAATGTCAGGAGTAAACCCTGAGCTCAGAGCCAGGAGTAAGCCCTGAACACTTGACAGATGTGGCTGAAAACAAAACAAAACAAAAATCACTGATTTCAGGAAGATAGTACAGCAGGTAAGGCAAGCAACCAGGCTGTATCAATACTTGTCTCTACAAATGGTCCCCTCAGCACTGCCTGAAGTGACTGCCAAGCTCAGATGCAGGAAGAGCCTTGAGCACTGCTGAGTATAGTCGAAAACCCCCGCCCCACCACTCGCAAAATAAGTAAATAAATAAAACTTAAAGCATCAGAGTGGAAATATTTCAAACTATTTTAAGGTGTTTATGTGTTCAGAGGCTTAGCACACTAAGAGAATTTTAAAATGTTGGACATTTTATTTTTGTTTTGGGCATGCTGTGAAATAGTTCAGGATTTTATAAAAGTATATCAAATATACTTAATACAAATTCACTTCTACCAAATGCTATTATAATACTAACATATGTCATACTTTTATTTTTCTATTTGAATAGGTTACTGTTCTAAGCTATTCCATCAATGCTTACAAGGAAGAAGAGAAACTCCTCTGTAATCCCTAACAACATATATTTGCAATATCTATAAATAAGTCCAGTACAGTCCAGAACCCAATGTATGCAAGAAAACAACTTACTTCCATCTCGTACTAAATGCTTTGTAGGATGTTCTCACTGGCAAGGCTAAAGGCTTTCCTTCTGCAAAAACTTGACAGGTAACATAAAGATCTGAGCAGGTCTCTTGGTACAGTCCTGAAAACTTCAACATTGGATCTTCCAGAACAGCTTTATAACTCTTCTGTTCTCTCTTTCCTTCCAAGCTTCCTCTGGGAACATAAGAACAATGTTGAGACATACATATTTTAAGCATAAACACACATGCACAAGATATGGTATTAGGTCATGTTAAAGTAACTTTCCGCTACTTGAACTTTAAAAACTAAAGTCCCTTTAAAAATCTCTATAAAGTTATCCTAAGACCCTAACTTCATCTAACATCAATCATTCCCACCTCATCACCATAAAAAACAGGACACTAACTAAAGGAGCGACAGCACAGTGGGTAGGGCATCAGCCTTTGCATGTGGCTGACCTGGGTTTGATCCCCAGCATCCCATATGGTCTCCCAAGCACTGCCAGGAGTCATTCCTGAGTGCAGAACCAGGACTAACCCGAGCATCATGGGGTGTGACCCGATAAAGCAAACAAAAAAAACTGCTTTGGCATCAAGACCATATCAAATATTAGACCTGGCATTTTAGATCATTTTTATAGTCTTAGATATGCGGCTATGCCTGATTTGAGAAACAAAGTAAAGTTAAAAGATGAACTATCTAAGGAACTGCAAGCTTGTGATGTAGCTAGATATTGAAGCTTGTGTGGGGAGCAGAGTAGAAGGAGAAAAGAAGAGTAGGAACAGTAGGTTGTACAATAAAATACCAAACTCAGTACAGTGCCTGAGATGAAGCGAACAATCAAAATCCGTCAACTGAGATATTTAACATGAGAAGGGTTTTTTATTTCCATACTTTTGGTAGCAGTTACACAATAACCATAATGGAAAAGAAGGGTGGAACAAGATCAGTAGAAATCTTAAAAGTCAAAAACAGAAAAGAAACAGTAGATTAAGAATAGATGAGGGAGTAAATTAAAAAAAAAAAAAAGAGCAAATGTTTCTGAGCAGGTAAATTCAAGGTAACTTGAGGATAAAACTTAAAGATAATGGCGTCCACATAATTTGACATTTTCTATCATAATTAATTTAATGAGTCAAGTTAACAACTGCCAAAACAGAATGGGAAATCACAAAATTATAATTAAGAGGAGTAAGTTAATTATGAGCCGAGACTTTAGATTGCTTTTATTTTTAAAAAATTTTTTTTTTGCTTTTTGAGGGTCAAACCCGGCAATGCTCAGGGGTTTCTCCTGGCTCTGTACTCAGGAATTACTCCTGGCGCTGCTCAGGGGACCATATGGGATGCCGGGGATCGAACCCAGGCCGGCACAGGCCAGCCACGTGCAAGGCAAATGCCCTACCCGCTGGGTAATTGCTCGGTCCCTAGATTGCTTTTAAAGTGTATTGGACTTCCTAACTGACCATGCCTTTGGAGAGTTCGATATTGAATTATAAAGCTAAGACAAGAAACATCACAGCACAGATTGCTATTGAATCTATAGAAAATTATAGAATTTGCATACAGTACTCTACTGTTTATGAGTCTAAATGTCCAGTCCCTCCAATCAATCAATCAATCAATCAATCAATCAACCAATCTCAGAAGCAGGGGAAAAATTACAGCATTTGCGACATAACCCAGGAATTACTCTGGCAGTGGGGATATGGGATGCTGGGAGCCAACCCTGGACAGCTGCTGGACTATTGCTCTGACTCGTTTCTTTACATGCTAACAAAGACCATTTTCACCTTTCTTTTTTAATATCCAGATGTCTCAGAACTGCATTTATACCAAGAAACGCTGAGCAAAGAAAACCCTTTATCAAGTAATGGCTTTAGAGGGACTGTTTTGATGTCAGATGCAGAAATTAAGTGTGTGGAAAGTATTATGTAAAGGTGGTTTAGTTATTGACCTTTTCTCAACAACAAAGTAGAGGTAAAGAATTTGTCTCAGTCTAAAGTGACTTCTCTTTTATTTCCTTTTGGGTTACACCTGGCAATGCTCAGGGGTTACTCCTGGCTCTGCACTCAGTAATTACTCCTGGCGGTGCTCAGGAGACCACATGGGATGCCCAGGATCAAACAGGGTGGGCCGTGGTGCCAGGCAAACACCCTACCGGCTGTGCTATCACTCCAGCCCAGAAGTGACTCCTGAAATAAAGGGAACAGTAAAGGAGCATCTGATAACTGTTAAATACATTTATTTCATGCTACCGTCACCAAACCATTGGCTGAAGCACATGTGTTCAATGTGGGACTCAAACAGCAGAAGATGTTGCGGTGGTCAATAATGTGTGGTGAGCACGCACGCACGGAAATGTTTCACTGCCTTAAAACGCATGACACCCAGTGCAGTCATACCAGGCCCACTGCCATCTCAGACACGATGCTGCGCAACAGTGGGGCCCCAGTTTTCCTTAGTCCCTTTGCAAGTAACTGCTGCGTTTCTTCTCCCTCCCACCTTCTGCGCCTAACCCGACCCTGCTTGTCCAGGGACACCACCAGAGCCTCTCTCATTCCAGAACTGCTTAAGCCACCACCTGGCACTCAGAATCTCAACTACCCGGTATGTCTGTCTACACTGGCATCACTTCTGCAATCTCCTTTTACCTCCATTCCGACTCTAAATAGTCCAATTAAGATCTGCAGGAAGACGATCTAAAGGGACTTGGTTTCTTCATCTGAAAAGTGGGGCAGTAATAATGTCTTGTACAGTTGCTGGGACGACCCCCAATCCCCACAAAAGTTTGGAAACGCTGTGGGACCCCAGGGAATCCCCAGCTCAGTTCTCGCGGAAACGAGGAGCTCGAGCTTTCTCCCCGAGGCTGATCACAGACTTTTAGCCTATTCCTCTCAGGACATGGCCTTCCCTCCAATCCGCCCCGAGTCAGCTTCAGCGACCCAGGTAGTTAATTTCGCCCCATCCCCAAACTTAAACCCCAGCTATTCCGGTCCCCGTCCCTTTCCTCTCACATTTTAAGTTGCACGTTGATGTCCAGGTCACAACTGTAGATGTAGTGAAACTTCTCCGCTTCCCCATGGTCCCACAGCAAAAAAAAGCAAATAAAACTGGAAGCAAACAGCTGCAAAGTCCTATGGAAGCCACCAGCTGAACACAAACACTTCCGGTTCCACCCCCGTCTTGACGCAGCCAATCGCAGCGTGGAGCGCATCGTCACGTGGCGGAAGTTGCTCCCTAACCTTCCGTTCTGCGCATGTGCATGAAGCCTCCACCATCTTGCTTAAGGGTAAGGGGGATTCCGGGAAGAATGCTATTTGGTTACATTCCAATCTTCCTGTTTTACTTCTGTCAGCGCTGTTTTTAAAAATAAGGAAGAGGCTGGCGTTTAAACTTCAGCGATATTTAAAATTATTATGAAGGGGAATTTGATTCATTCCAATGTGAATATGGCCCAGCGGTAGCGCATGCATTCTGCGGCACCGCAAAATGATGTTGCTTTTAATTGAGAAGCGTTTATAACAACAGTCCCTAGCTGCGGATGCAAGACCAGGAATGAAGACGTTGCCAAGGTAAAATCACGGTGGCCTTTCCAAAAACTGCAGATCACCTCACTAATTTTCTGTCTCAAGCAAATATTTCCCCTAGTGTTGAGCAGCACCCAACTTAGATCTAAGCAGAGGAAGATAAATAAGAGGTCAGAGCTGGGACTGAAAGATCCGGAGGATGCTGGACTTGCAAGTGCCCACCTGGTTTGGTCTCTGGCACCACATTTGGTCCCTTAAGCACTGCCACGAGTGATTCCCCGTGCACCAGACAGGCGGAACCCTGGGCACCACCGTGTGTGGCTCAACGGTCCCCCCAGCGCCCCCACCCCAAAAAATGCCAATACTAATTGCACCTAGCTTTCACCTATCAACAGTTTTTTGGGGGGGGTTTTTTTTCAAGCCTGCTATTTTACTATCAGAAAACTTTTTTTATATTCCTCTCTGAGTCAAATATCAATTCTGTATTTTAGAATTCTGAATCTCTTCTTTATTGGCCCTAAGTTATTTAATTTGGAACATGACCAGGAATTACCTAAATGAAGTACTATAATGAATCAATGTGTGTTCTGTAAACCTTCTGATGATAGTCTACATTTCTGTGTACTCTTTCTCATTCAAATACATTTTCTTATAGTACACTGTGTACTTTCTAATAAAAAAATCCAATTGCCTTTTAAAATTCTGCTTTTTGTTTATTTTATTATCTCTTTGACCCAGTGGATATTTTAGCATATGACTTATTATTATTCTCTTCCACTTTCTTCTCTTTTAATAGTAGCCTGGTAAAACACTGCTGGAGCATTACAAGATCTTCATGCTTTTCTCGCAACCCTAGTGGGGAAAATTCATAACAACTTAAAAGTGCATGTGTCAATCCCTAACCACTGAACTCAGTATGCTCAAGCCATCTTCCTACCATTCTCTTCCATTTCCTCCACCTGCTGTGCAATAACCTTACTGAGTGGGAATATTTCCCCAACCTCCCTCTCTATTTTTGTATTTCTGTCTTTTTGTTTGATTGAGCCCTGTTCAGGGCTTAATCCTGGCTTGATGTTAAGGGATCACTCCTGGAGGCTCTGGGGATCTTATAGGGTTCTGTGAGTTGAACCCTGGGTCAGCTGCATGCAAAGCAAGTGCCCTGCCATTTGTACTATCTCTCTGGTTTTCCTCCTCTCTGTAGCCTTCAGGTCTCGCTCTTCTATCTCCTCTCTCTTAGCACAAGGCCTCATCTCCTCTGAGACGATAAAATATGTTGGTAATGTCTCAGGTTTCCCTTACCCCCCCCCCTGCTATCCCAGGCAGTGCACAGCCAACTACATCTCCGTAATGTTCTCTGCCCACTTATTACAATAAAATTAACATCTACCTTTACTTTGGATTCTAACACTTCTGAATTTTCATCTTCTGAACCTGCAGTTAGACCTCTTTCCTTTCCCCTTCTTCTGTTTCCTTATCAGCATTTAATCTTACCTCACCTCTTTGCTTTAAAAAAAGTCAAAATCTTGTCCAAGGATTTACTTCATTGAAAGAGTATATACTTCATACCTGTAAAACTGTAAGTTTCATCCTGGATCACTTGTATCACTTCACTTGTCTTCTTGTTGTTCATCGATTTGCTCAAGCATCACCAGTAACATCTTCATATGTCCTGTCACATGCTTGTGTAGCCCAAGGGCACCTGCTCACTCCAGGAACATAAAGAGATGGTGGGGTAATTGTTACTGGTATTTGGCATATCATATACTACACGGGTAGCTTGCCAGGCTTTGCCATGCGGGTGGGATACTCTTGTAGTCACCTCTAATCTCGAGCATTTATTGATGAACTGCGTGGCTGCTTTGTGGCCATGCGAGCTGGGCTGTGATGGGCTCTTTTGCTGGGTGGAGCTCTGATAAGAGGGGTGCCCAGATATGGAAAATGGCAGTCCTCAGCCTGGATACCACAGTAAATGTATTTATTTAAAAGCTTATTTACATTAATTTTTATTTCTTCAATTTGTAAACTGCCTTCCATATTTAATATCACCACATTGGTCCAGATACCATTATTACTTACTTAGTCTATTCTAGAAACTATGACAGAATAGATATTTTGCTAATATTGAACATGCTTTGTTTCCATTCAGACTTACTAAGAGATCAAATTTCTTAGTCTACTTTGTAGATAGTTTGGGCTCATAACACTGAGTATTTCAGAAATTAAATTTGGGAATAAAATAAATTATACCTTTTTCCAAGCTTAGCTATTAAAACCTTATGCAATTTATTAAATTCTATGTATTTCCTTTTTACTAGCTAGAAACAAAGGATTCAGTGGAGGTTTCTAAGTTCCTATGAAAAAGGCTTATAATGTTATGAAAAGATCCAACATCTTTGAATCACTTCTTGAAAAAAGTCCTGCAAATACCTGATTGAATTGTGATGTGCAGAAGAAATAAATCTTATATTGTCTGAAAGATTGAGGAGTATGTTTTTAGAATTCTTAGACTACCCTTCTTAATGTACTTCTTAATTTGTTCACAATAAATCCTTCCTATTTATACTTCCTATTTATTCATGCTTTTCGCAACCCTAGTGGAGAAAATTCATAACAACTTAAAAGTGCATTTGTCAATCCCTAGCCACTGAACTCAGTATGCTCAAGCCATCTTCCTACCATTTTCTTCCATTTCCTCCACATGCTGTGCAAGGTGTCTGTCATGTGCCCCGTGACAGACGTGGGGCAGAGCTGCTACTGGCTCTCACTGTGCCCAGCCGCTCATGAGGTGCCCGGGAGGGATGGCAGGTTCTAGTCCTGGCCCGCCACCCCACCAGAGCCTCACAATAAGCCAGACGACCCCCACTCCATGAGGACCTCCATTTTCCACATCCGGACTTCCCCCTTGTCAGAACTCCACCCAGCAGACCAGCCTATCACAGCCTGGCTCACGCTGGCTGCTTGCATCCCACGGTTCATCAATAATGCTGGATTTTGAGATGACTACAAGAGTATGCTACCCGCACGGCAGAGCCTGGCAAGCTACCCGTGTCATATTTGATATGCCAGATACCAGTAACAATTATAGACCTCATTCCCATGACCTGATGGAATGGTTTGAGGCTCTTTATGTTCCTGGAGCAAGCAGGTGCCCTTGGGCTCTACTTGCATGAGACAGGTCATATGGAGATGTTACTGGGGCCGCTCGAGCAAATCGATGATGAACGGGAAGACAGTGACAGTGATAAATCCTTCCTAAAATCTCATCATACCATTTCTTTGCTTAATGTCGTTCAATTTCTTCCAACATGCTTTAAAATATGTATTTATTTATTTTTTGGGGGACCATACCCAGCGATCTCAGGATAGTCTGAATCCTGTTCTGGAAGTTATACCTGCAGTGTCAGGTATAGAAACTGGGCCTCCTGTATGCAAAGCTTATACTCAGTCCATTGAGATGCCTCTTCAATCTATCATCCCTCTTCTTTTCGGAAATAGAAATAATAAGAATTGTCCAAACGAGAACAAAGGCATCGTAATTAGAGCTTCATATAACAAGGGAGTCATCCACAGCTACTTTCAGTGGTAATTGACTCAAATGCCACTGAAAGTATTTGAGGTTGCAGAGAGGAACCTAAAATTTTTCTTTTTTTTTCTCTTTTGGGTCACACCTAGTGAAGCTCAGGGGTTATTCCCTGTCTCTGCACTCAGAAATTACTCCTGGTATTGGAGGACCATATGAGATACCAGATACTGAACCCGGGTCAGCCACATGCAAGGCAAGCTCCCTCCCACTATACTGTTCTCCAGCCCTTGGAATTTAGAAATTTTCTGTTGGTAAAATTATAGGCTTGAAATACTCCCAAATTAGAAATTGTTGATATAGGGTAGCTAGGTAGAGTGACTTTAATTTCAGCTTGCTCAAGTGGCATGTTTTTCTTTCTCTGACTAAATCTAAGTTGAGAGCTGAAACAAAACTAGGAAACCTCTCAGTCATTTAGTCTGGTCACGGGGCCAGGTGGACATTTGTTGTATTAGACATTGTGCTTTGACTCCTGAGACTGGTTATTTCATTGTGAGGCAGAATTCTATGTTTATATATATATGTATATGTATATATATGTATATATATATATGGTGACCACTGTTGTTTGTTTATTTGATCTCTCTGAGATAAAACCTGTAGATTTTCTACCCTCCAAATGAAAGTTTGCTTCCCCATTTCCCCCTTTGCTTAACAGAACCAATTCTGTTTGAAAACTATGGTGGTATCTTTTCTTCTTGCTTTGAAGACTACTTGTGTTTAAGTGAAATCTAGAGCTTCTTTCTCTTTTTTCACTTTTTATTGGAGAGTGGCATTATGTCCCACACAGCTGTTTTCAGGCTTTCTCCTGACTATGTGCTCAGAGATCACTCTTGGTGGAACTCAGGAGACCATATGGGATGTGAGATTGGACCCTGGCCAGCCATGAGCAAAAGCAAATGCCCTACCTGCTGTACTGTCACTTCAACAAAGCCATCTGGAGATGCTGAGACCTGAGTTTTCAAATGAGAGCCAAGATGCTTGGCTTCTAGCAACTGAAGTTGACAGAATGGAAGAATAAAACCCCTCGCCTCTGATATTGTCATGAAGCCTCTTTCATCTGAATTCCTTTTAAATAAGTAATATTTGTGCTTTACAATCAATTTTCATTTGTTTTTAGTTTTTATATTATATACAGCTGAATGCATATGAATCCAAGCAGGTTTTCAGAATCTGTCTCACATTTCCTCAGACAATCTTTACTAATTTCAATATAATTAATTTTTTTTCAAAGCCTCTAATCCAGATCAGCTCGACTCCAGGAGACTCTCATGTTCCTCCCTTGTCCCTCCTGCCAACAGAATTTCTATTAAGTCTTTGTGTTGTAAACCTAAGGATTTTCCTCTGAAAATCCTCATCTGACTGCACCTTCCTTTTCTTTCTTTCTTTTCCTGTGCTTATTTTCTTTTTTTTTTTTGGGGGGGCACTTTATGGGACATACTCAGCAATGCTCAGGAGTTACTCCTGACTCTTCACTTAGGAATTACTCTTGGCAGTGCTCAGGGAACCATATAGGATGCAGGGGATTGAACCCAGGTCAGCTGTGTGCAAGACAAATGATCTACCCAGTGTACTATTGCTCTGGCCCTCCGTACCTTCCTTTTCAACACTAATTAAGTCATTCTTCTCTCTCCAAATAAGATAGTTCAGTGGTCAGGGTGTGCCTGCATCCACATGGACCCAAGTTCAAAACTGATCCCAAGTGGCCATGGTAAAGTGGGATGTGAGTCCAGTGCTTTCCCCAAACATGACTGGTGTTGCCCCTCACTGTCCTCTGCACCAAAGGCCCTGCCTCTCTGGTTCCAAGCATTGAACCCTCCCATGGAACCTAGATACTGCTTGAAAGGTATTTCTGGTCATCTTAAAGCCTCTATTCCTTTTGGTACTTTCTCATAATATTTTTAAGAGTTTATGTCAATAATTTTGTTATTGATTTTTAAAATTTTGTGATGCACACAGGCAATAAGGTGTGGTGCAGTGCCTTAAGACTGTCAGTAGAGGGACCAGAGCGATAGTGCAGCAGGTAGGGTGTTTGTCTTGCACTTGGCTGACCTGAGTTCAATCCCTGGCATCTCATATGCACTGCCAGAAGTGATTCGTGAGTGCAGAGCCAGGAGTCACCCCTAAGCATCATCAGATGCAATCCAAAAAAGCAAAATTAAAAAAAAGACTATCAGTAAACAGGAATTGTTACCACTAGTCACAGCAATGAAGAAAGGGGATTTGTGCCCATTTTATTTACCACTTTACCTACTTTAGTACCTGGAACTGAGCAGATGTTGAATAGCAAAAGTAGAAAATAAACTGGCATTAGAAAACCTATTGTCAGACAACATGGCAGGCAATGTTATGTATATAGTTTCATTTAATTATTTCAACAAATTAATGGAGTAGTTGTTGTTACATTGTTTTACCAAAAAAGTGGATTAGGCATTTTTATGTAATTAATAGCAATACAATGCCAAGACTATACATATATATACATATATATGTATATACATACGTATGTATGTATGTATGTATGTATATGTTACTATCTCTGTTTGGTCAACAGTTGATTGATATTTTTCCATTATTTTATTTTCATCCCTTCACAAGGATAAATGTGTCTTGTAGATGTCAAATAATTGAAGTTTATCAGTCACATTTGAATGACATTTAAAGTAGTGTTTGTGGGTGTGGCTGTGGTGCCTGGCTGTGATGGCAGGTGGCAGACAGGAGTCAGGCTTGTCTACACCCAAGGCTCTGCCCCTGTGGGCCCTGGATGGTTGATGGTCTGACATAGAAAAAGACTGGGCCCCTGGGATGAATCAGGGCCACAGCAGAGCCTGGCAAGCTACCCGTGGTGTATTCTATATGCCAAAAACAGTAGAAATAATGGACCTCATTCCCAACAAATGGAGATGTTACTGGCACCCACTCTAGCAAATCGATGAACAACGGCAAGACAAGTGATACAAGTGATATATATATATATATATATATATATATAGGGGGGGGGGTGTGGGTATAAGTCTATATATAATATGTATATATATGTCCTCAAAGGTCGATTATTTTTATTGAGGCACTGTGGATTTGCAAAATTATTAATAGATGAGTTAAGTATGTAATTTTATATCTTCCTTCCCACCACCAGTGTCAACATCTCTTTTTTACCCCATAGTCTACCTCCTTGACAGGAACATTTTAAAGTTTTGTTGCTGTGGTTTGGATCTTATGTTTTCAGATTTTCTGGTTCTGTGGTTCAGATATATAGTTATACAATAATTCTAGATAGCCAATGTGCCTGAGGACCCTGTACCCTTGTTATCTTCTATCTGCCTTCCCTTTATTTTCTTCTCCTTTTTCAATTTATTGTGGTATCTTTTATCAAAAGATACTGCGGATGAGAACGCTATTTGGGTCTCCCAAAAGAGGAATCAGAAGAGCTATGCTTGGAATATCATGCCTCACTCAAGTGAGAGAAGAAATCTGGAGTTCTGACTTCCGTCGCTGTTCCAGAGTCAGGGATGCTACCTTGTGTGCCAAGGCATCGAAAATCAGATGGGCTGGACATGTCATGCGATTTGGAGATGAACGCTGAGCTAGAGCCATTACCAACTGGATTCCACAGGACATCAAAATATCACGTGGTTGCCCACCTACAAGATGGTCAGACTTCTTTGTCAAGACCCAACGTTTTGAGGCTTTTCGGATTCCTGGAGCAAGCAGATGCTATTGGGCTACACTGGCACGTGATAGGGTCAAATGGAAATGTTACTGGTGCCCACTAAAGGAAACAGTCCATGAACAATCGATAAACAATGGATGTCTAGTGATCTAGTGATTTAGTTATCTTTTGTCAAATTATTTACTTCTCTATCCTCAGGGATTGGGTAATCTAGATGTGCCCTTGATACCTTGCCTCCCCTTTTCCTGTTATTCTATATACCACA
The DNA here is from genome assembly GCA_021461705.1 of Cryptotis parvus. NCBI lineage: Eukaryota > Metazoa > Chordata > Mammalia > Eulipotyphla > Soricidae > Cryptotis > Cryptotis parvus. The sequence goes on along the minus strand of JAJIBD010023191.1, from coordinate 24,182 downwards.
GATAAGTGAGATCATCCATTATTTCTTTCTTCTTCTGACTTAATTTCACTAAACATAATAGCTTCCAGTTCCATCCGGGTTGCAAGGTGGGGGGGGGGGGTTCCATGATTTGTTGTTGCAATTTATTGTGGCCAAAGACTTTTCTGACTGTGATAACCACACATTTCAATTATCCTGCTTGCTTCCATGGAGCTGGGGCTGGGGCCCCTCTCCCAAACTCAGTCTCCTCCAGAATCCTGGTGGACCTGCCCAGAACTCCTGCTGACACAGTTGGCCATGATCCAGGGACAGAGACACATGGAAGTGCTGTTCCCGCTCTCCGTGGTGGCAGGCAGCTGCGTGATGATATCTCAAAGCATAGTATACTACTGATGTGTCCAGTATCCCATCACATTTCATATAATTGAGTATTGGGCATACAATCACAAGTTGCTGTATGGTCTGTGGGAGCATAGTGATCATTCCCTATATAGTGGTTTCAATGTCACAATGGAGATTTAATAATCTCCACTGACTTTCCTCTAAACATTAGTTCCAACTAATTCTTAGTGCCCTGCCCCTCAAGGTGTTGCAGGTGTGACTGCAGTGTCTGGGCTGAGTTGGCAGGTGGCAGACAGGAGACAGGCTTGTCTACACCCAGGGCTCTGCCCCCGTGGGTCCTGGAATGGTTGATGGTCTGACATAGAAAAAAACTGGGCCTCCTGGGATGACCTTAGAGCCACGGAAGAGCCTGGCAAGCTACTTGTGGTGTATTTGATATGCCAAAAACAGTAACAATAATGGGCCTCATTCCCAACAAATAGAGGTGTTACTGGTGCCCACTTTAGCAAATCAATAAACAATGGGAAGACAAGTGACAAGTGACAATTCTTAATGCAATTTAGAATAGATTATTCAGGTTATGCTTAGGACAGAGTCAAAAAGAATTTGAGAGAAATTTGAAATAAGTGTTGTCCTTTGGTGCAGTTGTGGTGGGTCTGGGTTGACTGGTAGAAACCCACTATGTTCTAGACACTCGGGAAGTGAATGCAAGAACAGAAATCAGCCAGACTCCGCACATAACAACCCCCAAAAATGTCACGACTTTATCCATATCATTCCCTTATATGGGCTTTAATGGACTATATTAGTGCTGGCTAAGGAACCAGGCATGGGGGATGAGGGGTGGGTGGGAAATGAGGGTCTCTGGTGGTGGGGGGGCACACTGGTGGTGGCATTGGTGTTTAACAATGAATGTCTATAGCAACTGTATTGTGAAAATCTTTGTAAGTCACGGTGCTTAAATAAAAAAATAATTTAAAAAATTTTGCTTCTTCCCAGAGCTTTACTTCTTTAGATGTGGCTCTCACACATACCCCGACAATAGTCATTCAAGGTCTTGGTACGGAAACATGTGTTCACCAGGATTCACATCTCCTATGCTTCTTATGCAATTTTTTAGTTGCAGCATTTACTAGAGATTGCACTCTTCTGGTTGCATATATGTGGCTATGGTGCAGCCAGAAATTGCTTGTGCCACCATGGAGCACAGACAGCAGAGTGGCCAGGCTCAAACTGAGGCTATTAGTACCATCCTCAATATACATGGTACATCTGGGGATTGAACTCTTGGCCTTACACTTGAAAGGCAGGTGCTGTAAGCACCACACTATCCACTGAGTCTCTACATTTCCTTTTTTTAAACAGAATCCCAGTCACATTGATTTAGGGCCCTCTTTACTGCAATGGCCTATTTCAAAATAAGCTCAAATTCTTAGATTGGTAATTAAATTTCAACAGAGTTTCTTAAAATATTTTATTATACCACCATAAGATATACAATTGCAAAGATGATCATGTTTGAGTTTCAGTCATACAGTGTTCCAGAACCATCCCTCCACCAGTGCCCATTTCCCACCAATGTCCCCATTCCCTCCACCCCTCCCATACCCTGCCTCTATGGCAGGTTCTTTATTTCTTTTCTCTCTCTTTCTGTTTTCCTCTTCTTACAATTATGGATTGCAATGCATACATTTAGAGGTTATCATGTGTATCTTTTTTTGCCTGTGATCAATGCTCAGTTCTAGGTTGGTATTATCACTTTTGACAATTATTAGCACACTGTTCCATTCTTGTCTTACCTAACGTCTGACCCCTACACGTTTGTGGTAATTTCCACCTTTGACAAGGTCTCCTGATCCATGTATCGTTTGACCTTGGATATTGGTATCATAATATGTATGTATATAATATAATATATTATATGCATAATATATCTATATACATACATACATATTATGTTCATCAATAATTGCTCGAGTTTTGAGGTGACTACTAGAGTATCCCACCCACATGGCAGATCCTGGGAATCTACCCGAGTCTTATTTGACATGCCACATACCAGTTACAATTATAGACCTCATTCCCATGACCTGATGGTTTGAGGCTCTTTATGTTCCTGGAGTGGGATGATGCCTTTGGGCTATCTCACATGTTTCAGGGCATACTGAGATGTTACTGGTGCCCTCGTGAGCAAATCGATGATATATGGGAAGACAGTGATACAGTGATTATGTTGAATATATATATATATTCTGTTAAACATATATATATATATATATATATATATATATATATAAATTCATAACATAGAGGAAAGAAAATTCAGTGGCTAAAAGGAAAGAGGAGCTTGACAGATTGTAGTTTTAGCCTTCATGGGGAAGACTCAATTTAAACCCTGGGAGGAAGGCAATGGGAGGGGAGGTGAGGAAAGAGAAGGGAGCATTTGGGTCTGGGAAGTAGGGTCAAGGGACTGGAGCCCATGCTTTGCATGTGGGAGCCTGGGTTTGATCATTAACACAGCATGACCTCTGAGCACCACACCCGAAACAGTCTCTAAAAATCACCAGTAGTTTCAACTCCCCAAAAAAATGTGGAACAAGATAGAAACACTGAAATTATGTACTTCATTCCAAAGGTAATTTAGAAAAATTTGTGATTCAACAAAAAACATATATTTTATTGTGATACCCTGCCAGGTTATATGACTGTAATCTTTCATAATCTTTGAGCTATTTTACTAGAAACTATTTACTTTGTAAATTGTAGGCAAGTGATAGTAGCACAAAATAATTTCTCAGACAGATGCAATTGAATCCCTTCTGCCACTTTTGGCAAAACTAATTTTTTGCCTTAATTTGTGTATTCATAGAAACATACCTGATACCAAAGTACCAGGAACAGGTTCTGAATTCTCTTTTGGACTAGTTACTTGATCATTCTAGTTTCCTCATTAGTTAAGGAGTAAGAATCAATTGTATGGACATCATCATTTTATCTATTTCTGAAAAGTGAGTTTTACAGGATTGTGAAATAAGTCCTCACTGAATTATGTACCATTGTGTGTAAGGTTGTCTAGTTTGTGAATTCTTAAGACAGAAAACATTTTAGTTTTAGTTAATAAACAATGGTATGAACTTTACCTGAGTTCTGTGTTTCTGGGGATAAAAGTGCTATGGTTACTAATCCCTTTTTATAGTCTGGGAAAATAGCTTGCTGCAAGGAATTCTACCTCCCATTATGACTGAAAAAAAAACTGCTGCTGGCCCTTTTTTATTTATGGTAAAAACCTCCAAATTTTCATTTTCTGTCTCATGAATGATTAACTGAACTGCGGATATCTCCCTAAATTAGCTGCATAGAAATATTTTCTATTCAGTTGACTGACTGAGAATTGCCCTTATTATAAAAACAATTCCAACTGTAAAATAATTTCTATAACTTCTCTACAACTCCTTATAAAAGTCTAAAATAAACTCATTGTAGTGATAAACTCTCAGATCTTCAGATGTAAGGTGTTCTTCATACTGTAGTAAATTGCATAACAGTCATTAATTTTGTTATTGAGCTTTTGACAAGAACCAAAGCTAATTCTAAGCAGCACAAAACAGCTCTGAAATTAGAGTGAAATCTAGAATTTAATAGACAAATGATGTGTTCAATTGAGGACAGGACTATTCTCAACCTTAATTTCAGCATAGATCCCCATAGATCCTTCTTGCCTTATTTTTTCCCCTATTTTTTGTAAAATTTTTTGAATGGGTAATAATTTGGAACCTCTGCAGGAAGTCTGAATTTTCCCTGCACAACAGTCTTCTGATAAAAATTTTTTTTGTTTAGATTAACTTAAGATTTAACTGTGACCATTAAAATTGCATTCACTGTATCACTGTCTTCCTGTTCATCATCGATTTGCTCGAGCGGGCACCAGTAACATCTCCATATGTCCTGCCTCATGCAAGTAGAGCCCAAGGGCACCTGCTTGCTCCAGGAACATAAAGAGCCTCAAACCATTCCATCAGGTCATGGGGATGAGGTCTATAATTGTTACTGATATTTGGCATATCAAATATGACACAGGTAGCTTGCCAGGCTCTGCCGTGCAGGTAGCATAGTCTTGTAGTCATCTCTAAATCCAGCACTTATTGATGAACCAGCGGCCACAAGCAGCCACGCGAGCCAGTCTGTGATAGGCTGGTCTGCTGGGTGGAGTTCTGATGAGGGGGAAGTCCAGATGTGGAAAATGGAGGCCCTCATGGAGTGGGGGTTCGTCTGGCTTGTTGCGAGGCTCTGCTGGGATGGCAGGCCAGAGCTAGAACCTGCCATCGCTCCCAGGCACCTCATGAGCGGCTTGGCACAGGGAGAGCCATTAGCAGCTCTGCCCCATGTCTGTGAGTCTCTGAATCAGCATACCTGGGCTCGATTTAAAAAAGACTGCTGCAGGGTGGATTTCGATGAGCCAGGCTGTGATTGTCTGCTCTGCTGGGTGGAGTTCTGATGAGGGGGAAGTCCGGATGTGGAAAATGAGGCCCTCATGGAGTGGGGGTTGTCTGGCTCGTTGTGAGGCTCTGCTGGGGTGGTGGGCCAGGGCTAGAACCTGCCATCCCCTCCCAGGCGCCTCATGAGCGGCTGGGCACATGGAGAGCCAGTAGCAGCTCTGCCCCATGCCTGTGAGTCTCTGGATCAGCATACCTGGGCCGGTTAAAAAAGAATGCTGCAGGGTGGATTTCGATGAGCCGGGCTGTGATAGTCTGGTCTGCTGGGTGGAGTTCTGACGAGGGGGAAGTCCAGATGTGGAAAATGAGGCCCTCAAGGATGCCCGCAAATGCTCGCAGACATTTGGACCCCGTGAGTCTAATGAGGCCCTGTTTAAAAATTACATTAAGAATAATAATGTAATTTTTCTGGAAATTAAAAGTACACATACTACTTTTTTGTATGGAAATTAAGTGGAAATTAAATTACACATACTACTTTTTGTTTCTTGTGGTACTTGAAACAAAGTTATTTACTGCAGTATGAATACATTTTTAATCAGTTTTAACATTTGACTTCCCAACTGACTTTAGGTATCCTCTTCAAATGCTAGGTTTCTTTATTTGTTTGTTCCTTAGTTTTTCTTTCAGGGCTTACTCCTGGTTCTGCACTGAGGAGCCACTCCTTGCAGTGCTTGGGAATTGGAGGGCTATATGGAATGTGACGTGTCAAAGCTAGGTCAGCTATGGCCCTGTGCAGGGCAAACACCCTACCTGTTCTACTATTGCTCTGGTCCCAGAGTTTTTGATTTTTGGTACTTAATTTATTTATCTCAGTTTATTGAATGATTTCAGTTCGAACGGAAAGAACTCATCGAGGGCCAGAAACTTAGCTCAGTGTTATGGTGTTTACTTTTCATGTGTAGCACTGCAGGAAAAAAATAAAGAAGAAAACAGAGAGGGGAGAAGGGGGAGGGGGGGGGGGGGGGGGGGGGGCGGCCTGGCCCCCCCCCCCCGCCCCCTTTCCCTAACCATTGTTTTCTTATATTCATGAGATGACCCAGAATAGTGCCAGATATTAGCATCAATAGAAAATAATGCTAAATTAATTATCGTTTAGTAATTGCTTCTAGTTAAGTGACAGTGAGCATTTGAAACTTGTCATTTATTTTTAAGGCACTCATACTTTTGTTTGTTTTGGGCCCAGACCTAGCTGCGCTATTTTTCTCCTGTATAGAGATCACTCTTGGGGCCTCGAATCACACAGAGCACCTAAGAGCTGATGTAGCTTGGTCAAAGGCGGAAGGCAGATGCCTTAGCCCTGTACTATGTTTCTGTCCCTAAGACACTCATCTTTTAAATACTGAGAAAAACAACAAATTGAATAAACTTGGGACATCTCACTGGAAGCCATTTAGGCAATTTTCTTTATAAGGCAGCCAATGCATTCCATTTTGCTAATATTCCCAAGAAAGAGTCATGATTAGAAAAAACTAAACACAAGTTTAACTTCTGTTTTCCTTACCTGGGTAGTGTGCTGCGTCTCCAATTTGTAGTGTTAGTGTGCTGTTAACTGAGTAAATAGAAATCCAAAGCAAAAAGGGAGCAAGCAGAAACATCAAGCCTTATATTTGATCCATGCCTTCCCCAGTTTTATGCCTAAAGAGATTGGCAAGGGCCCAAACGTGATTGGAATCTGGAAGTGAATTCATAAATTCCCTCCTGTCTTTTTCCTTTCTATCCTACACCACATCACTCAGAGATTATATCTGCACAGAGGCAGTTATCATTATGAAGCTGGGCAGCGTCTTAATGTAAATCTGTATTTTAACAAAGACAGAAAGAGAGGAAAAGAGGAGAGAGAGATGCCTGGGGCAGGGTCATTCTCTGACCTCTGGCAATCAGCCTTCCCCACTGAGCAGTCCAGGAACCCAGCCCAGGCTAAAACAAACACATCTGCCCCATCTGCTGCTACCTGGCCTTCAGTCTTTTGAAGAAGAGGCTTTCTCTGGTGCCTGCCTAATGAGTGCTGCCTGCCACTCTCAGGTTGGCTTTTACTGAGAGAAGAGTCCTCAGCACACACGTTGTGCTCTTCTCACTACTTTGCACTTCAAGAACTTAGGAAGCTTCAGGGGAAATAAGGATTCAGGATTTTTTTTTCTCCCTCCATTTTGATGAGTATTTGCTTTCCCTACAGGATGCACTGAAGCACCTTGCAAACACACATGCTGCTTTTAGGCATGGGGTACCCAGGAAGCAGATCTGTGGTTTGCGGAGCTGGGCAAAGACACAAGGATGTCTTCTGTGGCACTGGGCTAGGAGCACAGCCTTCTAACTGCCCTCTGAGGCTCACCCAGCCCTGCCAGGCTCATGGAGGGAGAGAATGAATAGTGAAAAGCCCCAAATGGGAAGATCATTCTCAGTCTTAATTGCTGCATTTTTCTCTACTTTCCCCTCTTCTTCTCACCAGGCCTTCCATGGCCTTTGTTTGCCATAATTCCATTCTGCCTGTGATGGATGATTCACACTGAATAGGGAATATTGTATTGCAGTCTGTCTCTTCAGTACACCGATATACACAAAACACATGTACATAAATGTAACTTTACACCCTCCTCATACACACACACAAACACACACACACACACACACCAGTGGGGAAGGCTGATCTAGAGTTGGCCACATGTATCAGTTGGGTCAACCTTAGATTTTTGTTTGAATGGTGAGGAAAGTGGTAGGAGGGAGCTCAAATCCCTCAATAAATACAAAAACATTAACAAAACTGCTGGTCTATAGAGGATTGAATATGGAAGAGCAGTGTTGGACTCTGATGGCAGGAGTTTAGAGTTAGTGGCTACAACAACCCATGGTATAAAAGAGAGATCAGAAAAAATAGGGCCTATATTGACTAGAGTTGGTTCTCAATGACTGTCTCTCAAATAATATATTTAGTACATATATAGATATAAAGCTATATATATGTATATAAATTTAATATTTATATAATATGTAAGAGAGTGACAGGGATAAAATGAAGGAGTAAGATGGGTAGAAAAGGATCTAGACTGCACAAAACATTGAATGATGTGTGCATATGTATATATTTGCCACATGTTTTGTAGGAATGTTTTCTCTTGATGAATAGGAGCTTAAACTATAAATTACTACTTGTCAGAAACCCAGTTCTAGGGGCAAGTCTGGTGACCTTGGATAAGTTACTTAATTTATGCCGGCTCATCGAGTTCCACCTCAGGTCTTTCTTAACGCTCAGGTTGCGGTCCAGAGACTCGCGACATGGGGCGAGCTGCTACTGGCTCCCCTGTGACCAGCCGCTCACAAGTCGCCCGGGAGGGGATGGTGGGTTCTAGCCCTGGCCCACCATCCCAGGAGCCTCACAACAACCAGCGCCCCCCACTCCATGAGGGGCCTCCATTTTCCAATCGGACTTCTCTCGTCAGACCTCCACCCAGCAGACCGCTATCAGCACCCAGCTCATAATATAGCTGGACTTAGAGATGCCTACAGGAGTTGCTACCTGCAGCAGAGCCTGGCGCTACCCGTGTTGTATTGATATATATGCCAAATACCAGTAACAATTATAGACTCATTCTGGAATGGATTGAGGCTCTTTATGTTTCTGGGCAAGCAGATGCCTGGCTCTCGAGCATGAGACAGGTATGAGAGTTCGGGGCCCGCCGGCATCGTGACGGGAGAAGTGATAGACAGTGATGTACATATTTTCTTATTATTCATGTAAAATTATGTAGTATGATTATCCCAGGAATCAGTAGTTGCCCAATTAGTAGTCATTATTACTGTGAAGGACATTTGATGTAACAGGTACTTTGCAAGGTCTTAAGGATTTGAGGAGTTTGTACCTAAGTGGTGAGACCAATAAACAAAGAATGTGCTCCTCTGTCTCCCTTCTCCTCACATAATTGTGTATGCCGTGATAGAGAATGCAGTGCACTTAGATACTACAGTGTCAAAAGGAACTTGGGGACTCGTGGCAAGGTAGCGGCGTTTGACTTTATCTATGTGATTGTGTTAGGGCTGGGGAATGAGAGAGTTTCTGAGGACATCTGCTTTTCCAGCCAAATATTTATGAGTTTCAGTTCAGTTCCACCACTTAGGAAGGCAAAATAGAGTAAAACTATTGTTGATCATTTGTAATCATCTCAGGGTGACTAGAGGATCCCAGAAGCTTGAGGGCCCTGTCTGTCCGATCTCACTTCCAATCGACCAGATCTCTTCTTCCCATCACTCCTTCTACCAGCAAATCTCTGGAGGGAACATGTGAGGCTACGTGGTCTTGAGAGAAGTAGCAGAATGGAGACAGGGAAGTGTTTGCTACAAGGTTCCTTTTTTCAGTTAGTTTATTTCTTCTTCTTTTTTTTTCAAAGGTAACTTTCTTTTTTGCTAAATGAGCAGCAAGAACCCCAAACTTACTGTTTCTCAGAATCAACAGTAAAGAGCCCTGCACTGCTTATAATGTGTGGAGTTTTTCTCTCCCTGGGATTACAGGCCTTTTCACAATGCTGATGCACGGTTTTTAGCTATGTTAGTTCTGTAATGTTAGTTCTGAATGTTTTCATAATATTCCCCTGGTAGTTAGAAGCAGGGAAAGATTTATTTTAAGGGGAAAAAAGAGATCATTATTTCAGCCCCAGAGTCACACGTTAAGAAAGGAAGCAGGGAATGTGTAAATGCAATACTCCCGGTTCAAACTCCAAAGCACCTCAGGTTTTGCTCGGCTCCATTTATTTATCATTTCAATTATAGAGGAGATCTGTTGCTACGGAGGCCATATTGTATCTATTTCCCAATGAAGAAAAAAAAAGCAAGCTAAGGCAATTTAATCTTTCAATTCTTTTATGTGAAAATTTATTTACTGAATGTTTTTAAAAAGGGGGAATTTTAGCCACAACCAAGATTTTTTTATCCTCAAATAATCTTACCTCAAACAATTACTTGTTCACTACGAATGCTTTTCCCCTGTTATACTGAAGTTTAATTATTATAACTACCAATGATAAAAAGATGCAGCATTGATTTTTCATATGTATGGTGCTGAGGGAGGAACCCAGGATTACATACATGTGAGACATTCAAGCACATTCAAGCACGTCAGATTCACTTCTTGAATAAAGTCAAAGTTACAAATCTAAAGAGTAAAGAAGTCAGAATGCCTCTAGTACATAAGTTCTTGGGGAGGGGGGGTAGAGGTTGCTTGGGCCACACACAGCGGTGCTCATGGCTGGTTCTGCCTGCATTCAGGGATGTTCCTGGTGGGATTGGAGGACCATATAGGATACTCGGGATTGCACAGTATGGAAGGCAAGCTCCCTACCTGCTGTACTATCTGTTGTTTTAGCCCCATATTAGTTTATGTGTTACCTATGGTTGTTTTCAAGTGAATTGTGTGTACAACAGGTTTTTTTCCCATGCAAGACATTCAAGATAAATTAATATATGTATTATATCAGGTAAGAGTCAGCTCTAATTCAGAGTAAATTCTAGGGATAATTGATGCTATTACAAACTCTACTAATGTATCTAATTAAGCTACGTAAATATATATAAGAAACAAGGAGCTCTCACTTATAATTATATTTTTGTATACTTTTATAGTGAATTGCAACGTTCAAAATTAGGTGCTTGAATATTTCTCTCTTTTTACTGAACAGACCAAAATACTGTCATTAACCTGAAGGGATGGAATTGCTCTTCAAAATAAAGATTGAAAGCAAGAAATCAATTTTGAGGAAATAATCACAGGTAGATACTGTGTATTAAAACTGGGCACAGAGGAAATATATCTGCACATTTTTGAGTCAGTCATAGAAAAAAGGACCCTAAGAAACCACAAAAAATGCTAGTTACTGTTTTGGCTGTGGGTCGCGCCCTCTAGGTGTGAGCCCCTGCTTGTTTCATAAAATCTCTAGGCCTACTGTTGTAGCTGTGATAATCAGGGCCAAAGAGGCACATTATAAAAAGCCTTAAGCTCTTAATTTGTATTTTGTCTCACCTAGAATGGTTTCTGCCTTGGAGATATTGCTCTCTTGAGTTCAAAATATGCATTTTCTTATTCAACCAGGATGTTAAAAATTACCATATTCCCATCAAAGACAAATGCTTTGCTACTTTTACTGATTTCTTTACTGTAATTTTTCCTCCACTGAGAATAAACTGGTTGTTCTAATTCCGTATAAGTTGATACAGTAGGTTCACCTTAAATAAAATAATTAAATAAAAAATAATTATTGCTATGGGCCCACAGCTGGTGGTGCTTTGGAACACCCCATGCCCAAAGTTGCTCAGAGATCAGCAAAGGCACAGCTTGTGGTGTTTGGGGAAGGTCATGCGGGTTCAGGGATGTACCTAGGGTTTTATAGATGCAAAACATTTGCCCTACCCAAGCCTCCTCCTAGCCCTTGATGCCCCAAATAAAGTAACAGAATTTTTTCTATGTAACAGAAAAAATAATTATTTTAGTTAAAGGTTATGGCAGTTCTATAAGGGGCCAGAGCAAGCAACCCCACAACTTAGAGTTACAGAGAGAGCTAGGTGCCGTGTCTCATCCAACTCACAACTTAGAGTTACAGAGAGAGCTAGGCGTCTTGTCTCACCCAACTCACAATTAGAGTTACAGAGAGAGCTAGGTGCCGTATCTCACCTGACTCACAACTTAAGAATTACAGAGAGAGCTAGGTGTTGTGTCTCACCCAACTCAACAACTTAGAGTTACAGAGAGAGCTAGTTGTCATGTCTAACCCAACTCACAATTAGAGTTACAGAGAGAGCTAGGTGCCGTATCTCACTTGACTCACAACTTAAGAATTACAGAGAGAGCTAGGTGTTGTGTCTCACCCAACTCAACAACTTAGAGTTACAGAGAGAGGCTAGGCGTCGTGTCTCACCCTACTCACAACTTAGAGTTACAGAGAGAGCTAGTTGTCATGTCTGACCCAACTCACAATTAGAGTTACAGAGAGAGCTAGGTGTCGTGTCTCACCCAACTCACAATTTAGAGTTACAGAGAGAGGCTAGGCGTTGTGTCTCACCCAACTCACAACTTAGAGTTACAGAGAGAGCTAGGTATTGTGTCTCATCCAACCCACAACTTAGAGTTGCGGAGAGAGCTAGGTGTCGAGCTAGGTGTCGTGTCTCACCCAACTCACAACTTAGAGTTTCAGAGAAAGCTAGGCATCATGTCTCACCCAACTCACAACTTAGAGTTACAGGGAGAGCTAAGTGTCGTGTCTGACCCAACTCACAATTTAGAGTTACAGAGAGAGCTAGGCGTTGTGTCTCACCAAACTCACAACTTAGAGTTACAGAGAGAGCTAGGTGTTGTGTCTCACCCAACCCACAACTTAGAGTTACAGAGTATCTCACCCAACACCTCTTGAGTTCATTTCAATTTCTATGAAGCTTCAAGGAGCTTAATGAGTGGTTCCTGGTTGAACAACCCAATCCCTGATTGACGTCTACATAATCATAATTGTCAGAGCTGGTCATTCTGTTTGAGCCAGTAAGAAAAAAAAATATTTTATGCCAGTAGATTATTTTTCTTATTTTCAGCTGGGTTTCTTGTTAACGTACTATGGAAATCATAGGGTGTTTATTTATCTATTCATTCATTCATTCATTCATTCAATTTCTGCTCTGGTATGTCTGATAAAAAACATAGAAAAACAATCTTTTACCTACCCTACTGGTGGGAAGTAGAAAAAAATTTGTCCTTTCGCTTTCTGAGATCATATTCCTCAGTATGGGTTTTCAACCCCCAGAAAGTAATTGCTTTCATTCTTTTCCATTAATTTCTTGAGTCATAATTGCATTTTCTTACATTCATTTTTTTGTGAAGCAAGATAGTCTTTATTGAAACTGATTGAGAAAGATGTGAGGGGAGAGAAAGAGAAGTGTGTGTTTCTGAGAAAGAACACAGGCTTCTCTAGAGTGGAAGCAGGCAAGCGAAGAGACAGACAGAAGCAGACGAGAGGCATGTTTTAGGGAGAACACAGGCTTTAAGAGCAAGTTAAGGCATAATTTTCAAGGCTTGTTTGGTTTGGGGGTCTCGCTCATAATTAAAGCTAGTTTCATTCCTGTTTTCTGTTCGCATCACATTTGAGATGTTTTAGGATTTTTCTTTCTTGAAAGGAAATGTTTTCTGTTAGTTTCAAGAGGAGAGGATGTGGCCTGCTTTCCTTTCGAGTATTCTGAGACCTTGTTCTCGTATTGATGCAGGTGGACCCCACGGGTGGTTTATGTGAGGCTGGAAGGAGAGAGAGATGGTTGCTTTCTTCCCAGCCACCTCTGCCACCCTGGACCTGCTGGGCAGGCTAAGGACTGATAAAGTCTGAGATGAGCCCCTGCATGGCATGGGCCTGAGCCCCACCAGCCCCACGAGGTGGCCATCAAGCCACACCTGATGTCCGCTTGATCTCTAGGCTTGGAAGTTGATTCCCACCACTCGAGATTTCTCGGGAGCCATGGACTCAGGCTGGAGCAAGGAATTGCTCTTTTCAGGAAAGGAAAGTCAGTCGTAGACCTTACCCAGGGTTGCCTTAGGGTTCTTGTCTTCCTCACAGAAAAAGAATTTTCAGGAGTCGACGAGCAGTGAAGTTTTACAGACTTTGTTAAGGAGATTTCAGGAGAGGGGAAGAGGAGAGAAAGAGAAAGAGTACACATCTCAAGGGGGAGATGCAGGCAACACACGTGCTCAGGCACCACATGTGCTTGGCCACTTGGGCTCAGGCAGCATGTGTGTCCATGCAGCATGTGCACACTGTCCTTTGGTCAGGACGGCTTTTATAGATTTCTCCCCAAGTTACTCCCATATGGGGCTTTAACTAGGTTGCTAGGGCTGTTGCTAAGGGGAGTAGACTTTGGGAGTGGTCTTCTTTGACTGGAATGCTTTGCAGTCTTTAGTGAGCTGGGTCCTGGGCCGGGAGGCTGATTTATTTTCCTTAGGAGAGTTAATTATCTAAAGCCTTTAAAAGGGTCAGTGCCCTATGGGCTTCACACATTCCCTTTTGGCCTTCCCTTCCCCTAGGGTCTATTGTTGATAGTGGTCTTGTCAAGTTTGGTTTCGGGTTTTCAATCAGGTGTGACTCTGGATTTCTTCTTCAGGAATTTTATTGCCATGTGGCGCCCCCTGTCTGCCTGCCTACAATAGTATCAACTCATGTACCCACTTTCGTTTATGTATGTGTTCAGTGCTGTAATTTGGGAGGTTTGTGAATGATCTTTCTCATCTCAGCTAGCAGATGGATACATGCATATAGCTAAACAGGGTGGTGGATGCCAACATTGAGAGTTTTCTTAATGATGTTCCTATGTTTTATTTCTGTATCCTTCAAGTGTGTGCATCATTCCTAGAGGTACTGTAATACCAAGTTAGTGTGTATGTGGATGGATAAGCTTCTATTTCAGCTCCCTACTCCAAAAATCTATTTGATGTATTGTTCTCAGAGGAACTTTTGGATAGTAAAATGATAAGAGCAGACACCTTACTTGATCATAGCCAAAAAGGGGGAAAAAATGTGTATTGCTTTATTCATTCAGTAGAGCCGGGGTCAAACCCAGGCCGCCTGCAGAGTGTGTGCTTTATGATTGATCTTCATCCCTCTCTTACGTGTTTCTTTTGATTTTTGTGTGGGGGATGTAATCAAGGAGTCTTCCAGGAGCCCAGGGTCACTCCCAGCAGTACTTGCTCAACCAGGAAAGGCCTGACAGTTCAATGTTAGCCAGGGAGGATGTGATGTGTCTCTGGTCCTGAGTTGCTGGAGACCACCAGCAGGTCTCGAGATAGAGATTTGACCCCCTTATGTTTTCAAGCTTTCTAATTCAGGTCTTCTTTCGCCTTAAAGTGCCATTCTAATCTGTCTCATGGATAGAAACTATTCTCTGTGCTGCTCTAGCGCTGAGATCTGTGCAAACGTATCGAAGCCTCCAGGCTCTGTCTTTTGTGCTCTTCGAAGAATGAAAAAACTGCATTGCCCTAAGGTAAAAGTTATTGCTAAAGAATTCTTGGAAACACAAAACTGAAAACTTTTGAAAGATAGATAATTGAATAGGTTGAATGGGTAGTTGAATGATACATTTACTCTAGAGTACTAGAATCTTAATTTCTATCATATATTGGGACTGCTTTGATATCAAAGTGTATTAGAAAAAATGTAATTGAATAGGCATAGAAAACCTTTGATATCAAATAGACTACAATCCAATCCTTTTGAGGAATTAGAGTACTTTTGTCTTACAAATGAAGTCTTTCACAGGGTCATAGTTTTCAGAAACCTATCTATTCATCCTAATCTCCTGGAGGAATTGAGAATCAGCAAAAGATCTTCACCATCTTAGAAGAAAGAGTCTATTTCTATGATGCAAAATTTTATGCTCCCACCTATAGCACTAAAGGACTATTCTTTGAAATGCAGATTTAAAGAGAAGCTTGTAAGTCTGAGTAAAGTGGAAAGACTTTTTGAAAATTAAATCAATGACAAAAATTTAGAGAGAGAGGTCAGTCTCAGCTAGACCAAGCTCAGGGAACCAACATGCATCTGTTTTCTATTCTGCTCCTGGTTTCTTTGTTTGGTTTGGTTTTTCTTTACATTTTTTTGCAAAACAAAAATTGTAAAGCTAACTTTTTTTTTCTTTAAAACCAGCTCCTATGGTTACAGTTCTAACAGTAGAGATCTCTGTTCTGTATATTTGTGTTTTCAACCTGCTCATGGTTTCATTTGACTTCCAGGTGGCGTAATTTAAATGAGTTCTCTAAATTGTGGCCCGTACAAGCTGCAGGTTAGAAGTGTATGGACTGGAGATCTGTCTCAACAGACGGGGGCTCATGGCTGCATGCAGGGGCCTTCTTGGGTTTGGCTTCTGCCTCGATTAAAATTCTGCCTGGGTTCATCCCCTGGCATTGTATAGGCTTCCTGTCTACAGAGTTTGGGTCCTGGCTCTTTTTGAGCTCTCACCCCAAACTATTACTTTGGGATTCTTACTGCAAAATGAAGGATTTGATTCTATGAATAAGAGAAAAAAAATGTTTTTTTTTTTTTTTTTTTTTGCTTTTTGGGATCACACCTGGCAACGCTTGGGGTATACTCCTGGCTCTGCACTCACAAATTGCTTTGGGGACCATATGGGATGCTGGGGATGGAACACGGGTCAGCTATGTACAAGGCAAATGCCCTACCTGCTAGACTCTGTGTCAGAAAAATTGTGGTATAAATGTTTTAAAATATATGTTTGGGAAATTGCAAATCTATTTGTGAATTATCTAGTTAATTTTTTTTCTCATGTGACAGTGCCATAATTAGCTAAATTAGGTTTTGGGGTCTTCATTTGTTTGCAGGCCAAGTATCACGCATGCGCAGCATATATACCTTAATCATGACCCACAACTCTTAGAGATAAAAAAAAACCCTAAAACAATGTACAAAAATCAAATTAATAATAAAGATCAATTAAGTAAAGTCAAATGACTCGAAGATAGAGCAGTGGGATCTACCTTGGACAAGGTGAGTGGCACAGAGCTAAAGCCTTGCATGAGCCCTGGGTTCAGATCCTGGCACTGCAAACAAACCTAAACAAATAGAATTCACCGTCTCTAAGCAATAGGCAAAAATCAAAATGGGGAAAAAAACCACAAGTTTCAGGGGCTCAAGCTGGTATTTGTATAATTACAGTCCCCCAAAGAAAGGATAGAATGGGTGCAAAATATTATTCAAATAAATGTGAAAATCATAAACCTACTGACTAAACAGCTGACTGCATATTAAATAAATGCACAGAATCCACGCCTCCTGCTGATTATAGGAATTAGCTGGAAGAGCAAACACATCTGGACAAGAGAGAAAGGACATCATTTTGCTTAATGATCCCTATTGTTCTCTAGGCCAAAGGCACTCCCAAACTGGCAGAAGTCCACTTGTAATTGTATTAAAATCTCAAGCTATGCATTTGCAGTCTTCCTTTTCATATATTTTCTCCTCTTTTTCTGCCATTCTTTCATCTGTTAAAAATTTGTCTTCTGAAGAAGCACTTTGTGTTTTCTGTATCTAATTCACATGTATTTAATTAACATCTAATGTATTTGTTCTGGGCACAAAGATTCAGATGACACAAAAGTGAATGAGGCCAATTATCTGCACCCTAAGATTTGAGTATTCAATAGGGAACACTGATAGGAGTATATGGTAAGAGTATATGGTAAGAGATAAGACCTGGCAATAGAAATTGGGCAAATGGAGTTTTTACATTTTAATAGTAGTTAATAGTAGTTTTTTTTTTTTTTTTTTTGCTTTTTCTGGGTCACTCCCGGAGATGCTCAGGGGTTACTCATGGCTCTGCTCAGGAATTACTCCTGGAAGTGTTCAGGGGAATGCCGGGATCAATCCTGGGTCAGCTACGTGCAAGGCAAACGCTCTGCCTGCTGTGCTATAGCTCTTGCCCCAGTTTCACTTCTTATTCAAGAAATACGCTTTCTTATTCAAGAAAATACGCTTATTTGAAAACATGAGTGCTGAACGTGGATCGAACTTTAGGGGAAATGAAATTGTAGTCAGTGGGCCCGCTGGTGGCTTATGGAAGGTGGGAACAAGACAGAAGTTCTCGTGATCCGTCTCTGCGGCCCTGCCACCTACCCAGGTCTTACCCAGGTGTTGCAAGTTCTTATCTTTTATCTCTCTGAAGAAGAATTTCAGAAGGAGATGAGCAGTGACGTAAAAACAGATTTATTAGGAAGGGGAAGGAGGAGAGACAGTGGGAGCGAGAGTACACAATCTCAAGAGGGGAGATGCGGGTGCCACGTGTGCTCGGGCACCACCTGTGCTGGGCCACGTGGGCTCAAGCCGCACTTGGGGTCTGGCAGCTTATGCGCCCATTCCTTTGTTCAAGGTGGCTATCATAGTGATTTTCTCAAGCTGCCCCACGTGGGGCTTCTACCTAATAGTCCGTCGCTAAGATGGAGTCAAGGGACTACAAGAGTTGGGAGTGGTGGATGGTCTTTGAAATCTTTTTCCTGTTCTTTGTTTCTTTTGAAAATGGAGGGATCCATTCTTCTCAGGGTCTCATGGAGGTGGAACCTGAGATCCTGTGCTCAAGTACTGATGGCCTTAGAGCTGGGTCATTTTATTACTCCATAGGAGTTCCATTGCCAGTGGGGCCCTTTCCTATGTGTCTGCCTACATCGAAATAGGCTAGAAAGAATAAGACAAAGTGCAGATAATGTCACTACAGTATAAGCAACTATGTAAACCATGGTGTTTATTAAAGAAGTAAACCAGTAGATAAAACAAATAAGGCCTTAGATTCTGATGGGGAACTGAGGTGATCTGAGGTGGGAGTAGTACATAGGGTAGAGGGTGTTTGAAGGACTGTAGGAGAGGCTTATTTAGACTTGGGTGGAGTGTAATGTGGAAATCTTTTGAAGTGTTAACCCATATTCCTACAGCATAGTGCTGTCAACCAGTTACCTCAATTAAAAGCAAACATGAGGTCTGAATTAAGTGATGGAAGCAAAGTCTACTTAGATTATATATACCTGTTTATTTTACTGGTATTTGGCATGTCAAATACAACACAGGTAGCTTGCCAGGCTCTGCCATGTGGGTGGGATTCTCTTGTAGTCACATCAAAACTCGAGCATTTATTGATGATCGCACAGCCACAAAGCGGCCGTGCGGGAGCTGTGCTGTGATCAGCTTTCCTGATCACCAGTAATAATTATGGACCTCATTCCCATGACTTGATGGAATGGTTTGAGGCTCTTTATGTTCCTAGAGCATGTAGATGCCCGCTATCTTGCATGTGACAGGACGTATCGAGATGTTATTGGTACCCACTTGAGCAAATTGATGATCTACTGGAGGACAGTGATACAGTGATATTTGACTGGTATTGGACACTATGTTGAAATAGGAAATTATTTAGATGAATAAACAATTAAGAATTAACTTTATGAAATGATCGTCTTTTTCTTATGATGATTTTGGGCTGCTAGAGTTCAGAAACCCTAGAATAGCTGTTCCAAGTTCCAGTTCCAGTATCCATATCAAATTATGTGCCCATTCTCCCAATATAGCACATAACTGGAAGGCAATATAGCTATTATGGGCAACATCTTTCTTTTTTTATCCTTGAACTGCACTACTCAGCCAGCCACATTGTTCCATAGGATCTTATCAGAATTGGGAGGAGATAGGCATGTGCCAACCACCTGGATTTTAAGCCTGAACCAAATGATGCTTTCTGGTGTCATTCACAAACCTTTTAAGCTACCATCTGGGACTGGAAAGTTAACTCAATGGGCTCAACTCTTATTTTTCAAGCCAGAGGCCCCAAGGTTTGGTCCTCAGGACTACATGGGTCGCTGAGCTTTGCTAGATGTGACTCAAACCTGCTGAGCTGGGAGTGACCTCAATGGGAGCTACCCCCAAACAAAAAAATAAATAAACAAATGAATCATATTCTTCATGAAGGAAAAAAAATTCATGCTTTCTAAATCTTTTCTCAAGGATTTTAAGGGGAATTATAATTTAAATTTTTGTTTGTTTCATTAGGGTCAGACCTGGCTGTACTCAGGGTTCACTCTGGCTCTTCACTTAGGGATCACTCCTGGTGGTATTTTGGGGAACCATGTATAGTGCTGGTCATCAAACTCAGGTCAGATGTATGCAAGCCAGTACCCTGCTGTACTGCTGATCAAACCCCAATGTCTGTCCCTTGTCCAGTTCATCTGGTTGCAGAAGCTGCGAGCCCATAGCCATGCCTACTGGCATGGAGAGAGAGGAATGCCTGGGATTGAGCCCAGGGTGGCTGCATGCCAAGGCATGTACCCTACCTGCTGTACTATGTTTCCAGCCCAAGGTAGTGAAATATATTCACTTGATCACTTGACATCCCGTGATTCTTGTTAATTTGCTTGAGTGGGCACCACTAATATTTCCATTGACCCTATAACATGCCAGTGTAGCCCAATGGCATCTGGTTGCTTCAGGAATATGAAGAGCCTCAAACCACTTGCTCATGATCTTGATGAAGAATTCTGACCATCTTGTAGGTGGGCGGCCACATGATCTTTTGACATCCTGTGGAATCCAGGATGTCATGAACTATGTTCACAAACATAGTTTTGTTGAGATTCAGCTGTAAACCTATCTTTCCACATTCTTGGTCTAAGTCAGCCAGCATTTGTACCACTTGGCTAGTGTTCGGTGTTATTAGAACGATGTCATCAGCCAAACGGAGGGTGCAGCCATCCCCCCAGCCTCTGTGTTCCTGCCTCCTAAAAAGCAGGATGCTTTGTTGGTCTCCACCCTGTGTTGGGAACCCAGCCACATGCTCACAGGTATGTTTCCTCATAAAGTTTATAAGCAGCTATTTATATGAATCCTTGTTATGTCAACTGGTTTGTTTTGCCTATTTTTGATTACAAAATAAAATATTTAACAGACAAAAAAAAAGTTGCCAACCATCTATCTTCACTCCCATTCCTTCCCATTCTAATTGTCAGATGACTTCTCGAGGGGTGGCACTGAAGAGTTTCGGTGAAATGGTATCACCCTGCTGAACCCCTCTATTGACATCAATGATCACTTCCTTGTAGAATGGTGAGATCTTGGTGGTGAATCCGTAATTACAACTCATGGAGGATCTTGATGTATTATGTTTGAGCGCTCTGTTTGGCTAGGGCTTGGATGACTGCTTCAGTCTCAACAGAATCAAAGGTTTTCTTTAAATCAATGAACGTTAGACAGAGTAGAATTTTTTTTTTTTTTTTTGCTTTTTGGGTCCACCCAGCGATGCTCAGGGGGTAGGTCCTAGATTTCCATTCAGGATCTACTTCTGGCGGTGCTTGGGGACCATATGGGATGCTGGAGATTGAACCCAGGTTGGCTGAATGCAAGGCAATGCCCTACCGCTGGACTATCACTCCCTGCGCCAGAGCGGGATCTTGAACTCCCTACAAACCGCAATGAGCTTGGTTGCCGTGTGGACATGGTCAATTGTGCTGAATCCTTTTCGAAACCCAGCTTTCTCACATGGTTGTCCTTCATCTAATGTTCTGCCAATCCTGTTCAGGATGACTCGAGTGATCAACTATGACTGTTGTCAGTAGATGCCTGACAACAGGCAGATTGGGTGATAGTTGCCAATGTCGTGGATGTCTCCCTTCTTGAACAGTAGAAATGTCCGCTGGTCTTCCATTGGGATGGCACCTTGCATTCAGACAGGTAGCGTTTGAAGAGCTGAGCCAGTGTATTGGTGAGTACTGATGGCAGATTCTTCAGGTGTTCGGGTATGACTTTGAATGGGCTCGGTGCTGTTCTCTTCTTTACTGATGAAATGGCATGTTGGATTTCAGAAGGGAGAATGCTGGAAACATACCCATCCTGTGGAATTTGGTATGTGGGCAGGTTTGTGTGGCTATCAAAGAGATCCGAGTAGAAGTCATGGATAATCTTTTCTATTGCCTTTCTGGAAGATGTGGTAGATATCAGGACATTGGAGTGCAGTCATCTTCGTCTTATAGTTGGCGAAGAACAGGCGGGCATTGTGAATGCTTTTCCGGCTTCTTCTGCATCTGCCAGTATTGCTGCTCTTCTCTCTTTGAGGTCTTCCTTTTCACTTCTCTGCATTGTTTTCTGAGCTTGTACGTTAGCTTATGGTTACCTGCGGCTCGTGCCTTGCCACGTTAGTGAATGAGCACAAGACTTTTTAAAGACAGGCGTTCTTTTGGCTTTCCTCTCTCTCGGTGTTCCTCACACAATCATAGAGGTGCCGAACTAGTCAGTTGTATTCTTTGTCAGTGTCGTCAATGATGGCATCTTCCCATGTTGCTGCAATGATGCCAAAGAGTTCCCTGTTGGTGGTCATTCTGGGAAGACTGCAAAGTCTTCTTAAACTTTGCAGCCCTTTCTCCTCATTTAAGTAGAATTTTGCACGAAGGAGATGGTGGTTTGATCCTGATTGGAAATTTGGGACGACAGCAACATCAGTCAAGCAAAACCATTGATTGAATATGATGTGGTCAATTTCATTGTGATTCTCCGATCCATGAGCAGGAATTGTGAAACTGTCCACCAGGAGATTCCCATGTCCAACATTTAGATTCAGCCTTCTGGAACTGTGAGTTATCATGAATGTTCTTGGCTTAATACTATGTTAATTAATCCCTATTCTGCTCTTGTTGTGGACAGAAATAACTAGGTGTAAAGGAACATTTCTACCTTCCTCTGTTCCCTCATTCTCAGATTCTCCCCACTCTACATTACCATATAAGAAAGAACCATAGTATTAAGGTAAAGATGTAGGAAGAAAGGATCCTTGTCATGAACAGATCTGCTACATGAGCCGTTATGTGAACACTGGAATGAGAATAGAAGCCTGGCATTATTCCAACTCCCATGAATCTACCTGACACTGAGCAGAGGATTCATTCATTTCTCAGCACTGAGTCTCCAATAAGCTAATCCATCTTGTGAGCAATAAGGACTGGTCTCAAAAGCCTACCACACAGTAGTCAAACTGGTTAGAGATTGAGGTGGAGTTATAGGAATACAGAGCAATTGTCTCATTTTATTTTTTCCTCTGCAAAGTTCTTTCTCCTTTGTCCAATGAAAGAGTTTTGTTTACTTGAAACTTGGTGTAAGGCTTAAAAGTAAAACAATCCCACTCTTAAATCTGTGATGAGTTCATGGAAGGCATTCTACAATGACTAAAGAGGAGATCGCTAATGGCCTGGAGGATTGGGGATGCCGGACATCAATGTAGTGTTTAGGCGTGAGCACTCACAAAAGGTGGATACGTTCCCTATATTTTGCTTTACAATTACGGAAAGTAAAACATTTTTATAGATCCTTTTATCAAATGCAATTAAAGAAAACAATGTAGGGCTTAGGTGCAGATTATTATTTTGTACAATGATTTCACCTCTTTTATAATATTTCTCTTTATGGAATAGGTTTTCCTTAATGCTGATTGGTGACACTGGCATCATTGAATTTTTGATTTCCAAAGGTCTTTTTTTTCCACAGTCTGATGAAAAAGAGAATGCATTTTGTACTTAAAAATAAAAACCAAGAGGGGAACAGAAAAAAGAAAATCAATATTTGATAACAGAAGTCTTAGGTTTATTATTGAATAAAGCTGAAAAAAATAAAAATTCTATGAGCAATCTCCATATTTTCAAAGAAAAAATTCTAAAGGCATCAAGACACAAAATCAAGAGTTTGAAACATATTCTTTTTTTTTTTTTGATTTTTTATTATACCACAGTGAAACATACAATTACAAAGGTGTTCATAATTGGTTCTTGGTAATACAGTATACCAGCACCCATCCCTCCACCAGTGCCCCATTTCCACCACCAATGTACCCCCACCCCTCCTGCCCACCCCGATGCTGCCTTAATAGCAGGTACCCCAGTTTCCTCTCTTTCTCTCTCTTGTCTCTCTCTCTGTCTCTGCATCTCTCTCTCTTATTTTACACATTGTGGCTAGCCCTGCAGGTATTTAGAGTTTATCACTTAAGTCTCTTTGTGTATATTCAATGGTGAGTTTTAATCTGCCATTACCATTTCCCACATTTAGTAAAACACTGGTATCTATTTATGTCATTAATGAATGCAGTCATTCTATATCTGTCCTTTTCCTTCTGACTAATTTCACTCAGCATGATAGTCTCCATGTCCATCCATTTGCAGGTAAATTTCATAATTTCATCTTTTCTGACAGCCGCATAGTATTCCATAGTGTAGATGTACCACAGTTTCTTTAGCCAGTCCTCTGTTCTAGGGCATTTAGGTTGTTTCCAGATTCTAGCTATAGTGAATAGCAGAGATGAATAAAGAAGTACAGATAGTGTTTCTGCTATGTGTTTTTCGGTCTCTTGGGTATATTCCCAGGAGTGCTATTGCTGGATCAAATGGGAGCTCAATATCTAGTTTTCGGAGGAATGCCCATATTGTTTTCCCAAAAGGGCTGGACCAGTCGGCACTCCCACCAACAGTGGATCAGAGTCCTTTTTCCCCCATATCCACGCCAGCACTGGTTGTTCTTGCTGTTTTGTATGTGTGCCAGTCTCTGTGGTGTGAGATGGTACCTCATTGTTGTTTTGATTTGCATCTCCCTGATGATTAAAGATGAAGAACACTTTTTCATATGCCTTTTGGCCATTCGAATTTCTTCTTTTTTTGGAAGCTTCTGTTCATTTCTTCTCCCCATTTTTTTGATGGGGTTGGCTGTTTTTTCCTTGTGGAGTGCTACCAGTGCCTGATATATCCTGGATATTAACCCCTTGTCAGATGGGTATTGGGTGAATATCCTTTCCCACTCTGTGGATTGTCTTTGTATCTTGGTCACCGTGAAACATATT
>JAJIBD010023190.1:0-16075 GCA_021461705.1 Cryptotis parvus | reverse complement strand
TGGTGGAGACAATAAACAAGAAGCTAATGCTCTGCCTCTGTCTCCCTTTCTCCTCACATAATTGTACAACATGCAATTGATGAATGCAGTGCACTTAGATACTACAGTGTCTAAAGGAACTTCCTTCGATGACTTAAGTGGCAGTGATTGGATGACTTTATCTAATGTGATTTTTTGAAGAATCTGAGAGAGTTTCTGAGGACATCTGCTGCCATGCATCTTGCTGAGTTTCGAGCTCAGTTCCACCACTTAGGAAGGAGGCAAATAGAGTAAAACTATTGTGATATAATTTGTAATCTCATCTCCAGGGACGACTAGAGGACTCTACCAGAAACGAGGGCCCTGTCTGTCCGATCTCACTTCAATCGACCAGATCTCTTCTTCCATCCTCCTTCTACTGCCAGCAAAAATCTCTGAGGGAACATGTAAGGGCTGGTGAACTAACTGAGAAAAGTAGCAGAATGGAGACAGGAGGAGCAGTGTTTTCTACAAGGTTCACTTTTTCTGGATTAGTTTTTTTCTTCTTTTTGTGCTCGAAGGCGACTTTGGCTTTTTGCTTTGAAGAGCAGCAGAACCCCCAGCTTTACTGTTTCTCGAAATCGACAGTAAGAGCCCTGCACTTAACATAATACATGTGGAATTTCTCTCCACATACCTGGGATTACAGGCTTTACTTTTCTGGCTGCTGATGCAGTTTTTAGCTTTATATATTGGTTCTAGCAATATTGAGGAAGTTTCTGAATGTTTTCATAATGTTCCCCTGGCAGTGATTTAGAAGCTTAGCAGAAAGAATTTTTGGCATTTTAAGAGAGAGAGAAAAAAGAGATCATTAACCTAGCCCCCAGAGGTGCATTGAAAGAAAGGAAGCAGGAATGTGTAGTATACAATACTCCTGGTTTAAACTCCAGCACACCTCAGTTTTGCTCAACCCATTTATTTATCATTTCAATTGCAGAGGGGGTCTAGTCTGTTTCTTTACGGAGCTTACATATTGTATCTATTCCCCATAATGAAGAAAAAAAAGCAAGCTAAAGGCATGAAAATTTAATCTTTCAATTCTTATGTGAAAATTTATTTACTGAATGTTTTTAAAAGGAGAGAATTTTAGCCACCTACATAGAATTTTTATACTCAAATATAAATCAAGCACCTCCCAAACAATTACTTGTTCCACTGAATGCTTTTTCTGATACATACTGTGAAGTTTAATTATTACTAACAACTTTTTTCAATGATAAAAAGATACAGCATACTAGCTTCACACATAATACTGTATGGTGCTGAGGAGGAACCCAGAGATTTACACCACATGTGAGACATTCCAGCTTTTATCCAAGCCGTCAGATTCACTTCTTGAGCTTAAGTCCAAGTTACAAATCTAAAGAGTAAAGCGATTAAATTAACACTTCTGAGCTTTTTTGCAAGTTCTTTTGGGAGGCATTAGGGGTTGGAGGCCAGCGGTGCTCATGGCTGGTTCTGCCACCATTCAAGGATGTTCACTGGTGGGATTGGAGGACCATATATAGGATACTACTCGAAGGGATTGCACTGCACAGTATGAAGGCAAGCTCCCCTACCTGCTGCTGTACTATCTGGCTGTTTTGGCCCCCATGATACAGTTTGTGACTGTTTTTATAGTTGTTTTCTCAGAAGAATTGGCCCATACTGTTCGAGTTTTTTTTTTCCACATACAGGCTATTTCAAGATGGAAATTCTAATATATGTATTATAACTCAGGTAAAAGTGAAATACAATTCAGAGCAAGTATGAGATAAGTGAGTACTAGCCACAAACTCTGCTACTAATGTATACAATTGAGCTACGTAAGCTATATATAAGAAGCAGAACTATAAAAACTATAGGGCCACTTGTTGCATACTTTTATGGTGAACTGCAGCACAGTTCAAAGTAGGTGCTTTGAATGACTTTCTCTCTCTTTACTAGACGAACTTCAAAATACTTTGTCGACATTAACTTACAGAGGATGGAATTATAAGCACAAAAAATAAAGATTGAGAAAGCAAAATCAATTTTGAGGAAATAATCACGAAAGACAGATGCAATATTAAAACTGGGCACAGAGGAGAGGAAATATATCTGCACGCATTTTGAGTGTGTTGATAGAGAAAAAAAAGGACACTTGAAACCACAAAATTCTAGTTCTTACTGTTTTGGCTGTGGGTGGCATACACACTCTAGGTGTGAGCCTGCTTGTTTAAGAATATCTAAGGCTAGCACTGTTTGGCAACTTTCCACCTAACGTAATCAGAGACTGAAGGCACATTGGCATAAAGCCTTACAAGCTCTTGAATTTGTATTTTGTCTTCACTAGAATGGTTTGCTGCTTTGGAGATATTGCTCTCTTGAGTTCAAAATAGCCATTTTTTTATTCAACCAGGATATTGGAGAATTGACACATATACCATCAGAGACTTAAGTAGCTTGCTACTTTTTCGATTTTGTTTACTGTAATTTTTCCTCCACTGAGAATAAACTGGTTCTTCTAATTCCGTATAGGTTGTTATAGTAGGTTCACACTTAAATAAAATAATTAAATAAAAAAACCGAATTTTTTACTATGGGCTGAGCTGGTGGGGAGTGCTTTGGAACACCCCACTCAAGTTTGCTCAGAGTCAGCAAGGGCTTTTTGGAGCTTAGGTGTTTGGGGAAAGTCATGCTTGGGTTCAAGGGATGTACCTGAGGGTTTTATAATGAAGGAACATTTACTTCTGCAAGCCTCCTCCTAGCTGTATGATTCCCCAAATAAAGTAACAGAATTTTTCTATGTATTAGAAAAATAATTGTTTTGGTGGAAGGAGATATGGCAGTTCTGATAGGGGGGCAAGAGCAAGCAACTTAACAGAGTTACAGAAGGCTTAGGTGCCGTGTCTCGATCCAACGCGGCAGAGTTACAGAGAGAGGAGCTAGGCGTCTTTACCTGTCTGCATAAACTCACAGAGTGTTTACAGAAGAGCTAGGTGCCGTATCTCACCTGACTCACAACTTAAAGTGCTACAGAGAGGCGCTTTAGGTGTTGTGTCTCACTAGGCTCGACAACTTAGAGTTACAGAGAGAGGGGCTCAGTTACGCATGTCTGACCCAACTCTGTAGAGTTACAGAGGGAACGCTAGGTGCTCGTATCTCACTTGACTCACAACTTAAGAATTACAGAGAGAGTAGGTGTTGTGTCTCACTCACTCAGCAACTTAGAGTTACAAGGGGCTGGGGCGTCATGTGCTGCACCCTACTACAACTTAGAGTTACAGAGAGGGCTAGTTGTCATGTCCGGTCCTAACTCACAGTGAAGGTGGAGGGGTCTAGTAAAAGGGGGGTAGGAGGAGGAGGGTGGGGGGGAGGCCCGGGAAAGGTGGTTTGAGAAGCTAGGTGTGGTAGTCTCACTTAACTCACAATTTAGGGTTACAGAGAGAGAGCCCCAGTAGGCGTTATTAACTCTAGGAACTCACAACTTGGAGTTACAGAGAGGCTAGGTGGTAGTGTTATACATCCAGCCACAACTCAGAGTTGCAGAGAGAGCTAGAGTGTCGAGGGCTGGAGTGTAGTGTCTCACCTAACTCACAACTTAGAGTTTTTAGAGAAAGCTAGGCATCATGTATCACCCAACTCACAACTTAGAGTTGCAGGGAGGCTGGGGGTGGGAGTGTCTGACCCAACTCACAATTGGGAGTTACCCCGAGAGGGGCTTAAGGCGTTGTATGTGCTCACTTAACTCACAACGGAGAGTTACAGAGAGGAGCTGAGTGTTGTAATGCTCACCCAACCCACAACCTAGAGTTACAAGTCTCTCCCAGCACCCGAGTTCATTTCAATTTCTATGAAGCTTCAAGGAGCTTAATAGTAGTTCCTGGTTGAACTAACCCAATCACTGATTCAACGATCTATAATCATAATTGTCAGAGCTGGTCATTCTATTTGAGGCCAGTAAGAAAAAAATATTATTATACTAATAGATTATTTTTCTTATTTTCAGCTGAGTTTCTTACGTTAACGTACTATGGAAATCGCCAGGGAGTGTTTATTATCTATTCATTCATTCATTTACATTCATTCAATTTCTGCTCTGGTATATCTGTTAAAACTTTATAGAAAAACAAATCTTTTCCCTACCTACTGGTGGGAAGTGAAAAAAAATTTGTCCCTTCGCTTTCTGGGGATCATATTCCTCAGTATGGGTTTTCAACCCCCCAGAAAGTAATTACTTTTTCATTCTTTTCCATTAATTTCTTGAGTCATAATTGCATTTTTTTACATTCATTTTTGTGACTAAGATAGTCATTATATTAGAAACTGATTGAGAAAGATATGAGGGGAGAAAAGAGGGTGTGTGTTTCTGAGAGAGCATTACTTTAGGCTTCTCTAGGCTGAAACTAGGCTTGCGAAAAGACAGACAAGCAGGCGAGAGACATGTTTTTAGGGAGAACAAGGCTTTAAGAGCAAGTTAAGGCATAATTTTCAAGGCTTATTTGGGTTTTTGGGGTCTCGCTCATAATGGTGAAGCTAGTTTTCATTCCTGTTTTCAATGTTAGCATCACATTTAGAAATGTTTTGGGATTTTTCTTTCTTGAAGAAGTATTCTGGTAGTTTCAAGAGGAGAGGATGAGGCCACTGCTAATTCCTTTCAATTTTCTGAGTTCTTGTTCTGTATTGATGGAGGTGGACCCAAGATTGGTTTATGTGAGGCTGGAAGGAGAGAGATGGATTGCTTTCTCTCCCAAAGCCACCTCACCACCACCCTGGACCTACTGGGCGAGAGCCCAGGACTGATAAAATCTGGAGATGAGGCCCTGCATGGCATGGGCCTGATCCACCAGCCCCACGTGGTGGCCATCAAGCCACACCTGATGACTCGCTTGATCTCTAGGCTTGGAAGTTGGTTCCCCACCACTCGAGATTTCTCGGGGGCCATGGACTCAGGCTGGAGCGAGGGAAGTACATCTTTTCAGGAAAGGAAAGTCTGTCGTGGACCTTGCCAGGGTTGCCTTAGGGTTCTTGTTTTCCTCACAGAAAAAAAAAAATTTTCAGGAGTGGGCGAGCAGTGAAGTTTTTACAGACTTTGTTAAGGAGGTTTTGGGAGAGAGGAAGAGGGGAGAGAGAGAAAGAGTACACATCTCAAGGGGGGAGATGCAGGCAACACACGTGCTCGGGCACCACATGTGCTTGCAACTTGGGCTCAGGCAGCATGTGTGTCCATGCAGCATGTGCTCACTGGCTTTAGTCAGGTAGGCTTTTATAGATTTCTCCCCAAGTTACTCCCATATGGGGCTTCAACTGGGTTGCTAGGGCGTTGCCAAAGGAGTAGACTTTGGGAGTGGTCTTCTTTGGTTGGAATGCTTTGGAGTCTTTGTGAGCTGGGTCCTGGGCCGGGAGGCTGATTTATTTTCCTTGGGAGTTAATTATCTAAAACCTTAAAGGGTCGGAGTGCCATATAGGCTTCCACATGCCTTTGGGCTTCCACTCTATAGTGTCTATTGTTGATGAGTGGCTGCTTGTCAAAAGTTTGGTTTCGGGTTTTCAATCAGGTGTGACTCTGGTTTTGCTTCAGGAATTTTATTGCCGCAGTAGCTTCCCCTGTCTGCCTCTACAATAGTATCAACTCATGTACCCACTTTTTGTTTATGTGTAATTTCAGTTGTTAATTTGGGAGGTTTGTAGACTGATCTTTTTCTGATCTCTGCTAGCAGATGAATACATGCATATATAAAAGGGTGGTGGATCCCAACATTATGAGAGTTTTCTTAATGATGTTCTCTATATTTTATTTCTGTATCCTAGAATTGTGTGCATCATTCCTAGAGGGTACTGTAATACCAAATTAAGTATGTATGTGGATGGATAAGCTTCTATTTTTAAAACCACTACTCAAAAATCTATTTGATGTATTGTTCTCAGAACTTTGGATGATGGAAATGATAGAGCAGACACCTTACTTGATGCAGCTAGCCAAAGAGAGGGGAGAAAAAAATGTATTGCTTTATTCATTCAGGAGTAGAGCCGAGGGGGTGGAAGCCCAGGCCGCCTGCAGAGTGTCATTGCTTTATGATTGAGTCTTCATCCCTCTCTTGCGTGTTTCTTTTTTGATTTTTGTGGGAGATGTAATCCAAGGTCTTCCAGGGAGCTGGGGTCCGCTCCCAGCAGTACTTGCTCAACCGGAAGGCCTGACGGTTCAATGTGTGTGCCAAGGGAGGATGTGATGTGTCTCTGGTCTACCCAGGTTGCTGGAGACAATACCAGCAGGTCTCGAGATAAAATTTGACATATATGTTTTCAAGCTTTCTAATTCAGGTCTTCTTTCGCCTTAAAAGGTACCATTCTAATCTGTCTCATGAATGAAACTATTCTCTGTGCTGCTCTAGCGCTGAATCTGTGCAAGCGTATGAGAAGCCTCAGGCTCTGTCTTTTGTGCTCTTGAGAAAGAATGAAAAGCTTAAATTGCCCTAAGGTAAAGAGTTATTGCTAAAGAATTCTTGAAGCACAAAACTAGAAAACTGAAAGATAGATAATTGAATAGGTTGAATGGGGTAGTTGAATGATACATTTACTCTGAAGTACTAGAATCTTAATTTCTATCATATATTGGGACTGCTTTGATATCAAAATTAGTAGTAGAAAAAAAATGTAATTAATAGGCATAGAAAAGCCTTTGATATCAAATAGACTACACAGTCCAATCCTTTTGAGGTGAGAGTACTTTTGTCTTACAAGTAAGAGTCTTTCACCGGTCATAGTTTTCAGAAACCCTATCTATTCATCCTAATCTCCTGGAGGAATTGAGAATCAGCAAAAAGGTCTTCACGGCATCTTAGAGAAGAAAGGAGTCTATTTTTATGATGCAAAATTTTATGCTCCCCACCTATAGCACTAGGACTATTCTTTGAAATGCAGATTTAAAGAGAGAAGCTTGTAAGTCTGAAGAGTAAAGTGGAAAGACTTTTGAAAATTAAATCAATGACAAAAATTTAGAGAGAGAGGAGTCAGTCTCCCAGCTAGACCAAGCTCAGGGAACCCAACTTGTACCATCTATTTTCCTATTTGCTCCTGGTTTCTTTGTTTGGTTTGGTTTTTTTTGGTACACATTTTTTTTGCAAAACAAAAATTGTAAAGAAGCTAACTTTCTTTAAAACCAGCTCCTATGGTTACAGTTCTAACGAGTAGAGATCTCTGTTCTGTATGTTTGTCATTCAACCTGCTCATGGTTTCATTTGACTTCCAGGTGGCGGCCCAATTTAAATGAGTTCTCTAAATTGCTGGCCCGTACAGAAAGCTTGCAGGTTAGAAGTGTATGGCTGGAGATCTGTCTCAACAGGCGGGGGCTCATGGCTGCATGCAGAAGCCTTCTTCTTGGAGTTTAGTTCTGCCTCGATTAAAATTCTGCACAGGTTCATCCTGGCATTGTATAAAACTTCCTGTCTACAGAGTTTGGAATTACCTGGCTCTTTTTGAGCTCTCACACTAAACATTACTTTGAGATTCTTACTGCAAAATGAAGAGGATTTGGTTGGATTCTATGAATAAGAAAAAAATGTTTTTTTTTTTTTTTTTTTACTTTGGGGATCACACCTGGCAGCATGGGTTATACTCTGGCTCTGCACTCACAAATTGCTTTGCAGGGGACCATAGGGATGCTGGGGATGGAACTGGGGTCAGCTAGCAGCACAAGAGCAAAAAATGCCCTACCTGTGAGCTCTGTGTCAGAAAAAATTATTAAGTATAAAATGTTTAAAATATATGTTTGGGAAATTTGCAAATCTATTTAGTAGAAGATTATCTAAGATTAATTTTTTCTCATGTGACAGTGCCATAAATTAAGCTAGGAGGAATTGGGTTTTTGGGGTCTTCATTTGTTTTTGGGCCAAAATATCAGCATGCGCAGCATCATATACCTTAATCATGACCCACAACTCTTGGGGAGATAAAAAAAAACCTAAAAACAATGTACAAAAATCAAATTAATAAGATAAAGATCAATTAAATGGAGTCAAATGACTCCCGAAGATAGAGCAGTGGGATCTACGCTTGGACAAGGTGAGTGGCACAGAGCTAAAGCCTTGCATGAGCCCTGGGTTCCAGATCCTGGCACTGCAAACAAACCTAAACAAATAGAATTCACCGTCTCTAAGCAATGAGCAAAAATCAAAATGGGGAAAGAAAAAACCACACAAGTTTACAGAGGGGCTCAAGCCAGAAATATTTGTATAATTACAGTCCCCCAAAGAAAGGGGATAGAATGGGTGCAAAATATGTTATTCAAATAAATGTAAAATCATAAACCTACTGATAAACAGCTGACTGCATATTAAATAAATACACAGAATCCACCCTCCTGCTGATTATAGGAATTGGCTGGAAACAGAAATACATCTGGACAAAGAGAGAAAGGACATCATTTTTGCTTGAAAGTCCTATTGTTCTCTAGGCCAAAGAGAGCACTCCCAAACTGGCAGAAGTCCACTTGTAATTGTGTGTATTTAAAAATCTCAAGCTATGCATTTGCAGTCTTCCTTTTCATATATTTTCACCTCTTTTTTCTGCCATTCTTCATCTGTTAAAGAACTGTCTTACGAAGAAGCACTTTGTGTTTTTCTGTATCTAATTCACATGTATTTAATTAACATCTAATGTATTTGTTCTGGGCACAAAGATTCAGATGACACAAGAAAGTGAATGAGGCCAATTATCACCCTAAGATTTGAGAGTATTCAATAGGGAACACTGATAAGGAGTATATAGTGAAGTATATGGTAAGAGATAAGACCTGGCAATAGAAATTGGAGGCAAATGGAGTTTTTACATTTTAATAGTAGTTAATAGTAGTTTTTTTTTTTTTTTTTTTTGCTTTCTGGGTCACTCCCGAAGAGATGCTCAGGATTTACTCGCGGCTCTGCTCCAGGAGTTACTCCTGGGAAGTGTTCAGGGAATGCGGGGATCAATCCTGGGTCAGCTACGGTAAGGCAAGCTGCATGCTGTGCTATAGCTCTTGCCCAGTTTAGCCTAACTATTCAGAAATACGCTTTCTTATTCAAGAAAATGGCTTGTTGAAAACATGAGTGCTGAGCGTGGATCGGAACTTTAGGGAGGCCAGGTGCTGAAGTGGGTGCAGTTTAGCGGTGTGCTGGAGTGGGAACGAGACAGGAGTTCTCGTGATCCCGTCTCTGCAGGCTGCACCTGCGAAGAGTCTTACGTTACAGAGTTCTTATGCTTTTATCTACTCTGAAGAAGAATTTCAAGAAGAGAGATGAGCAGTGGCAATAAAAACAGATTTATTAGGAAGGGGAAGGAGGAGAGACAGTGGGAGGCGGGAGTACACAATCTCAAGAGGAGATCTCTTTGAATTGCACGTGTGCTTTCCAGGCACCACCTGTGGCTGCTGAAACCCACGTGGGCTCAAGCCTTACGCACTTGGGGTCTGGCAGCTTATCGCGCCCATTCCCGCTTTGTTGTCAAGAGTGATGGCTATCATAGTGATTTTCTCAAGCTGCCCCACGTGGGGCTTCTACCTAATAGTCCGTCGCTAAGATGGAGTCAAGGAACTACAAAGAGGTTGGGAGTGGTGGATGAGAGATCTTTGAAATCTTTTTTTCCTGTTCTTTTGTTTCTTTTTTGAAAATGGAGGGGATCCATTCTTCTCAGAGGTCTCATGGAACCTGAATCCTGTGCTCATATGATAATAGCCTTAGAGCTGGGTCATTTTAGTACTCCATAGGAGTTCCATTGCCAGTGGGGCCCTTTCCTATGTGTCTGCCTACATGGAAATAGGCTGAAAGGAATAAGACAAAGTGCAGATAATGTCACACAGTATAAGCAACTATGTAAACCATGAGTGTTTATTAAAAAGTAAACCAGTAGATAAAACAAATAAGGCCTTAGATTCTGATGGGGGCAAGGGTGATCTGAGGTGAGAGTAGTACATCAGAACAGAGGGTGTTTGAAGGACTGTAGGAGAGGCTTGGCCCCAGACTTGGGTGGAGTGTAATGTGAAATCTTTTGAAGTGTTAACCCTTCACAGCATAGTGCTTATCAACCAGTTACCTCAATTAAAGAAACAACGAGGTCTGAATTAAGTGATGGAAGCAAAGTCACTTAGATTATATATACCTGTTTATTTTGCTGGTATTTGGCGTGATCCCAGAGCCTACAGCTTTTCAGGTAACTTGCCAGGCTCTGCCATGTGGGTGGGATTCTCTTGTAGTCACATCAAAACTCCGTGAGCATTTGTGATGCAGATCGCACAGCCACAAAGCGGCAGTGCGAGCTGTGCTATGATCCAGCTTTCTGATCACCGACCAATAGTCATGGACCTCATTCCCATGACTTGATGGAATGGTTTGAGGCTTTTATGTTCCTAGGCATGTAAGATGCCGCTATCACTTGCATGTGACTGGGGCGATATCAGGAATATTATTGGTACCCACTTGAGCAAGGTATTTGATGATCTACTGGAGGGGACAGTGATACAGTGATATTTGACTGGTATTGAGACACTATGTTGAAATAGAGTTATTTAGATGAATAAACAATTGGAATTAACTTTATGAAATGATCATTTTCTTATATGATGATTTTGGGCTAACTAGGAGTTCAGAAACCCTAGGAATAGCTGTTCGAAGTTTCAGTTCCAGTATCCCATATCAAATTATGTGCCCATTCTCAATATAACACATAACTGGAAGACTTAATATAGCTAATATGGGCAACATCTTTCTTTTTATCCTTGAACACTACTCAGCCAGCCACATTGTTCCCATAGGATCTTATCAAATTGAGAGATAGGCATGTACCAGCCACTTTAGATTTTTAGCCCTGAACCAAATGATGCTTTCTGGTGTCACATTCCACAAACCTTTTTAGCCTGCATCTCTGGGACTGGAAGGGTTAACTCAGATAGGCTCAACTCTTATTTTCCAAGCCAGAGGCCCCAGGTTTACAGTCCTCAGGACTATAAGGTCGCTGAGCTTTTACTAGATATGACTCAAACCTGCTTTGAGCTGGGGAGGTAGCCTCAATGGGAGCTACTAAGAAAAATAAATAAACAAATGAATCACTTATTCTTCATGAAGAAAAAAAAATTCATGCTTTCTATAAATCTTTTCTCAAAGTTTTTAAGGGGGTATAATTTAAATTTTTTGTTTGTTTCATTGAGGTCCTTGAACCTGGCTGTACTCAGGGTTCACTCTGGCTCTTCACTTAGGGATCACTCCTGGTGGTATTTGGAGAACCATGTATAGTGCACAAGTCATCAAACTCCAGGTCAGATGTATGCAAGCCAGTACCCTGCTGTACTGCTGATCAAACCCCAATAATCTGTCCCTTGTCCCAGTTCATCTGGTTTGCAGAAACTGCGAGCCACTTAGCCATGCCCACTGGCATGGAGAAGGAATACAGAGAGTTGAGCGGTGGCTACATGCCAAGGCATGTACCCTACCTGCTGTACTATTTCGAGCCCAAGGTAGTGAAATATATTCACTTGATCACTTGACATCCGCGTTCTTGGTATTGGGTTTGCTTGAGTGGGCACCACTAATATTTCCATTGACCCTATAACGCCGGAGGTGTAGCCCAATAGCATCTGGTTGCTTCAGGAATATGAAAGAGCCTCAAACCGCGCTCATGATCTTGATGAAAATTCCCCCGACCATCTTGGCGGGTAGGCGGCCACATGATCTTTTGACATCCTGTGGAATCCCAGGATGTCATGAGCTGCTGTTCACAGAACATAGTTTTGTTGAAATTCAGCTGTAAACCCTATGCTTTCACACATTCTTCGGTCTAAGTCAGCCAGCATTTGTACCACACTTAGCTGTGTTGGTGTTATTAGAAACGATAATAATAAACCAAACTTGAGAGGTGATCTACCTTCTCCCCCCCAGCCTCCTAATGATTTTTCATATAGAAGCAGGATGCTTTTTTGGTCTCACCCTGTTTGAGAGAACCCAGCCCCACATACTCCACAGGTATGTTTCCTCATAAAAGTTTATAAGCAGCTATTTATATTGAATCCTTGTTATGTCGCAGCTGGTTTGTTTTGCCCTATTTTGATTACAAAATAAAAATATTTATTTCAGGAACTTAAAAAAGTTGCCCGACCATCTATCTTCACTCCCCATTCCTTCCATTCTAATTTTGTCAGATGACTTCGAGTTGGCGCTGAAGAGTTTCGGTGAAATGAGCCATCCTTACACTGAACCCTCTATTTAGGCATCCGGCTGGAGTCACTTCATGTAGAATGGGTGAGATCTTGGTGATGAATCCCGTAATTACAACTCATGGAGGATCTTGATGTGTATTATGTTTAGAACGCTCTCTGTATTTTGAGGCTGGGGAGGCTTGGATGTGACTACTTTTCAGTCTCAGCAAGGATCAAAGTTCTTTTAAATCATTGAAGCGTTGGGCTTGAGGTAAGAATTTTGACTGCTTTTTGGGTCAAGCGATGCTCAGGTGGAGTCCTAGATTTCCATTCAGGATCTACTTCTGGCGGTGCTTAGGAGACCACTATAGAGTGCTGAGAGTTGAACCCAGGTTGGCTGAATGCAGAGGCAATGCCCTACCCGGCTGGACTATCACTCCTGCGCCAGGCGGGATCATGAACTCCTACCTGAAACACTTAATGAGCTTGGTTGCCGTGTGGACATAGTCAGGTGTGCTGAATCCTTTTCGAAACCCAACTTTCTCACATAGTTGTCCTTCATCTAATGTTATGCCAATCCTGTTCAGGATGACTCGGAAGTGATCAACTATGACTGTTGTTGTCAGTAGATGCCTGACAACAGGCAATTGGAGAATGGTGCCAATATGCATTGGATGATGTCTCCTTCAACTGAACAGTAGAAATATCCGCTGGTCTTCCATTGGGATGGCACCTTGCATTCAGACGGGTAGCGTTTGAGAGCTGAGCCAGTGTATTTGGTGGTACTGATGGCAGTGCTTCAGGTGTTGGTGTTATGACTTTGAATGGGCTCGGTGCTGTTCTCTTTACTGATGAAATGTGGCATGTTAGTTTCAGAAGGGAGAATGCTGAAATGCTTGCCATCCTGTGGAATTTGGTATGTGGGCAGGTTTGTGTGGCTATCAAAGAGATCCCGAGTAGAAGTCATGGATAATCTTTCTATTGCCTTTCTGGAAGATGTGGTAGATATCGGGGACATTTAAGATTGCAGTCACGCTCTTCGTCTTATAGTTAGCGAAGAACAGGCGGGCATTGTGAATGCTTTTCGGCTTCTTCTGCATCTGCCCGTATTGCTGCTCTTCTCTCTTTGAGGTCTTCCTTTTTCACTTCTCTGCATTGTTTTCAGGCTTGTGTACAAATTGGCTTATGGTTACCTGCGAACAGTGCCTTGCCACGTTAGTGAATGAGCACAAGACTTTTTAAAGACAAAGAAGCGTTCTTTTGGCTTTTTCCTCTCTCTCTCGGTGTTCCTCACACAATCATGGGGTGCGAACTAGTCAGTTGTATTCTTTGTCGAGGTATAAGTCAATGATGGCATCTTCCCATGTTGCTACTAGTAATGATGCCAAAAAAGAGTTCCGTTGGTGGTCATTCTGGGAGAGACTGCAAAGTCTTCTTAAACTTGCAGCCCTTTCTCCTCATTTTAAGTAGAATTTTGCACGAAGAGAGATGGTGGTTTGATCTTGGTGGAAATTTGGGGCAGCAGCAGCATCAGTCAAGCCAAAAGCCATTTGATTGGGCATGATGTGAGTCTGTTTCATTTGTGATTCTCGATCCATGAGCAGGAATTGTGAAACTGTCCACAGGAGATTCCATCTGTCAACATTGAATTCAGCCTTGGAACTGGCAGGTTATCATGAATATTCTTGGCTTAATACTATGTTAATTAATCTATTCTGCTCTTGTTGTGGACAAGAAATAACTAGGTGTAAAAAGGAACATTTTCTACGCTACTCTGTTCCCTCATTCTCCAGATTCTCCCCACACTCTACATTACCATATGAAAAGAACCACTTAGTATTAAGGTAAAGATGTAGGAAGAAAGGATCCTTGTCATGAACAGATCTGCTACATGAGCCGTTATGTGAAGCACTGAATGAGAATAGGAAGCCTGGTATTCCCAACTCCATGTCACCTGACACTGAGCAGAGTTAAATTTCACCATTTCTCAGCACTGAGTCTCAATAAGCTAAATCCATCTTGCTGAGAACGAATAGGACTGAGGTATAAGAAACCACACAGTAGTCAAACTAGTTAGAGATTGAGGTGGAGTTATAGGAATACAGAGCAATTGTCATTTTATTTTTCCTCTGCAAAGTTCTTTCTCCTTTGTCCAATGAAAGAGTTTTGTTTACTTGAAACTTGGTGAGCTTAAAAGTGAAACAATCACTCTTAAATCTGTGATGGAGTTCGCCAGAGAGCATTCTACAATGACTAAGGAGATCGCTAATAGCCTGGAGAGTTGAGAGGATGCGGATCTAATGTAGTATTTAGGCGTGAAAACACTCACAAAAAAATTGAATCACGTTCCCTATATTTTGCTTTTTACAATTACGGAGAAAGTAAAACATTTTTATAGATCCCTTTTAATAATGCAATTAAAGAAAACAATGTGTAGGAGGAAGCAGAGATTTTGAATTATTATTTTGTACAATGATTTCACCTCTTTTTATAATATTTCTCTTTATGGAGATAGAGTTTTCATAATGCTGATTGGTGAAACCACTGGCATCATTGAATTTTGATTTCCAAAGGTCTTTTTTCACAGTCTGATGAAAGAGAATGCATTTGTGTACTTAAAAATAAAAACCAAGAGGAACAGAAAAAGAAAATCAATATTTATTAACAGAAGTCTTAGGTTTATTATTGAATAAAGCTGAAAAAAATAAAATTCTATGAGCAATCTCATATTTTCAAAGAAAAAAATTCTAAGGCATCCCAAGACACAAAATCAAGAAGTTTGAAACGCTTATTTTTTTTTATTTTTTTTTATTTTTATTATACCACAGTGAGACATACAATTACAAAGGTGTTCATAATTGGTTCTTGGTGTTACAGTATACCAGCACCCATCCCTCCCCAGTGCCCCATTTCCACCACCAATGTACCCCACCCCCTCCACCCACCCCAGGCTGCCTCAATGGCAGGTACCCCAGTTTTCCTCTCTTTCTCTCTCTGTCTCTCTCTCTCTGTCTCTGCATCTCTCTCTCTTCTTTTACACATTGTGGCTAGCCCTGCAGATATTTAGAGTTTATCATAAGTCTCTTTGTGTATATTCAGTGGTGGAGTTTTAATCTGCCATTACCATCCCACATTTAGTAAAACACTGGTATCTATTTATGTCCTATTAATGAATGCGGTCATTCTATATCTGTCCTTTTTTTTCCTTCTGACTAATTTCACTCAGCATGATAGTCTCCATGTCCATCCATTTGCAAAGTAAATTTCATAATTTCATCTTTTCTGGCAGCTGCACTAGTATTCCATTAGTGTAGATGTACCACTGTTTCTTTAGCCAGTCACTCTGTTCTTGGGGCATTAAGGTTGTTTTCAAGATTCTAGCTTATAAGTGAATAAGCACGGGAATGAATAAAGTTACGGATAGTGTTTCTGCTATGTGTTTTTCGGTGCTCTTAGGGTATATTCCCAGGAGTGCTGAATTGCTGGATCAAAATGGGAGGCTCAATATCTAGTTTTGGAGGAATGCCCATATTGTTTTCCGGAAGGGGCTGGACCAGTCGGCGCTCCCAGACATTGGATCAGAGTCCCTTTTTCCCCATATCCCACGCCAGCACTGGATTGTTCTTACTGTTTTGGATGTGTGCCAGTCTCTGTGGGTGTGAAGATGGTACCCTCATTGTTAGTTCGATTTTTATCTCCTGATGATTTAAAGATGAAGAAACACTTTTCTCCTTATCTTTTTTGGCCATTGAATTTCTTCTTTTGGAAGCTTCTGTTCATTTCTTTGCTCCCCCATTTTTTATGGGGTTGGCTGTTTTTCTTTGTGGAGTGCTACCGGTGCCTCGGTGTTCACCGGATATTAACTCCTTGTCTGATGGGGTATTGGGTGAATATCCTTTTCCCACTCTATTGGATTGTCTTTGTATCTTGGTCACC